>BMAV01005516.1:52790-167659 GCA_019973955.1 Trichonephila inaurata madagascariensis | reverse complement strand
ATATATAACGTTTTAATATTCTCTTTAATTATATTATAATAAGAATTTAAAAAGTTTTGCGAAATAAAAATATTATGTATGAATAAAATTTTCTGTTTCTTAATGACAGAGATGAGCTTTAAATTCTTGTGGATGTACAAACATTTTTCCATTTTGCATACTCATTAATAAGTTCGTTTCGATTTTCTTACTGTGACTCGTGGAACCCCAGAGTTCCGTAGAACACAGTTTGAAGGCAATGAAATAGAAAAATGCTCCATTTAAACATGAAAAAATATGTCATGTTTCTGACTGCTTTTTGTTTGAAAAGTCACATGCGGAATTTATTAATTCAAAATACTATATGTGATTCGTAAAAAACGTTCATTTACTTGACATAAATTCTTAAAATTGATGTTTGTTAAAAAAAATTTTTATTCTATTTTTATATTGCATATATTGTTATTGTTTTATGTAAATTTTTTATACATTTGAAACATCAATCTAAAAAAGAAATCAGGCATTCACTTTTTGAATTAAAACTGTGCTGTAAAGAAACAATTGGGCTGTAAGTTGATTAAATAACCCTTTTTCTTGTACTTAAAAAAATAATTCATTCCGTTATTCACTTGATTTAAAGCTATATTAATTAAAATTCTGAAAAATTGTAAGTAGCTAAAAATGAAAAATGTATTCCACAAAATTCTAGAAACAAATTTCTTGAAGAAGAATCAGAACTCAAACTGCTACCAGTGAAATTGATAAAATTCGTAATTTATACATTTTAAAGACATGATAGAGCTATGTTAGTCTCCAGTTTGGAATTAAAATGGCCATTCAACGTTATTTTTGTAGAATAATAAAAAGTTTGATAATTTAACGTGTTACATATGGTTCATGAATTTCGCGGGAGTTTGACCATTCAGTAAAATCGCGATAAATAGGTAATTACATCAAAGAAACTTTTTTTGTTTATTTCTAATTTTATTTATACTCTCCAGCATAAATTTACTAAATACGTACTTTTACGCAAACCTGTGCTCAAATGACAAACTGCAAAAAAAGTAAAAGTGCGTTTTCCGCATACAATGTGAGACGCAGCTGGGATTTTTGCCTGTAGTGTAGTGAATATTACTTTAAAATCCAGAAGTTTGACTACTTGAGGTGATAATTAATTTTCATAATCATATAGATAATTCAATGAGATGAAGAGCAGTTGGCAGGCTTGAAGCTTGATTCGATGCAGTGTAGAAGGTTTTGTAACGCAGGGGATTTGATGTTTATATTTGGTATGGATAGTGGTATCCAAATTGTGGAATATTTTTCAAACAAGTGTGTTTATAACCAGGAAGCCCAGCCAAAACCGCTCGAGATTTACGACACGTGCACAGGATTTCTACTTGGCATTAAGTGCACAATGACATAGACAGAAAACGGCTAGAGAACTCATGATTTTTCTGCTGCATCTGGAAAAGAAATTTTTCTGCAAACAATATACATACTTCTAGTTGAGACGGCTTTTTACACTCGGTATCCAGTGGTATTTCCCTCTGAGCACATCGCAAAGAAGAGTCCGTTTCTTGCAGAACCGAGCATATCATTCTTGGACTCATTAAGAATTGAGTGTGTTCTTTTCACTGTAAGTCGAGATTCAACTCACGTGTTATCTGGAGAGAACATTGAGCTCGATCATGCTTCCAACGTAAGGGAAAACGACCAATTTAGTGAAAGAGGAATCCTTTTCTGGGGATGCGTCACGTTGGGCAGTCATGCACCACTACACGTGTTTGATGCGCTACGGGGATGATGTCCTTGTGGAAGCCTTTGTGAGGTTTTTGGGGTTGCTGCAGGCTCAAACTTCCTTTTTTATGTATGATTATTTAAGGTGACACTGAGTTCACGATTTTCTTGAGAATACTCAACCAATGAACTGATTCGTAAAGTATTCGGACCTCAGTCTGAAATAACATGTTGCAATGGCTTAGAGCAGTGGCCTTCAAACTTCTTCGACTCACGGAACCCTCAGAGCTATAAGGTGTTTTGAAGGAATCCCTTCTGCACACTTAGAAGTATATATATCTTACAATAATATTTAAAGTAGATCATCATGTTTTAGGTGCTTTATGTAAAGACAAAAAAACGTATTGTATTTGTTATAAAAAATTAATGCAAGTTTAATATAATTTACTTAATAATATTAATCCGTGATTTAACTATCACCTACCCATATATTAAATTTAGTAACTGGGATATGTGCTTGCCTTTTTTTACACAGTGTCAAAATCTAGGTCTGTTGTGAAATTATCTGCCGTTGCGTTTCATACTCTGCGTTTATTTTATTTTTATATTTATTTTGAAACCACTCACATTGAGAAATATTTTTCACTTAAATATATTGTTCTGAATGGCGTTAAAATGTTTATAACTGTGAGAAATCCTATGTACTTTGCATGAGTTTGCACCTAAAATTTAGGAGCTGTTCTTGCTTAAATGTAGATTTGATAATAATAAAAAAATAAATAAAATTTGATAAGTCAATCCCTCTCCTTCATTATATGTACTTTTTCCACTAATGAAAAAAGGTGTATTTTCCTCTAGAAAACTATTTAGTTTTGCAAAACATTGTATTAACGAGTATAAAATTGTTTCGTTGGATTGAGGATAGTAAGCAATATATCATTCATAATCTAGTAAGTAGTACATATAAAGAAAAAAAGTTTTAAGATTCTTTTTATTATATTATAATAAAAGTTTATAAAAAACATTACAAAATAAAGTGTTATTAGGCTTAAATAGAATTTTCTGTTTTAATGACTGGGATGAGCCTTAGACGCTAGTGGCTATACAAACTTCATAGAGAACGTGAATCCATTTTCCATACACATTTATAATTGTCTTTTCGTGAACCCTCTTTTTTATGAAGAAATCTGAAATATTAGTATACATTGCTCTTATACTTAAGTAATTTATTCGAGGTATTATCCCAGACTTTTGACTCAAAATAGATTTCTTCTAGAACTACAACTCTTTTAGTTCGTCAGGCAAGTCTCATTTCTTTTAAATAAACAGTATTTCGATACATGTAGAAGTAAAAAAAAAATTTCATGTTCATCACTCTTGTTATATTTAAAGCTATCGATTTATACCCGGCGTCTAACGCGCACTCTTAAGTTTCGATCTTACTTTTTGTGTTAAAAGTGAGCGTTGTACGCTGGATTTAACGGTAATTTCACTTTATTTTCTTCCATATCGCTCTCTATATTTAAAATCAGACAGTATTTATGACTTTACCTCGGTCTTTAATTTCCAATAATGTTAAAGATATTTAATCGATAATAAAATAAACATTTAGCAGATAAAAAGGTTTTTAAAAATGAGATTATTATTCATGTATGTAATAATACGTAAAACAAGTAAAGATTTCAACCACTTTTTTTAAAAAAGGAAAATATAAATTTAATTACAGTTACTCTAAGGAAGAAAGGTTTACTTTCAGAAATATTTTGTTATGGTCTTGTAGTACAAATAATTATCTTCTGTCAAAAGATTGGCAAATATATTGTGACGTCTCTCGCGTCCTTCTTCTAACATAACTCCTAAGTTCTTTGACGGCCACGATTAATGGCAAAACTTTTCCAACCCAATACCAAGAAGAGAAACGAATCGAATATGCAAATGAGATATACTTTAAAAGGATAGAAAGTTTGGTGAGATATAGCGGCAAGCCTAGAGATAACTTAGTGCGGAATTGTTTGGAATAAAGGTTAGACGTCCTACAGCTCTGGAAGAAGGATACGTTCATCGCAATTGAATATAATAAAGATTAAGAAAGCCTGAGTCTTCTCATCTAAAATTACGTAATAGGTATTGCTTCAATCTAGGAAGGAAGGTGACTTTATAAAAGGTAATATTTTGTATAGGAAGTTAGATTAGACAGTTAAATTATTATAATTAAGATAAGTGATCTAGTTGCGTGATTTGACTTGAATATAAGGTTTAATTGTTGGCTCATTTTCACTTTAAGAAAGTTGTTATTTAGAATTAAGTAATTTAAGTTATTCTTAATAAAAGTTGTGTTAAGAATTATATAATGTCTCATCATTTAGATAATCCCTCACCTCTAGCTTACGCGAATCACTCCAGACATAGTCATCATAGGATGGCTATGTCGCAATATTATTTGATTTCTTGATTTACAGAATTTGAAAAATAGTTATGGATGTTTTTTTAGTTTAAAAAGAAACTATATATATATATATGTGTGTGTGTGTGTATGTATATTTAAAAAAATCACTAATAAGATGCATATAATCAATTTTTACATAAGTCTCATGTTCACGTGTATTCCTGAAAAGACCTTGGGATCAAGTTGGGGCTACTCGGAAATGGAAATCGGTTTCTAATTGGACGATAAAAGAATCTGTTTACTCTAATAGAGCGTAATCAACCATTGATCCTTTTTATCATAGAACACATTTTATAACACCTAATGAAAACTTTTTTTTTATCCCTTAATGATTACACAGTTTAATTTTCCTCGTATGTATACATGCATATTATGGTTCATACAACTGATAAGTCTATCAAGTTCAACTAACTACTATTGACTGAGTACTTTGATCTTTTTTTATGATTATATAAGTCTGTAGTGATAATGAATAAATTAGTTCAGTTATTCTTATGAAAAGTGTTCAGTTCATATTTCTTTCTTATGTGTTTACGGCTTATTTTTGGAGAAATTTTCATAATTTCTTTTAAAACATTTGCACATCTATAGAAAATGTGCATAGAGAATTGGATTAAAATAATATTTAATGCATTTTTATTTTAAAATATTTGTGTATTATATTCCAAAGATTATTCAACCCACGATTTCGTGAAACAGTTCATTCACATTACAAAACAGTAGTTTCTTAGCCTTTTTAGTTTCTTGTTGAAACTCAAATGCATCTATAGAAACCAAAGAATGATACACAATTCTTAATTTTTGTTTGTTTTATTACTGTTGCAACTTTTCTAACCTATCTTTTTTTAAATAAAAAAAAAACATTTATACATAACTATATATATATATATATATATATATATATATACTCCTTATTAAGAAAAAGTCTATTAAATTCTAGGGGGAGGGGAAACAATATTTCTTTTGTAAAACAGTTTTAATAATAAAAATAAATTCATGTACAAAATAACAAATCTATCGATCTGTAGAGTATTACCCATTTGTCTTTAAATTTCTTACTTTGAACCAACGGCCAAAATTGAGGTTGGAAATTTTCTAATCTCAAAAAGACACTGAAGAAAATACTTTTTTTTCAGAGACAATACAGCTAACAATATTCTCTTCATTTGATCCTCACACACCTCATGTTAAAGTAAAAGTTGTGTATTTTTTTTTTAAGCTTCACAGTTGTATTTCCCTAGTATAATATACCGGAAATATTCAATTATGAGGAATGAATGTCTCTTCCTGATTACCTTAATAATGGTTAGTAATAAATTTAAAATTAGAAGAAATTTTTTTTTATTTTTTATAGTTTTGCGATTGTTTCATTATGAACGAGATTCTATACTTGTTCAAAAAAGAAATGTTTGTAAATTCTATCTAAAAATTTTATTATAATGTCATCAGTATTGAAAACTATGAAAAATATTTCAAATGAATGAACAATTAAACAAAATGAACAATTAATTGCATTATTTTACTACGCAAATTAATGAAACTGTTCAACGTGTATCTGGGTTTTGCAGAATTTGTGCGATTTTTTTTTTGCAAATAAGATTGTGTAACGGTGTAAAAGTTTTCCTATTATATTAAGATTTCTCCATTATTATCGGCAATGTATGGTTTTTAACAAGTGAGTATAAAATGTATTCAGGCTGTCTTTGTAAAAGCAAAAGAATCTGAACTAAATGCTGAATACATTTTCAGACTGAGAAATATCTCCATTTTCAGGAAAGCTTGTAACGCTATACACCTATTTATAATACTGAGCTTTTAAAATTTTAAAATATACCATAAATAATTTTTTTATACTTTGACATCTTAATTGAAAGCTCATTTGCATTACAGTACAAGAAACGAGATATAGGCATAAATTCAATTTAGACAAAAACGAGTTTTATAATAAAATATGCTGCTCTGCATGGTAAAGTCAGAATTTAATATAAATTTTGAAACTTTTTATCTAATCGTAGAAATGCTCAATATTTCAGGGTTCTATTATTTAAATTAACGTTAAGTTAACTCTTAACTAGCAGACAGCTTAAAAAAGTAATTTTCAACATTAAATTTTCAGCTGCAAAAACAAAGTTTAATTTGTTTATTTTAATTTTTGTTTTATTACAATACTTAATCGATGTATTATATATACTTATTAATATTACATATATTTATCGATAATTAATACTTAATTGATGTGTCCAAAGAATAAGAAGTGTTTATTGTTGTATGTTGTTTCAATAATGCTTGTTTTTATTTCACCGGGAAGAATTCAAAAGAGATTTCTCATAATTATAAGAAAAAACTCTGGTGTAATAGAGAAAAAATACACATTCTACTTTTTACAGCGATACATTTTGTTTAAGTTATACATTTTTATATAAGCTTTTGATAAAAAGTTACATTCTGAGGGGTATAATACTTCTCTTTAATAGTGTTTTTCTAACAATTTTTTAAATTGCGCATTAACTATTTTTTTTAAAAAGATGCCTTTTATTTCATTTATTCCCACTTTTTCTCTCCAAATTCCTTATGAAATTTGATATATCGAAAAAATCAAATTGAAAAAGCATTTACAAAACAATCTTGAGACTCCGGTTTACTATTCATTTTGAATTCATGATTTCGATGTTAACCGAACAGAATTTTTGCTTTCCTCCTTAAATTTAAACTAAATGTTTTTATTGCAATGCAATGAAGCTGCATCTAAAAGACCAAAATAATGATAATTAAATTTCCAGAGGAATTCATTTTCCCTACGACTTTTGAAACTATTTTTATATCTATTTTAATAATTCGTTTGTGATTTTTCGGATGCATTTTACAGCATTCAGATGAATGCAATTATTCTAGATTTGATTTTGAAAAAAAATAATAGAATTTCCTTTGAAGTAACATTATATTCACGGACTCAAAATGGTTGGTAGGTGGGAACCTCTTAAAGTTATATTGAATAGCATCTCGTGTTTTAACTGTACAATAATTAAATTGTGTCGAATGATTAGACGGGAATCGACTTCTTTTTTCTGTCCAATTCAAGATGAATCACAATATTTTTATATTAATGTGAAAGAAAAATATAAATGTAGAATCTCATTATTACTGAATCAATGATTTTTCTTTCTTTTTTAACACCCTTTTATAAGTTTCATTTATATGTAACGGAATCTTTGAACTCAATTTTCACCTACTTTAAAAGGTCAGATTAATTTGAAAGTTTGCTCACTTGTCCAGGACCGATAACAATACAATAATTTCATAGCTTTGTTCCATTGTCCTGATCAGGATCTTCAAAACTAACGATTTCCTATTTTCAGATCCCATCTCGCGACTAATTCCAGATCACTTTTCCAGATTTGGCGACTATAAAAGATTAAGTTACAATTTAATTTGATTAACTATAAAAGGGTGTTTTTTAGTTTTTTAAACTGTAATGTATTGATATTTAAGGTGACTACGTTCAGAACCGTGATTTTTAAAAAGCGTATAAATGAATAACTTTTTGATATTTAGATAACTTTTTGATATTAGATTTTATAATGAGAACATAAATATAAAATTGTTTTATTATTACAATAAAAAATTATTTAAAAGCAATTTTTTGGCAAAAAAGGAAGAAATAATGACATATTTTCAAAACATTCTCCTTCTATGAAAAATGCTTCTATAATAATAATATTTTGTGTGTGTGTGTGCTCATTCATAACGAAGACTTCTACACCGGGATTGAACTAAAATTTCCGAAACAGTATATAATTTAGAAACTGATTTATTCATATTTTATTACATCAGAGTGGAGAAATATTTACAAAAACCAACCCTTATTTTAATTGATCGAAACTCTGAAAATAATGTGAATTTCTCAAAAATCTTATTTCAACCCCAGTATAAAAGTCCCAGCTACATGTAAGCCCAATATAATTAATACTGAAGCATATTTTTCATAAAAGGTTTGAACGTTGAATGCTTTGAAAATATGTCATTCTTCGTACATTTTTTGCAAAAAAAAATATTTATATAAATAATTTTTTCTAGCAATAATATTTTTAAAACAATTTTACATGTATGTTCTAATTCAACTGACACTAAATATTAAAAAAAAAAGTTATTCATTTACATGCTTTTTCAAAATTACGGCTCCACACGTAGTCAATCACACTTCTAAGGAGCGATATTTTCCTTTCCCTTAAATAAGAAATGAAAATTACGAACTCGTTTTTTATACAAAACACTGGCGTGTCTAGTTCTAAGTAGGCCCTGTATCAAAATTCCTTGGGGGCTCTTTTTTGATTCCCCTGAATATTTTACGATTTTTAACTTACGCATTTTGGCTGTAGCAATATTCTTCAATATATATATATATATATATTTTTATTTTACAGAAAATAATATTTTGAAGTACGAAAAAAAAAAACACTTTTTAAATGGAAAAAGTAATATAAAAAAAAATTAAGTCAATTCCTACTTCGATCAACGAAGAAAACTTTTATTTTAGCTACTTTTTATTAAATACTTAAAATTAATATAAATATGTATATACATAGGACGGAGTCAAAACATTAAGTGGTCATTAATTTTTATTCATTATCATTAAAGTATCGTTTTGTCATCCAAAACAATCGTGTTTATAAAATTTCAGCTCAATTGAATGCTTTAAAACGTGACAAAAAAATCTTTTCAAGTTTTTACACAAGTTGCCAAAAATGCCAACGTGGCTGCATTTGTAATTCTTTGAATAATTAGTTTAATCAATTAATTTTTATTAATTGTAATTTAATTATTGTATTGTCATCCAAAATAATCCTGAATATAAAATTTCAGCTCAATTGAGCGCTTTAAAGTGTATTTTATTAACGATTGAAAATTCCACGAAGATAAATAAATAAATAAATATATAGAGAGTATGAACTAATAGTGTGTGTGTGTAGGAATTGAATAAATATTAATCTCAATCAATTTAAGAACCACGAGACGACGTTGAATTATAATTTGAATAATTCATCAACTGTGCTAAAATATATTTTAATGTGCTTTAGAATGATTTAAGACAGAATTAATACATTAAATTATGAAGCCAAACACACAATATTCCATGAATAACTAGAATTTAGTCGCACTCTGAAAATCATGAGTAATTCTTTCGATCATCGCAGGAAAATATTTCATAATTTGTTGATACGTTGTTCTCCAGCTAATTGAATCTGTTAGTTTTAGCAAGATTTTTTTTTACAATAATGTGTATTACTATTAATTACTATCTTATACTATTCGCACTTATTAGGCTTATCATGATACAGAACCTTATTGAGTTATTGCAAATCCTCAAAATAGATTTTCGTAATCAATGAGTAGTGTGTAAATTATTTGAAAAATCAAATAACTTTTTAATGGAATTTGTGATATTTTCCCCATCATTGCAGATGTTAAGCGTGCCTGAGGTGGTACTTCTGTAAGGTATTGTAACTAATAGACTGTGAATTCTAGTTTGCTGCGCAGTGTTTCCGTAGTTTGTCAACATATTTTATGCATTAGATTTTCTTTATATATGGTTTTATATTTTATACGATATATTTTTATCTGTTTTAAATTACATACGTAAAATACAACCTTGTGTAATAGAAACACCTTTAACTTTGAATCAATAGAAGAATGTATTTCCTATGGTATCGCGCGCGATACCATAGAATCAATAAAATGGATTTGGTGATTCAAATGTACTGCGACTTAAAAATACACGTATCGTAGGTGTTAATGTTAAATATATTTAAGAATGCAGACAGTCAGCAAAAAAATCGGTGCGGTGTCTCTTATATTTATACATTTCTTTACTATATAACTACGTTATAGAAAAGACGTATGTGACATTTAATTAAGATGTTCTGAATTTAAAACATTATATATTATGCATTCATAGTACGTCATTCAAGGAACTCTTTGTGCGTAAAGAGGGGTGACTGATGATTATCTTCTCGTGATCGACGAATGGCAGGCACATGTTGGTTAGTGGGCGTATCCGTTCAAAGACTTTTGTAATGCATCAATTATGATAACAGTAGTGCGGCGTGCATCAATATAAAGTGTGTTATATAATTTCCGTACAAAGGTAATACCCCGAACTTAAGCGATAGATGGGACTGAGTGAAAACAACCGCGTAAGTCGAAATCGTGTGGTTGTAATTTCACATGTAAATACATGTGAATTATTTTTAGCGGGGGCCGGAGACGAAAGAAAAGAATAATTTAGAAAAAAAAATATTTAGAAAAAATCTTATATAACACAAATACAAAATCGCAAACCGAAGTTATTTTGATGCAGAAGGTTTCACAAAATCTAACAAAGTAGTCTGCTGGCTCCAAGACATTTTTTTTTCTCACAAAATTTCCTCATGGCATGCTAATAATTTTTGTTATTCTTTGTTTTGTTGAAAAAAATATGCACTTCGTTGGAGTCTGTGCTTTCTAAAATTTGTAACGCTTTTTCAATTAAATTGAGGCCCTTTGTCAAATTCTCAACCGTCATTGGATCTTCTGATTAAACTGGGTCTTAAAACTCAAGATCTTCAATACCTTGCTCTTATTCATGCATTTCTCTGAGCTCATCCATTGTCAGCTCCTGATTGTGGGAATCCAGAAGTTCTTGAACGCCATCACTCCTAAATTTATTTACCTTGCAAAGTCAACAACTTCCTCAATCCCATTACCAATTTCATCTGGCTCTAGCACTATTTCGTCTCAGTGATGTTAAAAAAAAAATAGATGAATCGACGAGATTTGAAAATCGCGTAATTCCGGGTTCGCATAAGTCGAGATATTATTGTACTTATGCAATTATTACAAGTTCTTATAGCTCTCATTCTATGACGTTATTTGAAAATGAATATTTACACCAATTAACACTTTTTAGAGTCCATTGACGGAATTAAGCAAAATCTGTATATTTGATTAATTTCATGATATTATTAAAATAGCTCTAAATGCTTGTGAAATAATTCGAATGCTTCTTTCGAAGACAATTTTAGACAATGCTGATACTATTTCAAAATGACATGTAATGAGATAAGAATGTATCTTTTAAAAATAAATTTTTTTTTTATTAGTAAATTATTAAAATTACCGTACATTCCAGTATAAAATACGCACTCATAATTTCAAACTGCCCTTTTTAAATTTTAAGTATATATGTCTCATGTAACGCGCCACCTTTTTTTACGAAGAAATCTGAAATGAACATAAGCACTGTTCTTATCTTTTGAAGTCTAGAAATAGTAATTAAAGCAGGGAAAGATAAATAAAGTATGGAATAAAATTAAACCTGACATAATTAAGAAATCATTTTAAAAATGCAGTGGGACAATCTAGATGGGATGGAAGACGATTATTTGCTTATGAATCAAAATAACAGAGATAGTGAAAAAAATGAAAATAGATTCCAAGAAGAAAATAGAATGTGCAGGAAGATATAACGAATTTTTTTCATGCTATGCAATAATGAAAGCTCATAAGAAATATTATTTCTTTTAAATATTTGGTGTTTAGATGCATATAGAAAACCAATTTTTTATTTTCATCTTTTCTAATTTTTTAAACCTAGCGTTTTTATATTCGACGTACAACGCACTCCCATAAATGTTTTTTGCTTTAAGATGAGCATTATAAGAGCTCGATTGTCACTGGCGTAGCTAGCTCTGAGGGGGCCCCGTATCAAAATTCCTTCGCGGCCCTTTTTTTTTATATGAAAGCCCTGTTAGTGGACTTAATTATACTTGTTGGGGCCCCCGTATCATTGATACGGCGGTAGCTACGCCCCTGTGGATTGTACGCTATTTGGAAATTTCATTTTAAAACAATTTCGCTTTATCTGAGAATAAGAATGACCTCCTCTCCCCTTTTCTTAAAGCTTAATAATTGGGGAAAGGAAGAGAGTAAAAAAGAGTAGTATATTGTATTTTTTATTGGCATAATCGTACATTTGGCGCAATTTCTCCCTCTCTCTTAACCCTCGGAGGGAAATCTTTCGAAATTGAAACTAGTGATATATGAGTGCATGGTGGTCCCCTTGCTGCTTCTTTAAAAATATATTGCATTATTCACATATCATAGAGTTTACTTTCTTTACACATGCATGCACGTTGATGTCGTGTAGGTACAATTTCACTGTTGAACTTTTTCAAATAGTATAATCCATTTTATTTTATATTCTTTTCATTATGTTTAGGTTATCAACCTAAATTAGTCTTCTTCCCCCTGGAAGGACAATCATTAAAATGAATGCTATATTGGTATTATGGACATTTTTCTTTCTTCGAATACTTTAATGTATCACGATAATTTCAAAATAACATCAAAACGTCGAATTTTTACTTTTGCTTTGATATTAAAACTCAATATTTGATCTTTAAGAGTTTCTCTTTTGAGTTTTGTTTCTTATCCTGTTTTAGACATCGCTATTTTTTGAAGTGTGCTTTGGCCTTTTCAAAAAATGCTTTTTTTTTTCTTCGAATATTTTTCTTTAACGCAAAATACGATATAAAAAAAAATTATGCTCTTAACTAACCTTAAATTTTACATAGATATTATACAGGAAATACATTATATGCGTGAAACTTTAAGAGTTGATTGCAGTCTTTTTTTTCTTGCATTGCTGTAACATAAACATTAAAGTGACTTTTAAGAAAAATTTCAGTTTTTCAACTCTCAAGCTACCGTAGTATCTCAGATAAGGGTAATATTATCGACAGAATAGTCTATTCTCTAGAACAATGGACTTCAAAATGTGTTCCACAGAGCCCTGGGATTCTACGAGGCATACGCAGGGGTTCACCAAGTTACAATGAAAAATCTTAAAGAAAATTATACATATGTATGCAAAATGGATTCTCGTTCTCTATTAAGTTTGTACAACCCAAAGTATCTGATGCTCATCCCAATCATTGAAACTGAAAATATTATTTATGCATAAAAACTTTATTTTGTAACACTTTTTAAGCTTTTATTATAGAATAAAAGAATATTATACAGCATTCTTTCTTTGTATGCACAACCTGCTAGATTGGAAACATTCTATTATTTACTATTACGGATTCCGCAAAATAATTTTGTATTCGTTAGTACAAAGATTTGCAATGTTTTCAAATTGAAAATTCACATTTTTTTTTCATTTATGGCAAAAAATTCTATAATGAAAGATAAGGAGCAACTTATCGACATATCCACAGATATGACATTAAAATTTAAATTTGAGCAAGAACAGCCCCTAAATTTTAGGTTGCAAATTCGTGCAAGATACACAGGATTTCTCACACAGCTATAAACATTTTAATGCTATTCAGAATAATGTATTTAAGTGAAAATTAGTTTTCAATGTGAATGGCTACAAAAACAAAATCTAAAAACTAATAAAGTGCAAAATATGAAATGGGACTACCGATGTGTGTGACCGAATGATTTTTTTAACTCAATTTTAACTCTTAAAGATGCTAAATAACCAAAGAACACTAATATTTTACTCTGCACAAAATATTTATATTTTTAAAGATTATTAAATTTTTAAAATTTAATTACTTTTTATTACACATAAATTTACTTTGATTATATTCAAAGAAACAGTTTTTTTTTTCGTTAATACACAGAAATTCATTACACATTAGCATTTTGAGGGAGGTTTCGATTGAATGTTTTTAAAGCACTGCATCCTGGGGTAAGAAATGCTGTATTTTCTAACATGAATTACTGCGCCCTGAGTTCAGTCTCTTGATCGTCATCCTAAGAATCTAACGAAAATTCCAGCAGATAATTTGCTGGGACTTCTTCCTCTGAAATATCATGTGTTACTACATCATTGATTTCAGGTAGTAGATTCTGTAATAAATCCAAAGCCTCTTAAAGACAGAGTTTTTTTCCAGACATTCTAAGAAAAGGAAATAATAATAATAGCACCTTGAAAATCTCCTATATATCACAGTTAAATCTCAGTTACACATAAAGAAATTAAAATGTTGTTTATTTTTGAAATAAGAATAATATTTCATTTAATTGTGTGGCAAAAAAAACAAGCTCAGATTCAAAATTTTTTGAAAACGTTAAAATAAAACAGTAAGAAAGCAAAATAAATAATTTAAGTTTAAGAAATACCAAAAAACGCATAAGTCTATTGCACTATAGGGATAACTCTACAACACGACAAAAAACAACAATAAGTCACACGGACGAGAAAAAAAAACTATCATGTAAAAAATAAATAATAAAAATAAATAAATAATAAAATAAATTGGAGAGAAAAAAAATATAAACGAAGTTGGCGCTCTCGCGCATCGAACCCCGGTCCATTGGATAGTACTCCGATATGTCGACGATCATGCACGGCGATGTTGCATCAGGGAGAAAATAACTTGTAAATTAGCTTAGTATGAATTTCGAACGCTGTTTCTCGGAATTGACTGGCCATTCGGCGCAATTACACATTGAGGTTTGAATACCCTATAGCTGTACTACTGTTACACAAAGTCTCGTCCCCAAATGAATTTCCTTAGTCGTGCCCTTGTAAGTTCTTGCTCCAACATCCAGTGTGCTGTCGGTACTTATAAGTACCACAAAGTTATTCAATTGTAAAATTAGTTGTATACACTGTTCACACACACTTTAAATAGTCAAATAGTTTTCTAAGGTCTTTCTTAACATATAAAAAAAGTAAGACACTTAGCTATTGACATTAACTACTTTTTCGGAATAAAAATGACAATCTTCGCAATCCGATCAAAATGTCAGCTTTAAACGCAACATCTGCTATAAAACTATTCGTCTCTTCCCCACTAAATTCATCATAGAACCCGTGCTTTCATATATCTTGAAAGAATGGATTTAAAAGAATATTCCTGCTAAGTATCGTTAGAGTATTCGTAAAAATGGTTATTATGTGTAATTTTAAAGTGAGTGGTACTTAAAAGTACCGTCGGTAGATAAAGGGTTAAATCGTCCTCTTACTCTATTCAAATGACTAAATAAGGGAAAAGACGAGTTACTTTTAAATTTTCTAAATGCAACCCAGAATTTTTCTTATTGGATGTTATTAATCAAAATTTATATTTTATAATTACAGTAAAATCCAGAGTATAAGATCGAAATCTACGGGTGCGCGTTATACGCCAGATATAAAAACGAGAGCTTTAAAAATAAAGAACAAGTGAGCATAGAAAAAAACTGACTTCTACATAGTTCGAAATACTGTTTATTTAAAACGTATGACACATATCATATGAACTTAAAAATGTGTACTTGTAGAAATATAATGTTTTTTCAATAGCCTGGGATAATACCTCGAATAAATGACTTCAAAATATGAAAGCACTGCACACGTACATTTCAAGTTTCATCGTAAAAAAGGGAATGCGTGTTATACGGCGAATATACCTAAAACTTAAAAACTGGAGCTTGAAAGTATGGGTGCGCGTTATAAGTTGTATTTTTCGGTAATAAATTTATCTGTTTGCTAATGCTAAATTTATCCTTCTTAACATATTATAAAATAAATTGCAGACAGTTTTGTAAGAAGTCTTTTAAGTCCCAGACCTCTGTACAATTGTTTAAATATATGATTCTTCCATGTTAAATTAGGAAGTGCTGAGTTTAAGTGACGTTTTCAAGCAAGCTAATATGTTTGAATGCAGATTTCACTAAAGATCCGATGTGTAGCAGAGATTATATATATTCATTTTATATCGAGGCTTTGACTTCTCACTTTGATTTCACGTGAATGTGAAGAATAAGGTGACAGCTCTAATGTTGACCAAATCACATTTGACCGCAGTTCAAGAGTACAAGGCGTATTAGTTGTGTTTAACGGCCTTTGTGTGGGACAAATATAGACCAATGGATGCATTTAGTAAGCAAATTAAACACTTTCCAACCCTTTTTAAGAAGGTTTTGAAATACTAATACAGCATTAAAGTCAATAATTTGAAATTTAAATGCTGTTAAGTCGTTTATTTGGAAACACTTTATTGAATCCTAATATATAAAGGAATGGATATCAATGTGGTTGATAAATTTTTGAAAACGGTAGATTCTCTTGCGTTCCCAAAGAAGACTTTGCAAAAAATAATAAAAAAGATATTATAAAAAAATCAAAAGAAAAAGAATTAATAAATGTTGTTGTTGTTATTACTTATCCTACCTGATCGACAGTAACATCAGATCAAGGTCCACGAAATTCATCGCGGCCAAGGGCTAGAATACAAGAGGCATAAACATTTGAAATGTGTGTCACATTTGGATTTTGCGAATCATAAATACCAATAATTGCCAATGTATTAAATCTTAAATCAAATAGATTCGTCTTTTTTGTTATTAACTGGAAACAAGCAAAAAACTCATCCTTGCAGAGAAAAGGGCCAGGCCATAGCTCCAAATTTAGTATTATAGTGTACTGCAACTGAACTGAACTAAAAGATGTAAACAAATATTTCTGTTTATTTTTTAAGCACAGTTGGAAAGTTATTTTTTAAAAGTAGTAAGTTTAGTTTTATTTACTGTTGCAAAGTACAAAAATGAATAAATATTTACACTTCGCCGAATTTTCTAATTTTATTATTATATTACAAAAATTAAAACAGTGTTCTATTATGTTATATATTTGTGCTTTTAATAAATAAATGGCAGATATTTTTTGGGAAATTCGTCTTTCATTGATTACATTTTATAAATAACAATAATATTTTGATGTATCAAATAGACACTTATCCGTTAGGATCAAAATCTTGTAAACATACGCCCCTATTACAGATGTTTAAAGCGTTATGCTCACTGGGGGATTACAATCTCTGTTTGTGAAATTTGTGCTTCTGGTAATGAATACTGAAAGTTTTCTCCGATATTTTAGGTATCCAATAGTTAAATGCTGCATTTTATTGAAAAACATTTGGAAATCTTGATTTCTCAAAAAACATTGCTTGGTTGCTGTAATAATGAAAATTTAAAAGAAATATTTCTAACATAAGATAGAAATGATAGCAAGATATTGTAATTCCAAAAAACAAATTGTGCTTAGTTGGGTGCGTGAGCGACACTAAAGTTGTTCTAAAAGTATAATTCACTTTAAAATTTTCAAGAACTAGTTATGCATTACAAAGGTAAAATGTTTTTTTAAAAAGATTATTGATTTCCAAATTAGTTTTCCTTTCAACTACCATATTCCCACTGATTACTAAAAATATGACTAATTTGTTTATACATTTATGTCTATTGCATAATTATGCAAGAATGATTGCTTAACTGTGCAAATCAAAAAACACAACATTTATGTAAAAATACACTTTATTTGCAGTTGAATATATTATTTTATTCATGCAATCAATCACAAGCAACAGTTTTAGTTCTTTATTTATGTGTGTGTGTGCTTTAATGTCTTTTAAAATGTATTGTTTTTAATGCTTTCATTTTTTCTTTTTTATGTTTAGTTTGAAATGGCTAGAGCAAAATCTACGTGAGTTTCATCTTTTTCACTTATTCAGTTCACATTTTTGTTACTGTTGGTTATTAATGGCAATATAATGTAGCTTTTTCTGCATTGAATAGGCATATTCTTGTTATGATGAAGAGTGTGATTTCAAAACATACTTTCCCAGCAAAACGGGCAAGACAAGCAGACAAATTAGAAATGTTAAAATTTGATCCTTATGGTATGTATTTCTGTATTTTTTATCATGTCTTTATTAATTTTATTTATTTAGCACATAATGTGCTAAAGAAGATTCCACGTATTATTATTTTTCTTCCCAATGGGGCTGCATTTTAGCAACATAGCCTTTGCAAACACAGCAAGTCTCCAAATGTGAGAGCCATTTCATGGTGGCACCATCTAGTGGTGGCCTTGTTACCAAATTTGGATGCTCAAATTAATTTTTAATTCAAACTCCCGTCAGATGCTAAATATTGCCGAGAGTACAAGAGCCAAATTAACCCCTTCAGGACAAATGTCCCATGTACCCGCCTGCATGAAACACTGTCAGCTACTGAGTGACTTGTATCCGCGCCAATGTGTTTTCCCTGCACTTCCAACGTGCACTGAAACACGCCACTCTTTTGGAACATTTTGTAAGCTCAATTTTTTGGCAATAGATGGTATTCTATGTCCATAAGATTTGAGATGCGTGTTGGTCTGACCTTCCACTCAAAATGAGAGAAATATTACCCACAGGCATGTGGTTTTTGTTTTGTAAACATAAGCAAAAGGGAATGTTTTTGAATGGACTGCTTTATGAGTACTCTTGAAATGAACATGTGGTTTTTGTTTATAGTGGAGATGAGAATTTTATGTTCACTAGAGTATTTGGCTCAGGTTTGCAGTCTAGTTTTTAATAGTTAAATCTGGCAGACAATTTTTTTTTTTTTACTTATACTAGGTTGAAGTATCAAGAATGTTTAACTGAACTAGGAATAGCAGCATGATGCAAAATTGACCCTGAATTAGAATCTGAGTGCAGTGATAGTGACAAATAATATATTCTGATTATTTTGTTCATTGTGAATTTTATGATAATGATATTTTGGTCATCTATATGCTGATTACATCGACAGAAAATGACTCTCTATGGTCATCAACTATAGAAAATTTAGTTTTTGTTTGTTCACATTCTCACAAAAAAACTCTAAAATAGTGAATGCTTTATTACCAGTGCAAGAATTGTTATATAGGACTCAGTGTAGATTCCTGTTTCAAAATTTTTCATACTAAAAAGAATTTTAAGAAACATATTTAGTTTTCATTTATTATGTTAAAAGTCATTAAATGATAAATAAATACTGGCAGTAAAATGTTTAAAAAATTGTATTTAAATTAAGAGTAATTTAAGTAAATGGAGTATGTAAATACAAAATACAGGAAGCATATGTTTTACTTGTGCTCTACAGAACTATATTGAGTAATGCGTTCAAGTTTCAATATTTTCGTGGAGTTAGGCTTAACTACACTAAAACCTCCAGCCTGTGAGTGACACTCATGACAGAAACCTCAGGCCTTGGCAGTACGCATACATTTACGCCCTTCGTCCCGAAAAGGTTAATAGAATATGTAATTATGTAACAATATGTATATATTATAAGTTTACTTTTAAAACTACACTATATGTTCAAAAGTATTCAGATTTCTCTCATAATTCATTGATTCTGCCAGTAATGTTTAGCATATAAATCCCGTACAATTAATAAACAAATCAGATTAGTTTGCAATCTTAATTTCAAACCTAGAAAAGCACAATAGATGGAAAGCACAAGCTAAATGAATGATTCGGAATGTGGTGAAGTGATTGGTTATCTCTGTTGTGTTCATGAAATTTCTGCAATGTTAGAAGCAATGGTATCAATTGTTGTGAAGTTGCGAATTAAAATACACTATCTGACAATCTAATGATAGATTCTGGGTTTGGAGATTGCCTAATGAATGATTTTTAACTGGCTGTATTGTTCCACAAGTTAAATTTATGGAGGAGCATAATGCTTTGGGGCAGTTTTTATGCTTTGGCCTGGGCCTTCTGGTTCCTTAGGCTCCCAACAGGGGTGGTATGGTCCCCTTCTGGGTGCTGGAGTCTCTCAGGGAGGGGAGGGGACGATAGCAGGTCCAGAAGCAAATGGAGACATTAAGGTAGTTGAGGAGGGGCTTTGGTGTACCTGCCTACTTATGAAATTAATATATATATATGTATAATCTTTATTACTCTAAAAATACCTATAGTTTTCATAAATAAGCATTTTACATAGCTTGCTAAAATTTTTATCTAATTGTTAGGACGTAAATGAACTATAAAAATGTGATGTTAATGTTTTATTTTTCTGTTTGTAATGCTGCTTGGATGCAGCCATATTAAATGATAAAGAATTGATTCTCATCTCTATTTTAAACAATCCATATTTCAAATTCTGAATTTTAATTTATTTTATAAAGTATAAAAAAAATATTTGTGCAATTTTGCAATTTGTTGAATTAAGGAAAAAATATATATTTTAAAAAAATGACATCTGAAAATAATTTTCTTTTAACTTATGAAATGTTTGAAAATTTTTAAAACTAAGTATAACAGGTTTATATTTCAGTAATACAAAAAGTAAAACATAAAAGAATATTAAAATTTTAAGAAGATATAAATCAGTTTATTTATGAAATCTTTTCATAATTAAAATTTTATTCAGTTTTAAATTATGCTGGATTTTAGAAATGAGCTGTCATATTTTTTAAGTCTGATATCTGCATTGTGTGTACTTTTGTGTTTTATATATTGTTAAACATTTTTTGTGTGTATTATATATATATTTTCATAAGTTATATTCTGTATTGAACAAAATCATGCCTTTTTTAGGTAAACTTAAAAAAAAAAAGTTTTCAGAAACTCATATTAAATTAAAACCTATCTTTTTTCTTTATTATTTCTAGTACAAAAAGAAGTTTTATATAGAGAGTTGAAGAAAATTGGAAGCGTTAAATCATGAAGCAAGTGGAAATGTTTAGCTATTCAATCATTGTAAATATATATTAAAATCATAGAATAAAACATGTCTTGAACTTTTTTTTCCTAGCTATTTTTTCCTTCAGTATTCTAATACACTGTTTATCTTTGATAAATTTTGTAAAATTCTTAATTATGTGTAAACTTTTTTTAAAAAATTTAATGAATTTCCTAAAGTAATTATAGGATAAAAAATATGTATGTACATGGACGTTAATAAGCTTAATATGTATCAAAAAATATTTTATTTCACTACAATGAGAGAAGGTAAGACATGTCACTGATTCAGATTTACTTCATGAATGTTACAGATAAAAAAAAAGGAGAAATAAGCAAGCTACATAAGTTCTTAAGGTAATCATGTGAAAGGTTAACAATATGCAATAAAAATTACAATGCAATTTTTGATGCTTATTTATAAATACATTTGTTCCTTATCATGTAATAACATCTAAAATTGTCTTTTACATGTATCACACCAAAATTTTCCTACTTGCTAGAGTGAATTATTTAGATGATAACTTAGTTTATAAATGATTGTGGTCTCTCATTTTCCCTCCTTTTTGTAAAGCAAACAACTCTTTGTGATAGAATTCAAATGTTACAGATGTTTCCAAAATAGACAAAACTTATTTTCAGTTTAGCAGTTATCAGGTAAAAATGAAAAGAATTTCTTGAAATGATGTTTTGCTTTACTTAACAAAGCTCATGAATATATTAGAACTTATGTGGAAATGTCTGACTAGCATTTTTCAGACAGACCAAGATTCATAAATTCATAAACTCAGTGGCATTATGGAAAATATTGGGGCCCTCTTGCAAAGTCATGTTTTGCTTTTAATATTTTATAAATCGGTTTTATACGTACTTGGCATCAGTCAGGCGTTGGGTCCCCTGAAGTCCTGTGCCCACACCTCCTCGCAATGCAAGGTTGTATGTTATGCCACTACATAAACTCAAAACCTTGACTGAGCTTAATGTTCAATTTTCAAAGAAATTTTGCACCATATGATGTGAAGAAACCGGCAAGAACAAAGGATATCTCCCTTTTCGATTTCTTTACAGGTTTCAAACAGAGCAATAACTTGTTACTTTTTGTTCAAAATCCTACTATGTTTTATATAAATTTTTTGAAAATATTATACTCATGCAAATAAGTGATGGTGATTAAATATTTTTTTATGGAATTTATTTTTTGTTCTATTGATAATTCTCCTTAGAACACTTTGTTCCATTTTAAACAAATCTATTATGCAATATTCAAGATATGATTTCATTTCGTTTTATTGACATTGTACCTCCAGCAGAGTGTTGATGATAGTTTGTTCTCAAACTTTTGAAATCTATCAAATAATAAAGATAATACCAACACTTGTCCTTTTTCCCATACCATAATGTTTAAAAAAGTTTCTGTCAAACAACAATTGTAATAATGAATTAAAAATGGGAGCATATATATATAAAGAGAGAGCAGAGCAAACGTAAAAAAAATTTAATGATATTTACTAAATTCTGTTTCCTTAAAAACTATGAAATGTGAAGTGGGCTACAAGGAAGTAAAAAATAATTAATACAAACTTTGGAAAAGTTTTTAATGTGATAACAGTAAATACATTTTTTCAAACATAAATGGTAATATTAAGCAAAAACATATATGCCTGAGTGAAAACACTAATATAGCTTTATTTCCTATGTTTTATTCCCATTAAAATTGTCTGTTATTTATTTTAATCTCTATATAAATTATGTTCACTGAGGAAGTTATATTGCTTTTCATTTGACATCGCACATTTGTAAACTATTTGGTTTTCTTTATAAACTTTGAAGAACTACATTTGAATTTGGCATTTTTTAGGGTTATACTTTTAGAACAGAATTCTCAAAACTTTCTAGTCTAAGAGCCCAGACCTAGCGATTCGAATTATGTGGCAATATTTATTTTAGGAATTGGATGAATAAAGTGACTATTTTGCAGTAAATTTTAAAAATAAAACTAAATGCTTTAAAAAAGAAATTGAGTCTTGCATTTTTTAAATTGTTATGTAATTGCAATTATCAAGATTTTTCAAAATCTCTTGCCCCAGAACTTAAATGGAAATGGTTATAATATGGCTGTGATATTTAAAGCAAAAACTTTTTTTTAACTCAGTGTTGTGGAATTTTTAAGGGCCTTCCTCCTACACACTTTGATTAATTGCATAAATTTGTTAATGGTTTATTTTCCTGTCTCAGAATTAACATTTGAAAAGTCACTGCTAATAATTTCCTCTAGTGATCCACAACTAAGAACAGTAGTCAATGTAAAGTTACAGTTACTTAAATTTCATTAATCATAATTTTAATGTTCAATTTATTGTGTGAATTACCTATCCATTTAATAATTGAATGTTTTTAGAATAAATCTAATTTAATTAATCATGGTTAAAATGCTCAATTTCATTATGTGTATCGATTATTGTGTTTCTTAATTGGTTTGTATGATTTACTTACATTGTAAATTTTACAATGTAGTAAAAATATATGCATTCGTATATATGGACTTGAAGGGTCTTAGTTTGAGGATCCTTGACACACAACCTCTAAGCTGCAGCCTTATTGATTCAATGGTCTATAATTATTACAAATGTAAAAAGCTAAATTTGTCACCAAGATTTAATAGCGCCTATTTAAACAAAAATCCCAATTTCACAATCTGATTTTCTCAGCTGTGTACCAGTACGGGGTGTACCTGATAATGATTATAAAAAACATCACCCAAAGAAAATAATTTTTCACAAGGTCAGTTTTCATTACCAATTTGTGCATCTCTATGGACCGAGTCATTCAAAAACGCTATCATTAGAAGCAAAATTAAAGATCATAGAAGGTCCCACTAACTCTATACTAGTGGCATGCAACTTTCTTCACTTTATATTTAATGGATATTTAAACAGTGGCGTAACGTTCACTCCCGTATCGCGGCGGGGGAGGGGCATTATTTTAGAGGCTCAAAGCCTGCGTTATGCTATGGTTTTGCAATTCTTTGTAGTTCCGTCTAGGAGCCCAAAATCTGACTTTGCAGGGGCCCTTAATATTCTCCGTTATGTTACCGGTATTTAGCTGTATTAATTTACTTTGCTTAATTCCCACTGTTATCCAATGTTGCGTTCTATTAAGTTTCTGTTTTATGATGACTCGGAAAAAGTTAAAAGAGATGTGTTTTAGTTAAATTTTCAAACATTTATTGAAGTCTTATATTGTCAGGATTTTTAGAAAAACTAAAGGAAAATTCAACACACAGCCGCCTATCCTGTATATTGGTTGGCAACACTGACTGCTGTGCCGTAGGGTCTAGGTTCGAATCCCGGAGAAGGCATCGGTTTTTGCAAGTGTACAGTGCCTTCACGGCATGGGGGTATTCTAAATATTCGCGTCGAGCCGCAAGTTTTCTCGGAAGGTTTGGCAGAAGGGGAAGAGAGGTGGAGGATCCTGATCTCTCCAGGTTCTCCCTGAAAATTGGGGATGAACCGAGTGAAATCGTACTGTCATCCGCATGGCACTCAAAACTACGATTAACGGTAGACGTTCAACTAGTCTCTTGCAATCATAAATTTCGTAGACCTCGATCTGATATTATTGTCGATCGGCTGGGAAAGTAACAACAAAACATACCTTACATAAATATACAATATAAGTATAAGCATCATACATTAAAAATGGAAATTCCCTTTGATCTCCTGCAATTTCTTGAACCTTTAACTTTTCCTCAAGATACGTTTTCTTAAAATACCTTTCTTTGTCTTCATGGCATAAGCCTAAGTAATATACCGGCAGAGACAATTCCTGAGATGTCGTTCTCCTCATTTGATAGTGGTTCAAAATTCCTAGGTCCATTACTCTCGTGTTATTATTAAGTATAAAACAGGTCAAATGATTTATTTTGAATAATGTTACTGTTATGTATTCACATCAATTTATTTTTGCGTAGTAAAAATTATCTTTTAAAATATGCAAAATTTTTCTTTAAATTTCAAAGTTTGTCATCAACAAAGCCCTTAGCCAGATCTAGAGGACTTTTAATTCCGATTAACTAACATCATCCCATTTTCTGTAGTTTATCTGTAACCGTTGAAATATCAAAAAATTTGTAAACAAATACATTTTGGGAGAACAACCTTTGTCGTTCCACACATATCCCACAACAATAATAATTAATAAATACACTTAGTATGAAGGATAGAAAAGTTTGTTGTTAAAAAACGTTGTAAAGTTTTTCACTTCAAAAATTTTACTCGAAACTCAAAATATCTAACTTCTATCTTTTTAGAGTTTAATTAACCTTGACGTAAGTTTTGATATTTATAAAGCTATTTTACTGTATGATTTATTTAAGTTATGAAATCCATTAACACAAATTAAAACTTCCAAAAGTAAAACAATAATTAAGCTACAAACAAACTGTGAAAATGATATGCTTGAAAATCGGAAATTCTTACATCAGAGCCAGTGCATAAATTTGGAAGTAGTATTGACAATTAATATGTATTTAAGAATTATACTGCATTACTTGAAAGGTGTAAGTTTTTATGGTTAGCGTTTCATTAGCGTTACCGCAGCCAAAATTACACTATGAGAGAATCGTTTTTCTTCAATTAAAGCGCATAAGAATATTTGTTTTGATATCCCAGCGAAATTCACGGGTCGCAAATTTTGTTGTGGTGACGCTAATACGTAAGTACCGTTTTTACTTTCAAAGATTTGCCGTCACTTTTTTTAAACGTAGTCGTTGAAAAAGCAGATTGCTTCATTCATTTTAAAATTATCAATGCTCTATGTTTGGGCAGGTTGTATAAATTGAATGGATACCATAATGCTCTTTACACATGGTTAATTTACATTGTCAATATTAAAAATAATATCTTAAGAATAACATATCAAGGTTAGAGTTACACATACAATTTGCAATGCAAATTAATGTTGAAATTTGCATTGCAAATTGTACACTCACTGTGGACAGTTGTAATCAAGACTGTGGAGTTGGGAGTCTGACAGATTTTTTGGGCGAAAGGAGTTGGGAGTCATTTAAAACACATCGACTCCGACTCCAGCTTGTGTTGGACAGTTTAAATTTGAAATGGAATTAAAGTGAATTGGGGGAAAAAAAATGACAAACTAAGTTATTATTGGTACTTGCGTATTATCGCAACCATATTGGTGACATTATATGAAACGAAACACATGGTTGCCAATTCAGCATGTGAAATCCAGATTGCCAACTTGGCTAGTTGTCTTGAACATTGGCATTGTTGTGATAATATGTAAGTACCTTATTTTGATGTATTTTTTATTATGAATTATATTTTGAGAAATATGAGGATAATGTTGAAAGGATTGAGGCAGAGCAAATGGAAATGAAGAACTAAGGATCTTGAGATATAAAAATGAAAAAAATACAAACAAGATTTCTACACAGGCCTTGAAGAAATAGAGACATATGATTGTTCTTTCATGACACTGCTTTTAGAACTTATATAAATCTAACCTGAAAAGTTGAAAGAAGTTACCCTAACAGCAACAGCTCTTCTTCCTGCTCAAGTTAATGTGGAAAGACTATTTTCAGCTTGTTCTCAAATTGGATCCATACGTTCCTCTATCAAAGATCTTATCCAAACTGTACTGTTTCTTAGAAATTACTAATGCCAGTTTTTCATTTCATAATAAATGCTAATTAATATGGATGATTTGCTGGGCCATCAATTTTTTTTTCCTGTAGCATCTTTATATTTCAAAAAAAAAAAAGTTGTAACCCATTTACGGTTCAAGTGTAGTATAGGCGGCCACTTTGAATTTAGCGATTTTTCTTCGGATTTGGCAAATTTTTTCTAAATGTCATGGTGAGAAATCGAATTCATTTTGAAATAAATAATTCCGAAAAAAGTACCTTGGAGACTGGTTTTAGTCACCAAAAAAAAGGACTGCGCCAAGTGGCCCCCCTATACTACACTTGAACCCACATTTACATATATATGCTTGAATCAAAGTTTTTTAAGTTTACAGTTCCAGGAGTCAGAGTTGTGTCATTTTCCCTACCTACCTTACAGCCCTAGTTGTAATGATTTTCATAGTCTGAACATAATTATACTCGACAACATCTCAGATATATCTCTGTCTTTTCATACTAAATTTTCAATTTTTTTGTGGATTTGGTGATGACTAAAAAAAATCACATGAAAAAAAATTATTTGTTATTGATTATAGCTAAAATAATAATTTCAGTTTTAGTCTCTGAGTGATTCAGCGGAAAACAAAAACCATACTTGCAGTCACAAGGTATCTGTTTTGGGCTCATTTGAAATCACTGGAGTTTTGACCTCTGTTAGATAAAGTCTTGACCATACCCTTAAAATATATGAGCAGGGAGTGTCCTAAAAACTAGTTACAGAATGGTTTGTCAGAATGTATTAAGCACTGTAAAAAATACATTCCTTAAGTGCAATACCTCACAAAGGTATTGAATCATTAATAAGCTATTTCGTATTGGAAACTTTCGCAAATATCATTTCATGATGCGATAATAGTGTGCATCCTTTTCTTTTACACTAGAGCTAATGCAAAAGAAGCTAATGCTATTTTGTTTTGAAATATTTTTTTAGTGCTAGGAGTTGTTAGTTAGATTTTTGTTTCTTTGATGTGGAAACTGGATAATTTCCTTGCTATTTCATTTTAACTTATTTGATAATGGATAATAATTGAAAGTGTTTTAAAATTCGTACATAAATATTTACATAATTTTTATTTTAAATAATGTATTAACAGTAATAAAATTTGCAATATATAAACATGCTTTTTTACCAATATATTTTGCTACATTAAGGTTTTTAAATTGTCTGAAAGTAATGAATTTCTGAAAATTGTTGTATCATCATATACATTCTGCATTCTTATTTTAACTGTTATATATTTTAAATGTATTTTATTATTTTCTGATATTCGAATGTTCATTGCTGATAAGTTCTCTTTAAAGTTATGTTTTTTATGTGTCAACAAGTCTTCTAATTGTTTTATTGAACTGATCGATTGCACAATTAGTACACAAAACATTGGGCAAATAATGTTCTTTGAACATATTCTTTTGATTAAGAAACTATTACAATTTTTCATTTTCTGCTAAAACATGTTTATTTATCACTAATTTGATCAATTTCATCTAAATTTTGAAGATTTTTCGATTTAAACGGCATTATGTCTTATCAGTCATTTAGGTACTTTACTGTTTTGGGGGGCTGTTGGCGATGGTTGATTTTTTTCCTCTGCCAAATTCAACACCAAACATGAAATAAGGAAATAATCTCAATTTCAGATTCAATTCTCAAACTATTATTTTAATGAACAGGTATGGAATTTTTTAATTGCTTGCAATATTGAAGGAAAAAGTTTAGTTTTTCGTAGTAGAGAGGTTTATCACTAGCAACAATTTTTTTACTGGGGTTTGGTGATTTTTTTTGTTGCATTTTTACAGCCCCCAAAATCAGAAAAGTATAATTTTAAAAAAAAATGTTGGATTGTGTATTAAATAAGTGAAAAAAAAATTAAAGAAAATTTTTTTTATTGCAGGTTGAAATGGGAAAATATACGTAAGTAATATAAACTTTTTTTAACTGTGTTTTTCATTAATTATTGTTTTTGTAGAACCAATATACTATAATTTCTCCCTTTCCATATTAGGCATGTAATTGTTACACTAAAGAGTGTAGTTTCTCATCATACAATCAAAGCAATACGCCCAAAGGATTCTATTAAAATGGAAATGATAAAATTTGATCCTCATGGTATGCATTCATTTAATTTTTGTATTAAATTTTTATAATCATTTTTATTTATTATAAACAAAGTTATTGTTATCATCATTAATTGTTTATTTTAGGTAAACTAGAAATAAAATTTTAATTTTTGATGCAAGTTCAGATTGCTTGAGTTAGAACACATAGCTCTTTTTTAATCTTAAATTTCTTTTTTAAATTAAAACATTGCGAAAGTATTATTAATTTGGCAGATAGTAGAAATATATCAGTGTTCATTTCTCAGTTTCAGAAAAGGTAAATACAAATTTACAAAAAAAAAGTATGTTGCTGTATTTAAAAATTAAAAAGAAACCACGAAATAATCTTTCACAGAAAAATTTGTAATAGCATTTTCCTGCCTATAATTTAAAAAACAAACAAATTTTTTTAAAATAAAGGTTAGCACAGAGATAAATATTAAGGGGCATATAGTACTGGTTGATTTCTTCAATGTATATTTGTATGGAATCACCTAGAATCAAATCTACTAACATACTAAAAATTATAAAAATGAATCGACTAATAGGTCTGAATAGGGGTTTTTTACTGACAGAGCTAAGTCATTTTTCATCCGACAAAAAGTAGATTCAATTTGAATGATACCTGGGCTTGATCTAAACCAAATTTGTGATACTGATCCTGAATATATCTAAATGAAAACACATGCCAACCTGTGGTAAGTGAATGAACTCACAAGCCTTCATATATAAATTATCCAAAAAATAACTGAGACACACTCCACATCATAAATCACATATTGATCTATTAATATGCCGGTTGATTCATAAATAGTGTGACCAATTTCAGAGGATCATAAATTTTTATTGAATAAAGTTATGTACATGGAGTTTTCAATGTGGTTTCCTCTAGCACAGTACACTTTACGTAAGCGTTTCAGCTAAGCTAAGATAGTTTTTTCGATCATTTTTGGGGTATTTTTCCAACTTTCTCTTAAATTGCTTTTTGAAACCCTTGAAATGCTCTTAATTTATGCCTATGTAATTGTTTTTTAAATTATCTACATAAAACATAATCACAAGGAACATGAACAGGGGATAGTGATAGTCATTTGTCAGGAGGCAGAAAATTTGTTTTTTAATCTTTCAGCCATTTTATAGTTGATTTTGCAGTATGACTTAGTGCAGAATCTTGGTGAAAAACAAAGTTTTCTTGAAGGTAAAGACGTTTACTTTTTTTGATCAAGTGTTTCAAAACTTTATTCTGATAGCATTTAGCATCAATTTTAAAGTTCAGTTCTACAAAAAAGGGTTTTGTTAAGCCTTGAGAGGACATTTCCGTTCATACCATAACACCTGACGGTCAACTTGCATTTTGCAAAACAGCTGTCTTTACGACATTTTTTTGCTTGAAATGTATTGAATCTTCGTTATGCCAGTTGTGAATGACAGATGAAACAGTTCTTCATCAGAAGTTATCCATGCTTTGTATAACTAACGTTAAATATAGAGACCAAGAACATTTTCTTTGTTTTTCTATGGTCTTAACAGACATTTGATGACAGACTGGAAAATTTACTTTTTTATTGCCAATTTTCTTTATTTGACAATAAATTGTCAATTGCTATATCTGTAGTTTCTTTGCCACAGGTTTTAGAGCAAAGGATTTTCTACAACGATAATTCTTTTCAACTTCTTTTTCATTAAGGACTTCTTTTGGTTCACATTTTTTCCCTGCAGCTTTTAATTGTGAGCCAAATTTTATTTCTTTTTGAAGTTTAGATAGTAATATAATAGAAAAATGTTTTTTTTGTGATTTTTAAATGCTTTAATTTTTTACAGAATTTGAACAACCATCCTTCAAAAGCTGTAAAATTTCGTTCCGAGTTCGAGGATCTAATTTCAGTACTATAATTTACTCCTAATAAATATGATCATATTAGTAATTTAAATGTTTCCTTTTTCAAATAAAACCAGTAATAACACGATAGAAATTCATTATAACTAGTTATATGCTTTTAAAATTGGTCACACTAATTTGGAATCAACCAGTATTTTCAGACTCTTCCATTTCCCCTAGCAGACTTTATTTTGGTAACAGCACACAGTATACACATAAAAGATTGTTAATAATTGTTAGTTCTAAAAATTTTTTGCTTTGGATGTATAAAAATTTTGATACTGAGTAAAATTTTTTCAAATGAATTCTTTCGTTTGAAATGTAGTGGTAAGAGGTTACCAGCAGGAATATTCCATTTGGCATCGGTTGTATAATTTTTGATGACTTCATAATCTACACCAGCGAAATGGAAGAGTACTGTATTTTTTTCTTTTGATGTAAATAGATGTTAGGGTAAAACATCCCTTGAAATTTGAAATAAATTTCGAATATTTTTTGAAACATTCTATAACATGTTTTATATGGTTAAAATATAGCAAGATAATTTTATACTGAGAATTGATCCCTGAATTTTTTTTTTTAAAAAAAACACGTTTTGTACTTTTTTTTATTTTGGTAATTTTTAATACAATTTAAAAAAATAAAGTTATTCATTATAGTACTTAATCACAGAAGTAAACAATGAAAAAAAAAATCTGATCCATTGTTTGTTTGTGAACAATTTCAGTTTGTATTAAAAAACATAAGATAAAAAAATTTTTCAGTGATAAAATGGAATCATAATTTTTAACTGATCAGCAATTAAATTCAACTCATAATACAAATTAAAATAAAGTTTTTAGAAAAGCAACAAAGTAATTCAAAAACTTAATATCTGTATTTACAACTTTTTATTACTGTATTTGTGTGTGTACATTGTTTTTTTAAATCACTTGTCCATAAAAAAAACTTCTCTTCCTCCAATTCATTACACTATTCATTGCAAATCCTTTGTGAAAAATATATTTTATGTACCTAATAACTATGTTCTAAGAAAAAGAATGTGAATGTAACTTTTCAATAAAATATAAGGTTTATCATTTTAATAATAAAGTAATCTTAAAAATGTTGAGAAAAATAAATTCCAAATTTAAAAAATGAATGGAAATATTAAAAAATATGTCCATTATTTTCATTTAAACATAACTCTTTTAATTTATTTTTCAATATCTTCTAACTTGGTCATTAATTTCTGTATCTGTAGAATTTTTTTTTTGTAAATATAATCTAAAAGTTGAGTTATTTCACCGTATTTTTTTTGTAAAACAATCATTATTGTAAATTCATTACTTTCTTGTAGTTTACTAATACATGCTGTCATAACTTTATTTTTTTCTTAATTACTTCTCAAATCAATCAATACACACATAATTAAATCTTGATTAAATACAATTATCTAATAAACACTACATGCAATGTCTCTCATTTACTTTCTTGCTACTGTAATATAATCAACTACTAGATAATTATCTCGATCATCATTCTAATCAACCACACACAGTCCACCGTGTTAAAACCACTCTCAAGAGATTATCTCTATCCTTCTCTTTTGGTCCAGACCACGCCTGCATGTCGGTATCTCGCCGAAGGTTCGGCGCAAAACAATTCCGCACGTCCCACCTGCAAAAACAACAAGGGACCATCTTTCTTCTCCGACTGCACTCTTCGGGGTCAAAAAACTTCTCCCCCCCCAAAAAAAAACATAGCAACCCCTCTGGAACCGCGCCAACATTCCATACTCTTTTGCCAACAGCAGTCTCAGACACTACACATGCCTTTAAAATAACTTTAGTGTATGAGTCTTTATTAATCAAGTCAATACAGACGTATAATTTTCTTCACATTATTTAAAAAATATTTGTGTATCATCTCTTAAGATTTAAAATGTTATTCTCTTCTTATTCGTTCATGCATTTATTTTATGCTTTGTGTTTTCAAAAGTTGGCAGGGATGTAAATTAGAACAATTTACAAATAATTGAAAAAATAGTTAATCTGTGAGAAAATAAGTAATGCCAAGTTTGATATTTGCATTACTCATCTTTTTAAATCTCGCTAAAGGTGAGAAATAAAATACCAGAATAAAATAAGATATCAAAAGTATTAATTCACTGTATGATAATAAGGAATCATTTTTTAGTTTTTAAAATTACTTTATGTTTATAAATGGCATGCAGTGTTTGAATTATTCATAATTTTTGTTTATTCCATTTAGCTCAAAAGCATGTGCTATATCAAGAAATGAAGAAACCTGTAAATTTTATACCTTGAAAATGAAAGAACATAGGCTATTTGGTAATTGTACATACTTGCATTTTTGGCAATTGAAATAAAGTGTTCATAACATACACAACTTTTATATGTGTGTGCATTATTCTAAAAAAATACATTTCAAAGTTGTGGAAACAAATGTTACTAATCAATTTTAATTAAACTAATGAAGTATTTGTTTGTACTTAAATTACTGAGGAAAATTTAACAGATTCATATTTGTTATTGATATACAATTTTTCTAATTTTATTTCTTTTGTGAATTCCACACATGAAAATTTCTAAAGTAATGAATTAAATTTTAAAAAAATACACAAAAAAAATTTGATAGACTTGTTTATAGAAAAATATTTATATACTTTTGCTAAATTTAAAGAAAATTGTTTTTATCTTTTGAAATTATGGGAATTTCCCCCACAATTGATTTATGTAATTAAAATATGCATAAATCTAAAAATGAACTTGCTTTATACTTCTTAAGTAAGCAATTTCAACTGTCTTAATTTTTGAATGGGAAAAGAATTTTTAATGGGTTTTTTTCTAGTGATATTTTGTTGTCCTTTAGATCATACAATAAACAAATTGAAACATACTAATTAATACTTTTTATTTGATCACATTTCGATAACAAAAATACAATTTCATCTACACTTTTCAACATTTTAATAATGCATAATTACTAATAAATGTCATTTTTAAAGCCTGATAATGTCGAAATTTGTACACATGGCAACATATTCCATCAATTTTTCATATATATTATCTATAACATAATATACCTTGGACGTTTCATTATGAACATACTTTTGATGCATAATTAGTCTTTGAAATAAAAAATAGTTTTATGCAAAAATTGTTTAGAATCAGTGCTTATTCTCTCATTTAAACTGCTAAAGTATGCCTTCATTTGAAAGAGTTCACAAAATACTTAAGGTCTTCAATTTATATAAAAAAGAACTAATTAAATTCAAAGAAACTATGTTCAAATAAGTATAAAATTTAGAGTAAATTAGTTATAAAGAAAGGATATTATCATTTTAATGCATATATATTTAGAATCAAATAGTAAAAATCTCTCATCATTTGTAATATTAAATTGTGCAATGTCAATATATTAATTTAAAAGTTAGGTTTTTTTTACTATTTATGTAATTTTTGGTTTAGTTAAATTGTATTAATAATACATTAGAAACATACAACAGCCTGGTATGTTGGAAACAGACTTTATTATCCTATTCTCTCATTGATGTTTAGCATGTAGAAGTTTATCAGAATCATTTATTTGCATCAGAAATAATTTGAACTGAGTCATTAAAAATTTTATATGGGTAGATAAATATGAGAGAGGGATAGTTAGACCTCTATTTTATGAAGTCGCTAAATCCCGAACAAAAAAGGTTGTTTTGTGGAAAATTCATTAAATCGAGATTCCTTTCCCATATGTATTACTTCTTGGTTCTAGGAAAAAGTTCATGAAATAGAGGTTCTTAAAATGGAGGTCTGACTGTAATTAAATAGCTAGTGATTCATACAAGAGTACAATTGAAAAACTTTGAAATATATTTCATTAAAATAAACTGTCGGGCATTGAATTTACCAAATACTTTAGAGAAGAAAAGAGCACTGATCCATTACTGAAAAAACATCTTTACCAATTTGCATTATTTATTTGATTATAAACCTATTCTCTCACATTCTTATATTAGCAATGAATTTCTTCAGAAAATTTTTTAATTTTACTTTAATATTAGTGATAGTAAAACTTATATTTCATGTTCACAATGAAAAAAAATATGTGGAATTTCAGTGGCATAAACATACACCCCGCATCACGGGGGCCCAAAGCCTGACTGACGCCAAGTATGTACCCTTTGTAAGATCCGCCTGGGGTTACAAAACCTGACTTTGCAGGGAGGGCTTAATGTTCGGTGTTATGCCACTCTGTGAAATTTATTTATAAAATTAAATTAATGTTTTAAACAATCTTATCTGCAATGTATTTTTCCTGACATAAAACTTGCACATAATTTTAAGAAAAAATTATTCTTCAAGGATTAGAATAACAAGTATACATCCATGCATATTATGAAATATGTGTATAATACATTGCTAAACATTTTGGTGGCATTTTACACAGATATGTTTTTCTATTTAAAAGGAGTCTTAAAAATTTAAAAAGGTAGGGTAAAAGTTTTTAAATTTCATTCTACCTTTCATACTTTTCAACAGTTTAGAAAATTAATAACAGTATTAATTGGCAAAAAGCCATTTGTGCTCAATTTAAAAAAAGTGTCCAAATAATTTTAGTTATGATGGTTTACTTTTTAAAAAATGCATATAATATTTAATTTGGACAGTGTTTTATGTAGAAGAAATTTTAACTTTAAAATAATAGATTTTAAAATTCTCAATTTTTATAAGTTAAAAACATCTCATCATTTAAAATTGTATACATATTTCACATATGCCTCCGTTCATTCAGGAACTAAAAATTTGGCGCATGAAATAAATTCAATATTTGTTCACAATTGATTGCAAAGCTCTATTTCTCACATTTTTTTTTCCATTCAAAATTTTAAACTAACGAATTAGTGTTGCCAGCATATAAAAGAAAATACATAGAACTATAGTATCCTAAGTTGATAAACTATTATTCACAAAGTACTTTAAGATTTAAATTTTTCTATGTAATCACAAGCTAACTACAAAAATAATTCTTGTGATAGCATTTCTTAAAGATTATAATAATAACTAAAGGTAAGGGAAATTAAAAAAATTAATTAATCAACTATTTTAATTCTAAGGTAAAAAAAAATCAAGCATTATAAACAAAAATTAACTTTGCTTAATTCCTATAGAAGCCTTTCAGAGTTAAAAATAAGGATGCAATGGTTTCATCTTTTTTAAAGATATATATCATATTTTCTAATAGTATAACTTAGAGAGAGAGGCTACTTTTGTTTCATTTCTCAGTTTGCCAAAAAATACTATTAAAATACAGCATTACTAACTAAACTATCAATATTTATCAGTCAAGTTAGCCATTTTTAAGAATAAAGCAACTATTTATAACTATTGAACAATCTAATTGGGAAATATGTAACTAATTCTAAAATGTAAATGAATTTTAAATTAAAGTTAAATAACACAAATCTCAGTTTCATAATTTAGCTTTCTAAGAAACAGTTCACATAAACAAAATAATTCCTAATTTTTATTTAAGAAATATTTGAAAATAAACAATTTTTCTTTTTGGTGTATACATACTTCATTAAAATAAATAAAATTATTACATTAAGCCACTTATTTTTAAATTTAATTTTTTTTAAAGAAAAATCAACTGTTTAAAGATAGACATTTAAATCATTATAATTGTAATTAATATTATTGCTTTTGAAGTAATCTTTGCTTATTGCCACAGAATAGGATTCAAATTCAGAACATATTTTCAGGTGGAAAAAGAAATTTAACATTTATATATGAATTTTAACAAAATTATTTTTTAACATTAGTATGCACATCCATTTATAATACACTTCTATACCACTTGAAATATTTTGAAATACTTCTTAAATATACGTTTTATTACTTTAATAATAATAAAAAAAATCAAATTAGCAATACAGTACAGGAAAGGAAATATGGAACATATTTTATGTTAGAAAAGTTGAAAAATTCAAATAGAAATGAATTATAAAATAAAATATATTTCTGTCTATAAAATAGTGAAATCAGGTGTAATATTAACCTAGGATACTTCTCCATTTGCGAAAAAAAAAAAAAGGTAGATTTAAAGTTCTATTTCTGATAGTTTTAGTCAAAGACAGTCTTAATAAAATATATCAAACATTATTTTAATGAAATTTGTTTTTAAGTTTTCAAATATAGACAAAATTAAAATATTTTAAAGTTACCTTCAAGTATGACAAGATGCATTAAAAAAAATACTTGATCGATCAGATCTTGAAAGTATTTTTGCCTTTATGAAGAACCTTATCACACAATTTATTTTAAACTTTTATATAAATTCCCAATGAATATATGATTTTAAACTTTCAAAATATATACAATAACTCATATATAACAAATATCACATCAATTGACACTTTTAACTCATTGTAAAAAATAACAAAAGCATCAAATTTTATAAGAATCTTTTGGATAAAAATAAATTGTAAAATAAATAATAAAAGATTGTATTCAAGACTTTTGATACAAAATAACTCAAAGGCACTCTATAACAAGTGTAAAAATAACTTATAAAAACAAAATACATAAATAATTAAGTTTGGGTAAAACAGAAAATTGTTATAAAAAAAAATGAACACATAAAAAAATATAAGCATAAGAATTGAATAATTTCAGAAATAGACTGTTTTGGCACTTTTAAAAAATACATTTTTGGAGGGGGGAAAAACATCAGAAGTGATAAATAAATAATATTTGAAATATTTTAACGTAATATACACATTTCTAGATATTTAATGTAGCATATAATAATCTAGAATATATAAATAATGCATACTCAACAGCAAGACTAGTATGATCACAATATAATTAGGCAAATTAAAGGAAAGGGGGAGGGGATACCTGTCAAGTTAAGTCCCCCCCTCAAAAAATTAATAAAATAACATTAATAGATTAAAATAACTACAGAGAGTAAAATTGTGTGGCTGTAGAAGACTGCAATTCAATTTGGCCCATTTTGAATTGTAAACGTTGTAGCCAACGTAAAAATGTTGTGCTGATAGCAGCAGTTTCTTCTTTTGATCTTGTTGGAGGACAACAGCTTACACATGCTTGTAACCTTAAGTGTAAGTTACCAGATAGCTGAAAATTAAAAATGTAATTAAAATTAACAAAATATATTCAACTGCATAAAAAAAAATAGAAGACATTTGGAAAAAAAAGTTAATGTAGTGATACTTTGAAACTGGAACATCCTAGAGTTCTCATATCTCAGAATTCGAATGAAGAATTTAAGCACACATTTTGCCTAGGATTCCAAATGCCTCTTTACAATCTGAATGCTCAGTGGCAAAACAACATTGTAATCAGAGAGTCACAAACATCTCATCCACTAAAGAAGTTCGAGAAATATTGTAGATGGGGATTCAAAGCTGCATAATAGCAAGTTAAAGGGTTTTAAATAAATTTAAGAGATGAAATGGAGGGATATTTATTTTTACTGGGCTTATAATCCATGAGTCATACTTTTGGAGGCTCAGGTCAGTTATATGCAAATATGCAACTTTATGCTGATAATTTTTGTACATGAAAAGGCAAACGATGCAAATATCAGAATTACAATAAAAATGCAGTTATATAATGGAAGAAATCCTTTTCTTTCAAAAAAATTTCCCTCTTTCTCATACAACTGCTACATGTGCAAACATTATTCCCTTTCAAGATAAATACACAAGCTTTTGTATTTTTAATTTTATTAATTAATATTTTTATTTGGATACATTAATATTTTACCTAAAAAAACTCAAGGTATTTCCTATTAAAATTTAAATTTGTACAATTTGAGAATGTATTAATTCACTATTATTTAAAAGGAGAAAAAATTTTTTAGTACTCAAACAGTGTTTCTGTAACGTATGAAGTTTAGATTTCAAGCTATACATTACTGTATTTAAAAACATAAAAATTTTCATTTTAAATGTAAACTTGCAAAAGATGGACAATAATAGAATTTTGTTGGCAGTACAAATTATTAAACAATATTTATGAACAATAACAAATATATTGTAAAAGTTTTCTTTTTAATAATATATATATTTTTTAAAATTTAAAATTATATTGAATGAGATTTTTAATTTTAGGATGAAATGCAAGTAAGCATTCAAGACCAAATTCCATTTAATGTGCAAAATATAAATTTTGAAAGAATTTCAGGCAAAACTTTTTGGCATAAAGTACATTAAGGAATACTTACATGCCCCTGAAAACTATACAGTACTGGCGCCCACATAGGAAGTAGCTGCAAATATGAAATGTGTATTAGGTATAATTTTACAGATACACAAATCTTAATATGTGATGCATTTTTCGTTTAGAATAAATGCAATGTTCATATTTATCAAATTAAAGATATATTTTAAATCTTTGATTAATATTTATTAAATAGTTTAAAACACTGAATACATTATTTTACATTTAGAGAAACTACATTGTAAGTTACAAGTAAAAATACAAGCACTAGCCGAGTTACAAAAAGCAAATAAAATTTCCATAAATGAAAATTTTTCTTTCAATCAATAACTGTTCACTTAATAACATAATTTAAAAATATAAATGTAAGAAAGTATAAATTGGATTAAATTTTTAACATATAAAAGCAAATATCTACATATAATACTTATATTTAAATCAATAAGTTAAAATGAATAGGAATTCCACTGGTGAGAATACAGTGAAGAAATAGGTGGTGTATTTTATTAATAAAAGTGTGAAATTTATTTCGTAAAAAAAGCCTTGTGGAATGGTAAATGATGGAATTTGCTCCAATTTTAAAATAATATCAAAATTATGTTTTAACAATTTAAAAATAATAATAATAAATGCCTCATGTTATTATTATTATTGTATTAAACTTATTGTTCAAAAGAAACACTTAACAGAACTAGATTACATATCTATAACTTTCAACATTATTAGAATCTTTTTTTAGTAAATTATTATAATAGATAAAACCAATTTTACAAATTATAAATAAGCATTAGAAATTATATAATTTCTTAAAAATTCAATTTTTATAAAACCAACTAAATATATTTATACTTTATTATTATAATTTTTTTTACTTTAATTTTTTTAGTACAAGAATTGTCTAGGAGATGAAATATTTTTAAGGAATTAGTAGATAAACTGATATTCTGTTAAAATTATACATTATATACATATAATTTTTCTTTCAAGAATTTATAAAACATATTTTTTATTCTTTCTTGAATATTTGAAATTAACTTTTGTAAATAAAGTATTATTAAGTATACAGACACACACAATCATCCAATTTAATTTTAAAAAAACAATGTGAGGGTTGAATAATAAGGTTGAGAACAAAGGTTCCCAAACTTTTTTGTCTCATAGACCCCTTGCCCTGTTTTTCGGTTTGGGGTAGAGCCCTGTTTACCTAATATTGGATTTTTACAATTTTACCAATTTAAAAGTCTTTTTGACAACTGGTATAGATATATTTACTTTAAGCGATTTAAATTTCTAACTGAAGTGAAGTATGGTGTATAAAACTAAAAAAAACATGTTAATTAAATTAAAATTTAATTAATACATAAAATAAGCAACAAACAAATGCTTTTAAAGGGAGGAATAAATCTGTGCTTCAATAACAATTTTTCAACATTTGGAATCAATTGTATCAGGTTTAATCCTAAATCTCCTAGTAGTGTCTCTTAGTAATGTCCAGACCTTATTCCCCCCCCCCATTCTTTTTTGATTTAGAGATTGGCAACCACGCTGAAAAAGTAATTAAAAGTGTGTGTTTTCTTACGATATTCCATAATTCGTGATAAATAACAGGTATGTCTTTTTAATGCCAATTTATTAAATAGATAAAATCTGGTTTCCACTTGACTAAATTTTCTTTTAAAATTAACATCATGATTTGGTTTAATGAGAGCCACCATCATAGACCCCATTTACACCTCATGGATCCTCAAATTATTTTTTCGCTGAAATGGACCCCTTGCAGGTTGTCATAGACCTCTGGGGTTCCATATAGACCACTTTGGGAATCACTGGTTTAGAATATATATAAAAATTCATTAAAAAATGTAAATATTTGAAGTTTTTCTACATAATGAAAAAGAAAAATGATTCTAAATACGGTAAACTACACATACTCGTGCAAGTATAGTAGAATTACACTCCTGCAATGCTTCCATGAGACTCAGAAAATGAAGACTGACCATCTCTGCCAACTGTAATATAAAGATTCAATTTTAGTTTGTTTTCGTAGTTTATACTTACTGAATTGAAAACTGACAAATCACAAATTCATTACAAGATTTTTTTGCAATGAATTTACCAATTTTTTTTTTTTTGCTTACATTTTAACTAACAGTAATTTTACAAATTGTAATAATGGCAGAACATTGATATTATAATTTTTATTTCTAATAATAAATAAATTATTATGAGTATTTTAATATAAAATATTTACACAAGTCATTATTTATTTTTCTTTTTTCTGTAATTACCTTGAATTTTAATCATAGATTTTTAAAAAAATCTTCCATGATTTGATTTTACAATAATGCTATTTTACAATTTTTTTTGAATTACTTTAAAAGTATATATTACATTTATATTTTATACATAATAGATAAATATTGTAGATATTCAAATGAATTTTAAAGTTTGGCCACATTAAGTCAATTTTTTTTCAGAAAATTATTCCAATCTATGCATTAATATTTTTTCTCAATAGTAAAAATATTTGTTTAATTATATATATATATATATGTATATATATATATATATATAAACTTTATTCCTTTTTTTAATTAATATTTTTTAAAATAGAAACAAATAAAAATTATTTATTCTAATAGAAAAGATACAAATCGACAATTTTTTTGTGTGTTGTAGGAATTAAAGTTAAGTTATATACATGGATAACACTTTTGAAGCAAATTCATCAAGCAGTAAAAAAATTGAGCTTGAAACACTATCTTTTCAAGTGCATTAGTATACTATCAAAATCTTATATATATAACTATAAATTATAAAGAATAATTTTGAAATACAGTTCTTTAAATATAATGAAAATCCTAATCAAATGCATACATTTTTTTTTTTATTTTAAAAAGTTAACATTATGAAAGCACAAACACCAAAGCATCTTTTTTTAATAACAAAAAGCAATAAGAAAATGCTTTGCAACAGCATTTGCACAGACCACAACACACATACAAGCCTATAGCATTAAAGAGATATTGTTAAGATAGAAAGAGAAAAGAAAGCCAACCTGAGGATATTCTTCCTGCAGAGATTGAATGCAAAAAAATGAAAGAGAAATACTTAAGGACACAGAAAGAAAGGATGAATTAGCTAAAGAGGCAATTATCTAGCATTTTATTATATAAGTTTAGGAAAGGGGAAAAGACACAATAAGCTACATATACTAAACTACAAACAATTAATATTAAGCAGGATCAAAAAAGAGTATTTATAGAAGCTATACCAATAAAGACACTAATTGATGAATTAATGATAATTTACTAAAAATATGTACTATAACTACATAATTACTTTTAGACAATTTCTCATTAACTCTCCGCCATTTAGAGCTTTTTTTGTGTATTTCCTCTGCACTAGATGTCGCTCAAATTTGGTTTGATTGTTTTTGTTTACAGTAATTATATTATTCTTCGCTATCTATTCCAAAAGCAACAATAAATGATAGTAATAAAGTTGTCGAGATTGCCTTGATAGTGGATGTGTTTCTATAAGCTTTTATTGAAGACGAGTTGAAGGAAATGAACCAAAATAGGCCAATTTGTTAACAAAATTACACACACGGATTTAATGGAAAAATATTTATCTATCTTAACTTGATTTTATTTTCTTTCAAGTATTAATAGTGTTTTATTTCTCATAATTCAATAATTATATATTTTTTAGAATTAAGGTTGATAGAAACAATTACCTTTTTTCAGAGTTAGAGCAATTATTCCTCAGTTTCATAAATTACAATATCAAATCTTCTTTGAAAATTAGCTATATTTACAATTCACAAAAAATTAAAAATTTTAAGTGTTTTGCAGAAATTTATACTGATTAACGTCAGTACAATAATTTTCAATATTGAAAACACACTTGTATTTAAAATTATCGAGTTGGAGGGAAAGTTCTGTCGTATTTTAAACAAAATATTTGAATGCATTTATAAAAATATGTGTTTACTATTAATTAATTATATATGCTCCATTAATTGTTACAACTTGTTGCCATCTTTCAGGTAACATATAAATTCCTATTTTGTAGAAGTTCTCGTCCTTGGAGTTAAAATAGTCAGCAACTGCCTTAGAAACACTTTCAAAAGACTTGAATTTTTTTCCCGTTAAATAATTTTGCAGAGATCTAAACAGGTAATAATCAGATGGTGCAATGTCAGGTGAATACGTTGGGTGACCAAGGACTTCTCCTACTATTCAGTTTTTGTTGTGTCAACATTGCAGTACGCGGTTGAACATTATCGTGGTGCAACACTATTCCTTTTCTGGACACTAATGCTGGCCTTTTTTCTTTGATAGCTGCATTCATTTTATCCAGTTGATTGCAGTACAGATCCGCGTTGATAGTTTTTCCCTGTTTCAGCAACTCGTAATACACTGGACCTTTCCTGTCCCACCACAAACAAAGGAATACTTTTCGTTGCTGGATACTTGGTTTTGGAACTGTTGCTGATGATGTTCCTGGTTTGCAGTAAGATTTTTTCTCTTAATATTTTCGTAAAGAATCCACTTTTCATCTCCAGTAATCAGCTTGTCCAAAAACGGCTCCACATTGTGTCTAATCAGATGTGATTTCTTCTATTTCTTATACGATCAGACAAATTCTTTTCTGTTAATTCATGTGGAACCCAAACACTTTGCTTTAACACAAACCCAAGAGATTCAATGTGATCTCCAACAGTTGTATGATGAATGCCAAACTCTTCTGCAATTTCTTGACTTGTTAAATGTGGATTATTTTCCAACATGGATCGCAAAACATCATTATCGATCTTGGATGGTCGTCCAGATCGATCACTTTCTTAGAGGCTCAGATCCCCGGAACGAAACTTGCTAAACCATCTTTGACAAGTACGAACATTTACAATATCTTTTCTAAATACCGCGCATAAATTTTTACATGTAACCGATGCGTTGCTTCCTTTTTTGGAATTTATACAAAATGCAGTGTCATAAATGCACTTTATCTACTGACATGTTTTTCACACGACACACATGTTTTTAAATATTACAAGTAAATGATGAACGGTAGTAAAAAAGGACTCCTTTTATATTATACAGCTGCTAAAAAAAAAAAAAGTCCAAAATGATTAACAAGCAAATGTTTTTTTTTTTTTTACAACAAAAATCACCTGCCTATTTAAAATACGACAGAACTTTCCCTCCAACATATAATTATATAATTTTACGATTATAATTATATAATTTTACCATTATAATTATATAATTTTACCAACATATAATAATATAATTTTACCATTCTTTCCAACTGTTAAAATATTTAACAGTTGGAAAGAATGGTAAAATTATACGTTCTTATGAGCATATATGTCGAAATTTCTTCTTCAATCTTTAAAGTTAAAACTTTCAAAATTTGGTGCAAAACTATTTTTTCCTATTATTTAAAGAAATTCATGGTTTTGCATACTATCTAAAATTAATAAAGGAAGATGTTAGAATCTACTTTTGAAGCAGTGAGGTTCAAAACAGAACATTTTGAATAACATATACATTTGAAATTTTATTTTCTTGAGGACTAAAGCTTAAATTAACTTCCTTCAATGATATGATGTTTTTAATCATGAAAAACCACACATAATGTTTTTTATATAAGAGTTATTAAAAATAAAAGAAAACAATGGTACTTATGTATTATCGCAATCTATTGGCAACATTATATGAAACGAAGCACATGATTGCCAATTCAGTGCAAACAACACATGCGAAATCAGGGTTGCCAACTTGCGGTTGTTATCCTAAACTTTGGCAACTGTTGTCATAGTATGTAAACAGCAAAAAAACACTTAATACAAAAAATAAATTATGTATTGATGTATTTTTTTAAAAAAAACTACAATTATCAAAAAATCCTTTAAATCTGCTTTTAATTTCATTTTAGAATAACAATCATAACAATCTAACCTTAGAATGGCAGACAAGTTGCAGAATTCCTGGAGTAACTTTGGCCCAAAAATCAGTGAGCGTTAGTCCACACACTTGGTTTTGCTCACTTCCAGGTGGGTTTAATGCAACCATGTGCTCACAGTACATGGTCCATAACTGTAAATCCATAATAATGGGATTAATCTCAATTCTCAGTTACCATGCAATGTTTTCTGTAGGTGCATAATTTGTAATGTGTTTATAATAAATCATCTATGAAAATTTTTATATTAAGTAAAATTTCTTTCAACTTTCAATGGCTTAAAAATCTGTCAGATAAAAAAAAAAATTATTCAATGATGAGTAATTTCAATTTATACTGAAAACTGAATCTAAAAAATTACATGAAATAGGATTAACTTTAAAATATTTTTTTTAAAAAAAATGTGAGTCTGAACTTTTTATAGTATGACCCTGGAAAAACCAAAAATAAGTATATTTTACTTAAATTGGTTTCTTTCACTTCATATTTAAAAAAAAAAACTGTGCTACATTTTTTTTGTTTGCTCATTTTTATTTTTAATACAAATCATTCAAAAAATGCTGAAAAATTTGGAGTAATTTATCATTACTCTGTGAGAGTCTTAATAATTTTTAAATATTCTTATTATGAATGGTACCTCAAAGAATGGACAATAGTACACATGAAATTTTTTTTTTACATTATTGTATTGATATTGATTAATAAGAGTTTACAAAAAAAAAAAAATTATTTACATTAATTTCCTCAGAATTTTGTTGAATAAAATCATAGTATATTACTCAGTGGCATGGCTACCAATAGGCTAGGCGGTACCATGCACCAGGGCCCCCAAACTCAGGAGGCCCTCGGACCCTGACCACCAAGCAAGCAGAACTTACGATAATTTCCCCCAAATTTAAGATATAAATATAAAAGGTTGCACAACATAACTATAACCATAACAATTCAGTTAAAGGAATTTTCAACTTGAAAGAAATTCCCCTAAATCCTTTCCATTGTTTGTTTAGTGTTGTAAATTTTACTTATTAAAAAGTTTATATTATTTTCAGTTTTTTTCTTCATTTTTCTATAAACTGTTACTTAAAGGTTCCATGCAAGATCTTACTGTACTTATTATTACATTTTAAAAAACCTACACAAGAGGCAATTCCTTCCTAGTTACATTCTATTTTTAATAACAATGATTCACAGTAAGCTAGTTTACTGTTTCAATATTTTGCAATCTTCACTTATGTGCAACAGATTGCACTAAATTTATCCCCCCCCCCACCCCTTCGCAATATTACAAGTTTTTTTTTTTTTTAAAAAAAATAATTACAATAATTTTGTTCTTTATTTTCTTTCTTAATGCATATTTTTTGTATCATTTCCTGTCTATCTTGGTGGACCAATTTGTAGCTCTAAGCCCTGTGGTGGTTGAGTTTGATCCTCCCAAATAAATAGCTAGGGATTCCCCAACAATGTTTTGCAGCATAGCATTACGTTTCTCCTTCCTTTTAACGTCAGTAAGTACTCACACACATACAAAATGCATTGCATAAATTATAAATTTGAAATTAGGAATAAAAAAGAAACCAAGTGGTGCATTTAAGCATAAAAAATGCCAAGAAAGAGAAGATAGTAAAAAATTGTAACTTTGTAATTAAAATATTCATATATTTTTACTTAATAAAATCCAACTAAGATAGGGCTCTAATTTTTTTTAACACCAGGGCCTTTGGATACCTAGCTACACCACTGGTATTATTATGTCATATTGCTTCATGCAGTAATTAATATAAGTAAAAAGATAATCCTTTTTTGATACAGGAAATAAAAATATAAATTAATTTATAATAAAAGTACATATCAAATTATATCTATCTTATAGAATTTATTTACAAACATAGAAAAATAAATTGAAAAATTCTTTTAAAACTTTTTTAAGTGGATGGCTAAATTTTTATAAAAAAAAAAAAAAAAAAAACCAAAAAAACAGTGGTATTTGATACAATAATATCAGATATATTTATTTTGACAGATAGAGAAGCAAAAACTACAAAACCAATTTTAAAATACGAACTAAAAAATATTTCTAAGATCTGAACAAATGTTATGAAGAATTTTTGAGATTATCAATAAAACTGGAATAAAAGATTACGAAAAATTTACATTCTGTCACTGAAATTTTAAACTAAAAAATACAGAAATATAAATAAAATTTTGCTCTTTGATTGCATATTTTATTAAATATACACAGCTGATAAAAATTTCTGAACTTACTTGGCATAAAATAAATGCATGGAATAGGGAGGACATATGAAGAACAGAAACCTGTAATTTTAAGACAAAAAATATAAGACACAGATATAATAAAATGCTTCCATAAAACTTATTAACAAAGACGTAGATACACATTACTTTTGAGGCTGCTGATGAAAACCTTAACATAAATAGATAAAAATTGATTGTTTTGAAATCTGTATATGTAACATTCCAAAATGAAAAGCGATATCTGTTTGGAGAAACTTTTTAACAAGTTATACACATACAAATTATTTTTAACATAAAATCTTGTTTTTCTTGGGGGGGAGGGGGATGAGTGTTTGCACCATAAAGAGGGGATATTGGTGATGGACTTCGTAACTTTGAACTATGGTCAAACGACAACTACGATACCTGACCTGACACCTTCCTCTCTGAACTTCCACACCATGCCAATGAGAGGAATTTGAATTTCAATAGATTTAGGGAGGGAGGGGGCAGCTTTTTAACATTTCTATATAAGAATGGATTCATGGCCACTTTCTATCTTTTAACTATGCAAGATGATTGAAATTATTTTTGAAATATTTCTATTAATGAAATACAATTACTTCAGATTAGTAATAGTTAATTAAAGTTAATGCATAAAGTTTAATGCTTCTTATTTTACTTTTTAAAAAGATATTAGAACAATTATTAAAATTGTCACATAAGTAACAAAAACATTTACAGCAAATAATTCATCTGAAAAGTATATCTAGAAAAACCTTCAATCAGCAATTATAGATTTATATCAATAATTTCAAAGAATCTAGCACAAAAACAGCTTAATTTTATAATTACATGAAATTTTAAAAAGTCATTAAAAAACTAAATATTTAACTAAATGATATATACTTTTTACAATTAAAATATATGCTAAACAATTGTCTTCCTAAATTAAAAAAAAAAGTTTGCATATTTTCCATAAGAAATATTAAGCATTCTTTTATTCACTATACTAATACCTTTGATTGTTCAGAAAAACCTGCTAAAATAACTTGGATATGCTCAGCTATATGGCTGTTTGCTTCCAACGGTATTGGCTGGCAAGCTGATGGTGTTTGCATTAAAGCACTGTGAATAAGGGCTCCCAAAAGCAGCCAGGACAACAAGCGAATATGGCTTACACAATCACTGAATTCCTTAGGCCTGAAATATTAATTTTCAATGCTTGTAAGAAATTACAACTACAAGCAATATTTTTTTAATTTTCATAAAATGTTTACATAAATTAGTTATGGATATTGTTATTATTATAAAAATAATCCTTCAGTGTTTTGTGAAGAAAATGAATTCAAGCATCAAAAATTTGGTAATGAGAGCTGCCACTGAAATGGCACTCACACTTGGGGAAATTAAAGGTCATTTGAAAAAGAAAGAAAAAAAAAACTATGAAAAGCTAAATGAATAAGTTTGTATCACTTACTCATACCCTCAAATTAATTTTATTTTAAATTGGAACATTCCAAATTTTGACATTTAATTAAATTGATAAGTTTATAATATATTAAGAAATCAAAGCATATAAAATTTTAATATTTTTTACACAAGGTGCATTTTTTAAAATAACACACACAAAAATTTAAATACTTTTTATGTTAAGAATATATAAAAAAGTACTTCATCTTACCCTTGTTGCAAAGTAGTTGGAGGATGATACAGCCACGGAAGATATCTATTTATTGCTCGATTATCTCGACCATTATTTTTGGAGAATTCAATAGCTAAAAACTGAGCTAAACCAGCTTTTAAATGACCACCCAAAGTTTCTTCATTTAAATGAGTGCTATTTCCATACAGCATGTTCTGTAATGATATGAAGCAATTAAATTTTTCCAAGTTAATTATAGTTGCAAGTGTAAATTTGTACTTGGCATTTACTTAAAAAAAAAAAAAATTCAACTATAAAAAAATACATAATTTGAATATATCACTATTCATATATTGAAATACTTTACATAAAGTAATTGTTTTAAATTCAAAAGTTAAACTAAGAAACATGCATAATATCTCTCTTTTAGTTCAAGGATTTTTTTTTTCTCATGTTTTTCAAAACATTCCTGTAGTTGTTCTTGCTAATGCCACCTGTCTGACGAGGTCAGATCAAGACCATGAAATTCAGTGCGGCAAAGGGATGCTTTGAGCATCATGCAGGTGACAGAATGTTTTGGCGCGGTTTCACTCCAATTTTGAGGGAGAACACCCTGGAGTTGGTCTGGGCCTCCCCCTCGCTCCCTCTTCCACCAACCTCACAAGAGGACTTACAGCTCGATGGCTGTTTAGAGTACCCCCATACCATGAAGGCACTATGCATTCACAAACATCCATGCTTTCTCCAGGATTCGAACACAGGTCCAATGGCACAGCAGTCAGCGTCACTAACCACTATATTGGATGGGCAGCTAAAATATTCATTATAACTGAAACAGGAAATATTTAAAGTAAACTGTACTTTTAAATATTCATGAAGAAAATTAATCTAATGGATTAATATAACAGAAAAATCATTTAAAATTTTTAAATATTTATAAATTTCTACTCTTTTTTGATTACAATCCCATTGTAACTAAATAAAATGTTTTAAGCTTTTTCTAACCTTTACTTTAGTAAGAGTATGAACATCAGCTACAAATTCCAGGGCATCATTTAAATAATGCTGCATGCACTCCCCAGCTAAAGTCTTGTACTATAAAAGAGCAGAACAAAAGTGATTAAAAACTTGAATGCAAAAATTATTGATTTAAAAAAAATATAAAATTATGTAAAACATTTGAAAATATAGGAAAGAATTACCATGGATTGTGATTCTGTAGTAATAGAACTCCCATCAAGAATAACATTTGGAGCCAAGCGACCTCCGCAGTCAGCTAGGATGAACTGTAAATCAGGAACAAAAACACAAACATAAATAATAAAAGTAAAAATATTTAAAATTGCAAAATTAACAATTTATCATGATACTTTAATCATATTATTAATAAAAAATCATACATACTTGAACTAATGTTAATAAATTGGCATCTGGAACTGATGTTTTAAATTTCAGAGCTTGAACTAATTCAAAAACAGCTGTCCTGGTTAGCAGTAATTTATCACGCTCCTACAGTTTTACAAATGAATGAAACAAAAATTAATATAAATGTTTTTTTCAAATAGTCTTAACTAAAAAATGTAAAATAAACATATTATATTTAAATTCAATAATAAAAACCTCAATTATATATATTTAATTCAATTTTAAAATATTCAAGATAAATTTAAAGAATATATATATACATACAAAAAGAAAATATTTATTTTATAGGAAAAGAACACTTTATTGTAAATGAAAAAAATTTCAAATAATTGTTCATTTACAGTATAATTTTATGTTACATTCCAATCTCACTTTAGAATATTATTAAAATAATTATTAACTTTATGTATTTCAGAGGATGGAATTAAACAGAGAACTCAGTTATTTTAAGAATCAACATGTAAATAAAGAAAATAATAAAATTATAAATACCCGGACATTTCTGTTGCAGATGGTGCACAGTTCCGATAGTTGGTGATAATCCAAGGAAGAATGCTGTATTGCATGACTCAATATTTTTGAAAATGGATCTAAATTGGACTTAAAAAAGATGAAATAAAAAATATACATTTTTGAAAAGTTAAACACACAATTAAAATCTATCTTAGCTAATTTATGATTTTCTTAGTTAATCCTAGATATTCATTTTAGTAATTTGCAATTTTCCTTTTCCTCATCAAATGCAATTTAACTCAGGTAGTTTGTTATTTATATAATTACATCATAGAATGATTCAAAAATTTCAGCACACATGAGAAATAATAAATAATGAATTAGTAAATGAAATGCCTATTAGTCTGATTTATATGACACACTTAATAGTTTTTAAATGCATTTAAAATTCATATAAGTTCCTTTCTTTAAGACTAGAATGCCCAGGATTTCGATTACCCTTAAATGTCCACTGGTGTCATTTCGACACCGTGATATAAAATGTATAAAATAATTGTAATAACTAAGTAATTGCTCGTTCAGTAAGGTTTAGATTTAAGACTTTTTAATATTATTTCATGTAATTATCATATATTATGACCCTTTATATCATAAAAAAAACTTTAACAAAACAAATTACATAATCTTGTAAAATGAAATAAAACAATAATATTTATAAATATTAGTATAATAAGCAAAATCGTAATTTTTGTGAGAATGCGAGTCTCTTCATCATTGTTTAATGTTTTGTACATACCTCATTTGCAATGAATAGAGTGATATTAAATTTTTCTTGTACATATTACGCACATTATTTTCATGCTAGAAACATTTTTTTAGTTGTATTTCCATTACGTTCTTAAATTTTACACTTTTTACATTTTAGGGAATTTGTAATTCTTTTAAATTCAGTATTTACCTGTTGCTGTTTTTTTCCCCTAATTTCTTCACTTGTGTAATTTGAATGTATTAGCAGACAAGCAAATGGTATGTACCAAAACACTTAGACACAATGATTTTAGTAGAACTGTCTCATTTCCAATGAGAACAAAATACCATTGCATTCAAGGTCAAATAAATATGCAATATTACTTCTGAAAGTTTTTTTACTAATAGCACTTCGTGAAACAAAGTGACTATCTCTCTACTTAGTGAACTATATCTTTCTAAACGACAGCTATTTATAATGATAAATTGCTTTGGTATTGAAACACCAGCGGACGTTCTAGTTATTTTTAGTTGTAAAATCTCTCCTAATTAACCTAGAACCACAAAGCTCTTTCTGTATAATTACCATGGAAAGTGACTAAAAGTCATGAAACATTTTCAAAAACCTTGCAAAAATGCATAAAGGAGAACAAACTAAACAGGTTCCAGTGTCCAATTGACACCGAGACGTTCTAGTGTTAATATAAAAAAAAAACCCCCCCCCCCCCCAAATTTTATTACTTCAGCTTGTGTACTTTTTGTTAAATTTTATTTATAGCTATGACTTTTCAAAAGTTACCGCATATGCTGAAAGAAACTCTTGATTTAATGTAAGGAAAAAAAGGAGAGTATCTGTACCTTTAAAATTATTGCATTCATCACAGGATAAGGAAATTTATACTCTAGTTATTCTTTCTGATACAATTGATTATTTACATGAATTGCTGTGTTATAATGAAGAATGACCTACATATGATCGTTATATTCTTGCCATAAAAGTTTTTAAGCCTTAAATATTAAAAAGTTCCTTTGTATAACATTTTGATGCATTTAAATAATTCTAGATATTTATTTTTAAAACCATTCATTGCATTAAGCAAAACTTTAAAAATTAATTACTAATAAAATAAAATAAAAAAAAGAGTGAAATTTTTTTAAAAAAATATTTCATAGGTAATTTTAACCTTTTAACTGTCATGCCCGAGATAATCTGGTCGAAAATGTCACGCCCGAGTACTACTCAGGGTAATCTTTTTTGAGTGCATCATATTGTTTTACCCGAATATTTATCGGGAAACGTTTATTTCGGCTTCATCTCTTTGTCAAACCCGACTGATTCTCGGGAAAAGTTAATGTTAGATGGCAGCACTTAACTGAAGACTTAAAAGGTTAGAGGTTAAAAGTTCTTTGGTTCAAAAAAATTTGACAATTTGTGTACCCAAATCATCAAAATAACTTGACAGTTAAAGGGTTAATTAACAGCACAGCAAAACCAATTCAAAATGTACAAATGGGAATTAGTTTGAAACAGATAAAAATGTATTTAAATAATCATTTAATTGGTGAAACAATACATCTGAATCCAAAATAAAATACTGTTTCTAGTGCTTACTTTGGCTTCTTTTATGATGGGTAGCTTTAATGCACATAAAATGATTTGCAGAACACTATTCAACTGAATGGGACCAGGAGAGAGGGTAAGCAGTATTTTTCTGAGGAAAAGATCAAGTTGTTGAAGGAAGTTTACCCAGGGTGGCATACAACTTTCAAGAGGCAAACAGTCCAAGTATGTTGCGACATTTTCCAGTATGTGAAATACAACTTCATGGTGCAAGTGTTTACGATCATTTAAATTCTACAAAAATGGAAACAAAAATTTTTCAGTACAAGATACTTAACATATTATAATATAATGGTTTTATAAATCAGTAGAGTGTACTTTCATTTGATTATTTTGCATCAAATGGTTTTGACATTATGAAGACTTATAGAAATTTCAATACTCATTTTGTTTTGAAACATTTCAACACACCAATTCAATGGCAATACTTTAAAATATCCATGATTATAAAAGTATTATATAAGAAAAAAATTATAATATAAATATTCCATACTTTAATTTCACATTTTTTTTTTTTTTCCTTATTGGATTTCAAAAGTTTGATGAGAAAACTGAATTTTCTCTTTGCAAAGCAAGTTTTACACAAATTAACTATTACAAATTTTAATTTAGTACTTACTGCTGTGATTTTTACACAAACAAATTTTATACATAATTCCCTAAGATTTTGAATTATCTTGAATTTTTACAAATAAAAGTATCCTTTAACACTTTTTCCATGAATTAAAATTAATCATATAGCATATCATTCATATATATAATCAAAATTGTCAAATATTCGAGAATTCTTTGTTTGTGTAAATTAAGAACAAAATATACACTTTAAACTATGTCGAACTCTTCATATTTAAATGTCATGCAGATTATTTATTATGTACAATATAACATGAAATAACAGTTGTTTTCACATTAAATTTCCTAATATGAATATTGATAGCTCTTTACAGTTCATGCTAGTAATACTAATATATCAGATGCAACAAGTAACCTTATTATTGCAACTTACCTATTTGTATATAAGCCTAACAACATTAAGTATTAGTCTAAGATTAATCAGTTAAGGTTGTAATTAGTCAAGTTAATTTTTTTAACAAAACTATAATTTTAATTAAATGCTAATTGAATTTTCAATTCACTACAAACTTAATTCCAATACAAGTATATATAAAAAAAAGACTACCTCAAACAGTAAAAGTAGAGGTGTAACTTGATTAACTTCAGTAAAATCAGCCAAGGCACAAGCCATAGTTTTATAAAATTCCGGTTCTAAAATTTAATAAAAGCATGATTAAACTAACCATTCTTTACTATATTTCCTTTAATCAAAAATAAATGCTCACTAGTATAAGCAAAAAATACATGACTTGTTTCAAAAATATTATATACCTATGATATGTGATTGAAAGATCTGCACAAAGATGCCATTTGGAGCAAGTTGATGTAGAGTGCATCTCAGAAATTGTCTTGCTACGCTAACAGATCCACCAGGCAAGTGAACGTTACTGAAATTAAAGAAAGAGATTATTGTTGGGAATTTAATTTTTTCTGAGAGTTAAAATAATAAGCATTTAAACCCACTTATTCTTTCATTATAATTTATTTAAATTGTTTGAAACCATTGCAGAAACAAAAACAAAAAAACTATGATTAATGCTATCTAAGACTGATGTCAAGACAGAAAGCACGAACAAAATTTTGAGAGTTTACTTTTTTACCACGAGAAAAGAAAATCTGCATGTTAAAAAAATATACCCTAATAAAAATATCATATTATGGGTGGGGGGATGTCTTTTTAACCTTCTTCTTTTTATATAAATAAAGTTTACATTACGATACTTCTCATTCACACTTAACATTACATAATAGCTTCATTGTAACAAATAGTAAGTTGTTTTCAAATGATCCAATGCAATCATGAAAAATTGGAGAGAAACACACACATTTTATTTGACATTATAGAACTCATAAGTAGAAAAGTAGTTTCACAAAAGTCCTCCCATCTGGCACTATTTTTAAAGCCCTATAGATGTAAACTCCAAACCTTTTGACAAAAAAGTTAACTCTCAAACAGATTTTTGAAGATGGGCAAAAAGAAAATGCCACCAGAAAGGGAGATCTTCAAACAAAATTCCATTCATAGGTATAAAAAGAACAGTGGTTTATTTGTTGCTAATATCTTGTCCAGAATTTTTTGTTCTATCCGTAAATTATATAAATACTAGCTATAGTCATGTGTGAATGTATATTTGTAACTAAATTATTTCTCTTGGAATTTCATGATATTATCAATATATTGCTCAGTAAAACACATATAAAGCACATTTTTAGAAGAAATACAATGCAATTTATTTTTAAAAATACTAAAATTATGAGAAGTATATAAAACGCTTATAAAATACATAAAAGAATATTTAGCAATTATGTAAAAAGCTTACCTTTCTCCTTGCCAAGGAAAATTAGGTGATGATGCAATTCTAAAACATAAAATATTCACAAATTTTAAAAATAAAAAAGATAAAAGTTTTAGATTTACACAGTGCTTGTTTAAAATATATTTTAAACATTAAAAATTTTCCTTTATTTGAAATAGAAGTATCTTTTAATTTTTCCTCTGAATAGTAAAAAAAAAAATTGTATCAATAAAATTAATATTAAATACATTTTATCATACACCTCAAATTAGAGTTACTTTGGTATTAATGCCTATTTAAAATAACATGTTTTAATATTAATTTTATAATTTATAGTGAAAAAATAGTAAACTATATAAAATAGTATAAACTACTGGCGAATAAAATGCTTTAGGTACATTCTCCTTATTTATTTTTTTAGGGAGAAACCTGAAATGTAAATATGCAGTGTTCTTCAAAAGATAAGAACACAAAAGCCAGGGAAAGTCTTTCAAACGAATGATTTCAAATTTGAAGGATTTTGAACAATGGTTTACTGAATTGACAAGTGACATGGGAAACAATATATGTGCAGGGAACTGCTTGAGGAAATAGTAAATATATCACAAACAGAGAAGTTTGTATTTAATGCAGATGTGTGCAAGAATATTATTCTAGGTTTTTGAGAAAAGGGGGCATAATTTGAGATAAAAATCCAGCTCCTACCCAAATGAATCCTTGAAATTAGGAATCACAAGTTTTCTCTTTCCCTAGTTCAGGGATGGCGAACCATGCCAGTGATCATAATAGTTTGCTATTTATTTCAAAATTTCAAAGTTAGTTATGAAGTATTACGAACAAACGCGTGTGATCAGTTGCTGTTATTTAACATGACTAGTTCAGCAAAAGATCAAAAAGAGCATGATAGTAAGTATAGCAGAGAATTTCAAATTTGGTGGACCGAGAAACATGGCATTATTAGTAAAGGCAACAAAGCAGTGTGTGTTTTATGTTCTGGAAGAGTGGTATGCAAAACATCGTCTGTAAAACTGTATTTTGAAACAAATCACAAACCCTTTTTGTCAAAAAAAGTTAACCACAACAAAAATAATTAATTGCTTAGAAACTGTATGGAAGATGATTTAAATTCAGCATGTATTCTACAAAAAGTAACATCTTACAATCCTAATATAAGTTATTTGTCATCCACTATCTGCAACAACAGAAGTCGCACTAATGTTACTTTAATTTGAATTACATGTATAACTAAAACATTTATAACTATACCGTGCAAAAGGTACTTTTTCGTAGAAAATAGAGTTTTGTGTTGTTAGTATTTAGTTTTATTATTTTCCCAATAATCACAAGTCAAAATTATTTGACGGCACATCTATCCCTCATTGAATACTTCTTTAGAAAAAATGACACGTTGATCCACAAAGGTTCGCCACCCCTGCTCTAGTTATTTGAAGTCAGGATTTATACATGTTGCTGTTCCAATCTGAAGTGAACACAGAACACTTTGGTAAATCCCATTTGCCTTAGTAGAAATACAATTGATTTAAAGTTCACTTTAGTAGAAAATATGGTCCTGGCAAGAAAAAAAAAAAAACCAGTGCTGTTTCAAATGTCAGTTATTGAATTTGTGAAAGAAAATGGAAATAGTGCTGAAGCAAGGATGCTTGGTGTTGGTGAAAATTCCACATGTGGAGGAAAGAAAAATGAAATTACAATCATTAATACATCAAAGACGAATTATGCCTTGCAGAAAGGAGTAACAAAATGGCCTCTTTAAGAAGAAAGTGTTGTAAAATGAATCCAAAAAAATCAACAGAATAGTTTAATTATAACAAGAAACATCGCTTGCTTATTTGCCTTAAAAAAGCAAATAAATAAATAAGTCAACATTTTAAAGCGAATTTCAGTTAATGTAGTTCTTTTATGGCATAGAACAAATTAGTTTTAAGAGAAAAACGAAGTTTCGCACAGTCTTCTGAAAGATTTGGGCAACACATTGATAAGTTTTCAGAAAAATATTATTGATCGAAAAGCAAAAAATTTATTTACTGTAACACATTAGGAATGAGATTGAAATTTTGGTAATGTTTGATAAGATGAGAAATAAAGCAATTGATGTAAAAAGAGACAAAAATGGTTCACATAGAAACAATGGTCACAAAAAATCTCACTTCACTATACAGTAAAATTGTTAATGTGAAAACGCTTAAGTGCTGAAGCAAGGATGGTACAAAATATCGGCTAACACAAATAATACAACGGTCCCACTATGCATTTCCATGCCTTTTTTTCTCTTAACACAAAACGAAAATTGCTTAACATGAAAATAATTCTCTTTTGGGAATGAACAAAATGCAGAAAACAGCAGCCGGATTGCACTGTCCTATGGTATTATTGGAAGAATTCGTTGCAGTTGTTGATGATTCTGTGTTTATAGCGCCAACTATGGAAGACAATGATATTTTTGATTGTTCATAGCTCAAAAATATCATTGATGCACATTCTGACAACGAAAATGAAATGTATAATGAAGCTCCTGTTCCCACCTCATCCGAAATGAGGGACATCATGGAAAGCATGTTCAGTTTTGTAGCAGCACATGTCATTAATAAAATGCTGTCTGGGTGGCGTAGTTGGTTTGTCGCTGACCTTCTGCACCAAAGGTTGCGGGTTCAACCCCAGCCCAAGTCAGTGAATTTTCATGATGCAGAAAATCGACAGCAACCATGTCGTATGATTATGTGGCATGTAAAAAATACCTTGAAGTGCCCATTTGGCTTGGGTGCCCTCGACAAAATTAAGTTCCTAAGTTCAATTTCGCATCGTCAGAGCTCAGGTGTCTTCCTCTGGAGAGGAAACTGGGCGTCACAATTACTTGTGGCAATTGGTATCGCCTATATGGTGCAAAAAAAAAAGTTATACCAGCTCCTGGGGAATGAACTAGATCTGCAAAGGTAAAAAATACCGATACGCAACCCCATCAGAGAAAAAAAAAGTAATAAAATGAATAACAAAATGGACGACACCGAACAATTTCATTTAAAAAAAAAAACAATGCAAAGAAAAGTATCCAAAAATTCAATAAACGTTTTGTTTTTCAAAGAACTTGAAAATTTTGTGTTAAATTTCATTAAGCTCTTGTGACTGTCTTTGTTTCACAGATTTTTATTAAATATAGGTAATACATACATATCTATGTAAATAAAATATACTCATTTCAACACAAAATTCTTTTTTCCAAAAAAATATTTCAGTCCCCTCAATTTTGTGTTAAACGATTTTCACTGTACTTCTTTCCTGCTTACAGATTATACAAAATCAAAACTCATGGTTATTTTTAAGATGATGCCAAAATGTTATTTCCCACATAGTGCTTTTCCTTCATGTTCATGAGACACAATGGATGAATGAACTTGGTGTAAAATTGCAGGTAAGAAATGTTTGGCAAAAGCATTTTGGCACCTTAAAGAGAATGTCCTTTAATTTGGGACATATTCAGATCTCGTCGAATAGATGATATGAAGAAAATGATGAAAGAACGTAACACAAGCATGGCAATTATTCCATGTAAATTAACAGCATTATTTTAACCTTTAGATGTGTGTATCAATACATCCTTCAAGGGAATTTTAAAATGATAGTGGAATACACAGATGTTAGGAGAAAGTGATTCACATGAAAGGAGGCTAAATGTCTAAAAATAGTGTCTGTCTAAAAATAGTGCGTGAGTGGATAATAAAAGCATAAAATGAAATTAAATATGACATAATTCAAAAGTCATTTAAAAAATGTAGGACATTTACAAATTTAGATAGAATGTAAGATGATTATTTATTCATGAAACAAAGTGACAGTGAAGATGAAACAGAATTTGGTCATATGCCAGGAAATATAACAGAAAACAAATAGGATTAACTTTTCATGAACCAATAATTAAAAAAAATTTCATATAAGGTATGTCATTTTCTTTAAACAAATAGCATTTAGGTACATGTAAAATCTAATTTCTTTTATTGCCCCTCTTTCCCTTATTTCTGTATTAAAAGTGCATGTTACATGTCAGTATATATGGTAATCATACATAAAAAAAAAATTAAAAAAATAGAGCATAAATAGAGCAAATATGCATCATCTTTTTTCTAACAGAATTTTCAATTCTGATTAAGGTTAAAATTGAATTCTTTTTAAAGAGGGTTCAGAATACTTTTCAAATTGATGATGCATTTATCCAGAATTAATCTACCTTAGCTGTTAAACCAGTAAAATTTATCTGAAACTAAAGTATCATTTAAATAACTTGTTCCAACTCTTATCAGAAAATTTACCTAAGCAATTCAGATTTTTAATTTCAAAGTAATAATCATATTGATGAATTAATATCAAATTAACATTAAGGGGACACAGTACGATTTAATTGACCAAAATCGGTCATAAATCGAATTTAATTTTTTTAGCCTAAATTGTTCCTTATATACTTATCTATAACCTCACAAAATTTGAAAGGTCTAAACTTAAAAAATGCAGAATTATGATAGCTTTCACGTTCATTTTTATTCACATCTCTGTAGCAAATCAAAATTTTAAACTGTCTTATCTCAGGAAGATAAAATAACTAGTTTGTCTTCATTTAAAATACTAAAGTTTTTTTTTTCTATTGCACCTAATGCTTTGAATTTTTTTTTACATATTGCTAATAGTATACATGTAATAAAATTTGGTATGCATTTTTGAATCAAAGCAATATTTATTTTTTTAAAAATAATTGAACTCAGAATTTATACATTTTTTAAGGAATTTTCAATAAACATTCATAAAAAGAAGTATTGTATGAATACCAATCATGTTAATGCAAAACCCACACCAACTTTTATTATACAAAGTTTGACGTACTTGTAAATCAAATTTCATGCACGTACATAAATTTTTGTATGAGGAGAAGCATTTTAAAATCACTTCTCAAATTTTAAGATTTTTTAGTATACATACATAGGAGGCAACCAAAAAAATTTTAAAAATCCTTAAATTAAAATTTTTTGCATAAATTGTACCATGTCCCCCTTAAACATAAAAAAATTAACATTCCACCAGTGAGAATGGTACACATATCTAGAAAAATCATTATGAATCACAACTCACTCACCTAGCCACAATTCGTAGCATCTTTGGTAATAACGGAGCTGCCATTGCTGGCTCTCTATGAACAAACGTCGAAAGAATAACAATGCAAAGACCAATTTCTTCATCACTGTATTCTTCAATTACAGCTCCACATTCTGTACAACGCTCAATTACCATGTCGTCACCAACACGAGGATAGGATGATTGGCTAGTGCTAGAACGTTTTGAAGCAAGGCCAGAACTTGATACATTACTCATTTCAACCTTTCTCATTCTCCTAAGAAAAAAGTAATGATATATCACACTTTTTCAGATTTATCAAATAGTCATATGAGAAATCTAATACATTTAATTGATAATAATAATACAAAGTATGTAGGTAAAATTCAAAGCCTATACAAACGTAACTCAAATGTATTTCACGAAGTTGAAAACTAAAATTATAATTCTCTTTTGCAAAAGTTAAAGCTTTCAAGAATTTATATTTCTATTTAAAAAAAATATGTTTTAAAATAATTGAGTTTTTTTTTTTTAAATAAAACTTTTTTTGCTTCCTAATTTTAGATTTTTAATAAATTTTGGTGTGCATACCTTTGTCCTGCATTTTGATAATCAAAGCTTCGTTGTGCTTCTAATGTATTGATTCCAGATTTTCTTTGCTTTCGTTGTCTGTAAGGAAGTCTGCATTTCACTTCATCTTCAAAAGCTGGAATATGACAAGTTTAACTAATTAAATCAATTATATACAGAATAGATATAAGCTAAAATTTTTAAAAAAACATAATACTTCATGTAAATAAAGAATATACATATTAAAATATGTAAATATAAGTATATAAAATCCTAAAAACAGTTTTTAAACTGAAAATTTATAGCAACATTTAACTTTTTAAAGCATAGAAAATTTGATCCTTATAATTGATTTCAGTATTTCTTGCTTAATATTAACAAATGACAGCTGCATATATGAATTGTATTGCAAAACAAGGGGAAAAAAAGCTATAGAAAACACTGTGACTATTTTTGTATTGCCAACTCAGATAAAATAATTAAAACACAATTATAGTTATTTCTCAAAAACATCAATTAAGATATCAAAAGACTCAACTGCTAAAGGAACACTTAAAAGTTAAGAAAATAAAATATAACAAGGGAAAAAAACATTATCTTAAGAATATGAAAACTGAGCATTTCTAATAGAAGAAAAGTTCATATCTGTATAATTAAATTTTTGTAAAATAATAGATATGACAGGCATACACATGCAGTTCCTCTTTTTACTGGATTCATTTATAAGAACTATGCAAGTACCAACTTTTTATAAAACTTTTAACTCACAAACAGATAAGTAACTAATGAATTTGAAAGTGCATTACCTTTTTCAAGACTTTTCTGTATAATATTATCATGGGATGAAGATGACTGTTCAAGTTTTTCATTCATCAAAAGATCAATGCTACTTGCACTGTTCTGTTGACAGTCAGGTTCTGTTTCTTTTTGCTTTTTCTCGTGTCGCAAATTTTCTTCATTCCTCATATCCATTGCATTTTTGCAGACATCAAAGACACCAAAGGCAGATGCTGGACAACTGATTTCAGGAGTGAGATCAAATATTCTATTTATAAAATTTCCACTAGCCATAGCACCTAGAGCACTTCCTTCTGTTTCTTCAGTAGATTTTTTACTGGGCACATTTTCCTTTGGTAACAATTTAGTCTCAAATGGCTCACTGATTTCATGCTTAGATGTATCAATTTCTAAAATTGGAAGTTCTTTACCAGGATCAGTTGTACTCAAATCAGGTTCCTTTTTCCCATTTTGTTCCATTATCTTATCAAAGTCTGGGCTATATGACCGCTGAGGTTTCAGAGGTTCCTTACTACCAATGAAGCTTTGCTGAGATGTATCGATGATTGTTTCAGTATATGGTTTAGTTCCAGGATACCAATCTTTCTTTGATGGAATAGGTCCTACAGGTAATAACCTTTCTGGAGCAGGTATGTTGATAAATAAATCTACATTTCCTGTTTGGACACCTTTATCTTCACACAAATCTCGAGATACAGTTACCTCCTTTGACATGGAAAAATCTCTCTGTAAACTTTGGTCAAGAGAAATATTAGGTGAACCTTGTGGAAAGAAAGGTAAAGTATCACTTCTTTTAGGTTTTTCTTTTTCTGGCATTCCAATTGGCAACAATCTTTCAAGTGGTGGTCTGAAAATTGGAACAGTTAAATTTTCACTGCTAAGCATTTCTAATTTTCGTGAGGCTTTAGATGATGCACCACCTTTACTTTGCATCAATTTAGAATGTGGATATCTAGAATGAGACATTTTAGATTCATCACTTTGAGGTAGGTCCAGAATATTGCTATCAGTTTTACTTCTACACACACTCTGGTGCTGATAAGATTCAAATGGTAAACTTTTCATTCTAGTAAGATCGCCTCTGGCCTCAGAGGTTTTTCTATGATATTTTGGTGATAAATTTCCTTCTTCTGATAACTTCTTAGTTTTTTTCAAATATCGATGGCCACTTTCAACTTTTTCAACTGGAACTTCTTTTAAAACAAATGATTTGTCACTTTTGAAACTATCTGCATGAGAATCCTTTCTAACACTTGCACTCTGTACTACATCGGGCAAACAGGATGAATAGGGAACACTTTGTTTTTCTTCTCGGATGTTGTTCTTTTTACCCTCTTCATTAGAAGTAAAAACTTTTTCAATATTCTTTTCCATAATCTCAACTGATGATTTCTCGACAATACTAACATTTTCTGCCTCAGAAGATACAGAACTTTGAGGTATATCTTGGTATTTTTCATCAGATAAATTAATATTGGTGTCATCTGAATTGGGTAATATTGCTTTTTCTGCAACTTTTGCCCACTGGTTAGTTACAGTGACACTTTCTCCTGTAGTAAATGGTTCATTGATTAATTTAGCATGGGCTTGTTCAACAGATGGAGCATATAAATCAGTTGTAAATTGTTCTAACTCAAAACTCTCAGATTTAGGACTCTCTGGAATTGCCTCTAGCTCAGGTTCTGCATCTTCACCTTCACTAGAGCAACTCCTTTCACTGGACTTCCAAGATTTCCACTGGTGTCCCTTTTCCTTGCCTGCTTGTTTTTGACTCTGCTGATCAAAGCCTTCCTCACTTCTTTCACATGGTGAATATTTGTTTTTACCTTTAAAAGATTTCGAAGTTTCTTCATGTAGAGAACACGTTTCAAATGCTGCATCTTTATCCCTATCTATCAAGTGTTCTGCATCAGCTGATGGTGTACTGAAATCTAAATAAGAACAATAATTATGGCATCAACAATTCTAAAAGAATATGACATAATTACAAAATAGAAATTTGTTTTCCTGTTTGTATCCTTAAACTATTTGATCTTAAATTGAAAATCTTTTTACAAGTATCTTCAGCTTGTATCCACCATATTCTGTCATTTTTAATAGATATTCATTGAATCAATACTTCATAACTCTATATCACTTATTTTAGTTAATTGTCACTCTATTTACGTTTCCTTACATGAAGAAGATAACAGCAAATAATAAATTTAAAAATTTAACAAATAATACTTATAAGTAATTCATAACATAACTCTGTAAAAATTAACACCATGACTAATATTAAAAAGACAATACCACAATTACAACTTAGTAATAAAGTCATTTATCTGTACATATTTAACAGAACTATCTGATATTTCATTTTCCTAAAAACTATTTAATATTTCATTTAGAAATACTAAACAACAAAAGTTGCTATATATGTTAAAAAGAATTATTTTTTAAAAAACAAATATAACTAATTATTATCATGTTTCAAAACATGATTTTTACACATAGGATTATTAAAAAACATTACTCCTAACTACTAAGCAACTTTTGAGGAAAATAATATTAATTTGCAATGCTAACACATAATTTTTTTAAAAAATTATATTTAAGGCTTGATGACTACAAATAATCATACTTGAAAAAATAAAATATTGATATTTCCTTTTATGGTAATTAAAAATAATAAAATTTAACAAATTCTATGTGCATCATTTGTTCTTCAAACTTTTTATTTGGATTCTTACCTCGAGATCTCGATGGTAAAGGGCTGAGGAGAGGTTCATGCACCTGTTTGCAACGGTGATGTTGAGTTTTCAGTGTGTTTAAAATTATGAGAATCAACCAGTGTATATATCGATTGTATGGATAATTGTCATAATGGTACTGTATAAACAAAACAAAAAGTTAGTTTCAAATTAAAAAATTTTTATATAAAGCCAAAATTTTTTTTAAAAAAATCTTTTATTAACTTTCTCTTTATATATATAATACACCATTTTTTCCCCAATTCATTTGGCTTTTTTTTTTGACACAACAAACTATAATTAGGTTAAATTTAAGGTTTATCAGCCTTGTATACATAATTTTTTAAAGTATCATAATGTCAAAAATATATTTTTAAAAAATGCATGCATTTGAAGAACCATTTTATAAAGTTGTTAAACCGGGGGGGGGGGGAAATACACCTATAATGCTTAAGAAAACACATGTAGAATTCATTATTTATAGAGTAAATGTTTTTTAAGACAGACAATTAAGATTGAATACTAAAATTTTATTTCAACACATAATACAAAAAACTTAATATCCATCTGAAATCAAAATAATTTATGTCTATTTATGACCAGCCTAACCTATGACCTACCAGGGGTGGCCAACCTGAAGCATGTGTGCCATAGTGGAGTTGTAACAGTGGCATGTGAAGATTTACTGAAAAATTAAAACATTTTTGAAAAGGTAATATAAATAACCATTTTTTACTATTGAAATAAGGTTGTCTCAGACAAAAAACCTCAAAATTTGGATCAAAATATGTTTGTGAACAAATGTTTTCTGCTGTGAACATAATAAAATAAATATCACTCGAAAATAATTGATGTATGCCTAAAATAACCTAATTTTGTAGGAATCTGCAAGAGCTAATCCTAAAATAGATGACTTGGTAAAAAAGTAGTAATTCAAAAGCCACATTAAGTAAATTATGAGCGTTTAGTGATTATTTTGAATTAAATTATTCAAGTTACTCGTTTTTATTTTATACCTAATTTAATGGATTGAACTGGTAAAAAGTTTATTAACAATAAAACCTTAAGTTTGTACTTTTGTCTAATTTAATATACTGTTTTTAAATTCTGACTACATAGACTTGCATTAAAAATGTATTATTTGTGTAAAAAACCACAATAAGCTTATAAGTAACATTTTTTCACTTTTACACATTTGTTTGTAGGAAAAGTTGGAAGTGGCAGGATAATTATTTATCAACCTTCCCAAAAAAGTTAGCCACCCCTCTGTAATACACCGTTTCTTTTAAAATGTATTATCTTTTTAATTCCAGATAAATAGTGCATGCTTTTGTAATTGATAGTAAAGCCATAATACATTGAATCAAGACTTATTAAATAAAGAAAGCATATGTTACCTTATACATTATTACTAAAGTGGATTGTAACCATGAGTGGCGACAAAAAGAATCCAACATCCATAAAGAATATGATGGGGGATAATGCTCACTGGGATATTTCTGTGGTGATGGACAGCTTACCAATATTGATAAAAATGTAGTAAGCAAGAAATTTCCCATAGAAAAATTGTAATCTAGAACCTATAAGAATTGATCTCAGCATTAAATTCAGGTATTATAAAGTATACTATATTGAAAAGTTCTATAAATTGTAAAGAAATAAAAGTAAGAATTTAATACTTAACTTCGGCATACACATTAGAAATGTGCTGAATATCGATGAACTCCTACAAGCATGAAGGGAAAAAAATGAGAAAATAGAATATAAAGTATTCATCAATAACTTTTACCACTTTTGTTTTATCAAAAATTATCAAATGAATAACACAAAAAAAAAAGAGAGAGAGAAAATTTAAATAAATAAAAAAATATTAGGAAACAAAAGCAAAAAAATCTGACCTGACTTTATATGGTGGCAACAAAAATCTTCCTTCTCCTTGATTATAACTGTAGCCAAGGAGGATATTTAAATGGCGTAGTACAATATGCTGTACAAACATAAAATTCATATTTTAGAGATATTTAAACTACTTTGTCATAATTAGATATTCAAAAAATTTTAATTTAGAAGTTTTCTTTCCATTTTGGATAAAATTATACAATATATATAAGTAGTAGTATTCAAAGTTATTTTTAACATGACATAATAAATATAATATAATACATATTGTATAATATTGGTAAATATAATATAATGATATTTAGAGAAATAATGGTGACTACTCAAATAAATATAAAAAATATGCAATTCATATTATACACTTTCAGAGAAAGAGAGTACACACATTACAATTACAATTTTCTTTTCAACAACTATAAGAAAAACAGTAATTTGAAAATACGTTTTAAATTAAAAATTAGTGATTATTTACCTGACTTCTGGTAATTTTGTCATCTGAACGATGAATTGGATCAGGACGGGATAAAAACTAAACAAAGGGGAAAAAAGAAAATTAAATCTTTCAAAGGATAAAAAATTAGTTTAAAAATATAAATAAAATTAATATTATTTTAAAGAAAATTTCCAAATCTAGTTCAATGATTAAACTAGCTTTTTATTATAAGATTCAAATTTAATGCATAATCAGTTTTTTTTTAAAGAAAAACTATTTTTTTATTCACTTGAACAAGGAACACTATTAATTAACTAAATCATAGTTTTTAAGTTCCAAAGAATGCTTAGAAAAATTAAGATGAGTATACATAAATTCTACATTATATCTCTTAAATAAGTATAGGAAATATAAATTAAATAAGATTATATAATTATTGTAGGAAAACAATTAGTCATAGAAAGATTTATCAATGAATGAACAAAAATAGCCATAAAAACTCTTGAATAAGCAATATATGTTTGTGACAATAGCAGTTTTAAAATAATTAGTTTCTATCTATTTTAGTTCTATATTAGTATATATTAGTTTCTTTTCCCTCTAATTATTTGAAATGCTATGTTCTGCATCTAACATTTTATGTTAGCATTATAGTATTATCTTATATATAAGTAACACACATCTACTAGATCATTATTTAACCATTTAACTGTCAAGTTATTTTGATGATTTGGGTACACAAATTGTCAAATTTTTTTGAACCAAAGAACTTCTAACCTCTAACCTTTGAAGTCTTCAGTAAAGTGCTGCCATCTATTGAATTGAGGACACATTAACTTTTCCCGAGAATCAGTAGGGTTTGACAAAGAGATAAAGCCAAAATAAACGTCTCCCGATATGTATTCGGGTAAAACAATGCGATACAGTCAAAAAAAAATTACCCCGAGTAATACTCGGGCGTGACATTTTCGAACACCAGTGCTGTGCCCGAGATTATCTCGGGCATGACAGTTAAAAGGTTAATAACACTATTAAGCATTCATTACTATTTGGGAACTTGTAATATGATGTATCAATAATTCACAATGACTAAAAAAAATGGGACTTTTAACTAACTTGCATGAGAAGAAATATCAACAAAGGAAGTGTTTCTTTATCATGATCATCAACATCCATTGCTCGATAAAGAACATTCAAAAAATGAGTCTCCTCCTGCACAGTATCTTTTAAATGACCATCTACAAAAAATGTTTAGCATAAACTATCTTTACACTGATTCCAAGAAAAATATATATGAATTTATTAAAATTAATAACAAAGATATTTTAAAACTTTTTCTTGATATTAACCACAACAAGCATAATAAAAATAATTAATGAAATATAATGTGCAAAAAGAGAACAATTGGAATTGATATAAATTATAATTTATAATTTAATTAAAAAAATAATTAATAATGAAATTCAATTTTAAGATATCAGATATGAAAATATATCAAAACACATTTTTGTAACTCATTAATCAATTAATTATTCGAAAACTGTACAAGATATAAAAATTTCCCTTTAAATCCTTTCAAATCAAGAATTTAAACAAAAACAATATTTTAACAATTCAGCTACTTCTATGACAGCCAAATATTTAATTTTTATTATAAATACTGTTCAATGTTCAGTTAAATATTCAGGTTGAATTAAAAATTGCCTTTATATAATTTAGAGATTAACTCTCCCACCTTTTATACACTTTTTAACAAACACTGTAATTTCCATTAATTTTAAATGCTTTTTTCAGATAGAAGAATATTTGGAGGCTTGCATTGTACCTTTCAAAAACTTATTGACATTATCTTTATTTCATTTAAAGTGTTAATTATGTTAAAATTTTAGGAATTTTCTAAATATTATTCTATGAAGAGATTTAAATTTTAAATGCAATGTTTAAGAAAAAGCCTTCTACAACACACATTATTTAAGTTCTACAATCCATTCTCTCTTTGGGACTTTTAACAAAGAATCAAGTTAAAATATTCACTAACCATTAATCTCAAATTAATTTAATAACTAAACAAGTAATATAAAAAAATAGTTTTTAAGTTAATTCCTACTTAGATCAACAATGAAAAATTTTATTTTAGCTACTTTTTATTAAATAGTTACAATTAATATAAATATGTATATAGAAGGGACAGAATCACAACATTAAGTGGTAGTTTTTTTAATTATCATTAAAATATTGTATTGTCCTTTTAACTTCAGTCCAACTGAATGCTTTAACATGTGAGAAAAAAACATTTTCAAGTTTTGACACAAGTCGTCAATGTGGCTGTATTTGTAATTCTTTAAATAATTAGTTTTAATCAATTAATTTTTATTAATTATAGTTAAATTATTGTATTGTCATCCAAAATGATCCTGTGTATAAAGTTTCAGCTCAATTCAGCACTTTAAAATGTATTTTATTAACGATTGAAAATTCCACCAAGATAAATAAATAAATATATAGACAGTGCGAGCTAATAGTAGGAATTGAAAAAGAGGGAAAAAATGTTAGGCATGCTTTAATTAAAAGATATCAAACAGAATTTTAAAAATAAGCATATGAATAAGAATTATTAATCTAAAATAATACTTTGAAAACTATTTTAATAACATATGGAAATAGCTTCAAAACTGTAGTTTAGATATTATATATTTTTAAAAAATGCAATTATTTAAATTTATTTTCTTTATCTAGTTAATTAATGGCAATATACGACTACTTTAATAAAAGTATTAAAATTACATTTTTTAAATATTTTTCAAAGTCATATCTTCCTTAAACTAAATAATATTTTTAGAGATAATGTAAAATTTTGCAGATCTATTATTTAATTCGTTAAGTAGAAAAATGAATAAATGGTAAAGTAGAAATTTAATTAATAACAGATAAAAAAAATTGTAGTTAAAATTTTAATCACTTTAAAGAATGAATTGCAGTACCAAAGTTATTGCTAATTGCAAAGTTTTCTAAAATTCCATTTGCATGTTGGAAAATGTATTTTATTTCTAAATTTGCACAAATTTCACGTCTTAGTTTAATCTTCGAATAAGGTGCATAAACTCATGAACTTTTCATTACTGCTTTACCAATTTGAAATGAAATACATTTATTTAAGGTTTATACACAAATAAAGTTATTAATATTATGCATAATATTCTTTCTTAACATAACATATGAGTTATGGAATAAATAGGAACTTAAATTGGGTACTTAAAATAATCTTGAAAATTTAAGAAAATTTTGATAAACAATTAAGAGATTTTATACAATCTTTAAAGTCTCAATGAAGCATGAGTGTTTTCATTGATATACTCATGCACATAATTAGATAAGAATTATCTAATTCTTCCACTCTTTTACTTAACATATTTATTTGTACTTATGTATTATCGCAACACAATCACCAACTCTATTAATATTTTGCCAAGTTGGCAAACCTGATTTCCTATGTGTCATATGTGCTGAATTGGCAACCAGGTGCTTCGTTTCATATAATGTTGCCAATAGGTTGGGATAATATGCAAGTACCCATTTATTTATATAATAACAAATCATTCCAATTTCTATTTCAGAAAATCCCAATATGACATACCTGTAAAAAAACTGTTAGGAAAATGCTGTAAAGGCCCTAAAGCTCCAATAGTACTTCCTACTAAACGAGAGCTTTTGCGCTTTAATACAGGGGCAGATGATTGCCTTTCATAATATTTGTCCTTGTCTGAAAAAAATTATGCCTTAAATCCACAAAAAATATTACTTACAAACAAAAGCCTTTAATAAAAACATAATGTTTAAAGTCATTAAAGCACATTATGTATCTATGATTAAAAGATATTTTATTTATGAGACAGTAAAACTACATGTGTGAGATTATATAAGTTGAATAGAAATATGTACATAAAAGAAAATTTAAACAAACACAGAAAATCTTTCTTTTAAGAATATATAATTTGGTAATTTCAAATACAAATTTATTTTAATGATTAAAACTATAAGATCTCATTAAAAGAAATTCAAAAATGGATTTTGTGAAGTTAAAATTATTTACCAATTTTATCTTGACGGAAAATTAATGGACCGGGAGCTGACATGGTTCTTTTGTATGGCATTTTACCTCCAAAACTTGAGGTTAAGGATTTAGATTTACTAGTTTGAGCTAATGCTTCATGGGCTCTTTTGAGCTTTTTCTGGAACATTTCACTGTTCACGTTTGTATTCTTCAAATCTAGGAGAAAGGGAGGAAGAAGCATTATTTCACAAATGCTTTATAAAGCTTTTTTTAGGAGAAGTATTCAGAAAAACATGTCTTTTGCATAAATATTGGATCTCAAAGGATCTCAAACTTTGAAATGAGAGAGAAATAATATTGGAGAAGATGAATAAAACATATAAACTCGTATAAGCCAGAAATATTTTATCATATAAGTGTAATACAGTATTACACAGTCACAAAAGTATACGAAACAAGGAAATTTCTTTTAAAAAACATTAGTTTTTATGAATCAAAATATTTTATTTCTCTAAAAATAATCATTTATCTCTGGTAAAACAAAAAAAGAAAATTACCTCTAACATATGATATGTCTCCTAACTTTTCTAAAGTGATTTGGTCTTCAAGAAATAAAGTATCAAAACGATTCAAAAAGAAATCCCAAGTAAGGAAACGTTTATTAGTGAGATGATTATGTATTTGGAATATAGTTTGCAATATCATTGGCCTATCAGTGATATTGCTGTCAAATTGTACCTCCAAGCACCACACAAACAACTAAAAAGAAACAGAAGATAGGTTTAGCATTTTTTAAAAATAAATCACATTAAAAGCTACTGGAACAATGGATTCTAAAACTACAGCTTATTGCATCTATAAAAATATTACGTTTTAAATCAATAAGACTTTGGTGTAACTTTAAAGCAGAATTAGAGAGGATTATAACTTTGAGATTTGATTCTATTATAGACTGTAAAGGAAAAAAATAATTATATATATATATACTACACCTAATTGTAAGTTAATTTAGTTAAAATTTTCATCTATAATATTGAGAAAATTTAGATTGAGATAATAACTCAGATATAATTTTCTGCACTAACTATGTGTTTAGGAAACGGATGGTGTTATTTCAACAGCAGTGTTATGCAATTATATCCTCAACAGAGTGGGAGTTATGTGTGTAACAGGAAAGAGTCTGAGTGAAAATTTTGTGAGGTTGTTATGAGGTAGCTTAGCTTTAGTAGGCGCAAATAATGTTGTTATTTGTTGTTATAAAGAGTGAGTTAATTTTAGATAGAGATAGCACATCAACATTACGGCTTAAAACTAGAATGAACATCCCAAATAGCCTGCTGTACAGTTCAAATGTAATATTAATTAAACCCTCAAATAACCTTTTAGAAAATGTAACAAAATGAAATTAAAATGGTTTATCATATAAAATTTAAAATTACCTTAAGAGATGGTGTTTTTATGCTATCAAGATTCAGCAATGTTCTTTGAGAAATAGTAGGTTGCTCATCATCCAAACTGTGTACCAAATAAGAGAATGCACCAGCAAGTGCTGATTGCATCAAGGGGCTGTTCTTTACAGAAATGGAATCAACAAAGTGAGCTATCACAGTCACTTTTTCAACTATTAATAATATTACCATAATGAGGAAAGTATTTGGCTTAAAATGCATTAAATAAAATGGTAAAAATACAAATATAAAAAAATCAAAGCTAAATAAATAATTAGAATCTGAAGGAATAAAATTAAATATAATGGAAAACATTGGTGCAAAAATATTCAGAAAATCTAAATATTCTAATTATTTAATAAAAAACGTATTCTTAATACATACAATATTTTAAATCATTATGAACTTTTTACACTTACAAATTATGCTTTTCAATTCATTTTTTTTATTTTCATTTCACATTCTACTTATTCTAATTAAATTGTTTTATCACAATATCCATAATAATATCAATGAAGTAGGCAGCTTCACTTATAAAAATTCCTTTTTAGAATCAAAACTTGGATATTTATTATATAATTTAAATTTAGAGAGAGAGAGAGAGAGAACAGCACATAAATTACAGAACATTAAATACTATTTAATTTAAATTTAGCTAAAAAATATTATTGCATAAAATTGAGTAATACCAGCGGCAAATCTGGCTCTCCATTCTTTACTATGGAATTCTTCTTCAAGAATTTTCCAAAATGTTTCAAATCCAGATGGAAGAGTAATCGAATGTAGAAGCAATGAAGTAGCTAACTGAGCTATATGAGAAAACTCCATTTGAAGAAGTTTCCAGAGGCTAAGATAATAGATACCAAATAAACATATAAATACAACTTGATTTAAATAGTTACCAACATACTAAATTTATAAAATAGCCATTTTAATTTTGTTTAAAATAAAAAGTTAAAGAATTACACAACATTAATACTTAACATCATTGTTTAAAAATTTGTCTTTTTTTAAAATGAAAACTGTTAGGAACAGTTAAGGAAGCTTGCTTCAGAATGAAACAGCAAAAACTAATTCATAGTAGTAATTTTTTTTCTTTTTAAGTTTGTCTTCACATAGAATTAAAGAAACCGAATCATAAATAGAACATTTTTATCCCAATAGAAAAATGTTCAAACATAAATTTCCATTCTAACTTTGTTATCCTTCAGAGCACAGTTTATTTTATAATATCATATATATATCATTTTTTCAATGTAAAATATGTTTCATAACTTGCCTTCCACAATGAAATGCCAAAAAGGTTTTGAAATTTATGTTTTTAAATGAAAATTACATAATTTGAAATGTTTCTGTATTTTCAGAATACTACATAATAAATAAATGTATGTGTTATACTTATTTATTCCAAAAATTATTCCAATTTATATGTAGATTGGAATAATTTTTTTCTCTAAAAACGTTTTCTAAGTTTGAATCAGCTCTTTGAAATTAAGTGAAAACAGACTTAATAGAAGTATTTTAAAATTAGTTGACTAATAGATAAGCTAAAAAGACATAAAAGCAAATATTTAACAAAATTTGGTTTTAAGCTAATTTATTTACAGTAAAGTTATAAGACTAATTTCAATAACTTACACGGGAAAATTGAAAGCAAGAAAAAGTATACAATATAATACAAATTTGAAGAGCTAATATAGTCATACTTTGTAACTAAAATGTTTTCTTGACACCAAATAAGAAATCCACGATAATTATGAGCAGCTTTATTTAATATTTCTGAGTGGAGACACATGACTTTCAAGCATGCAAGAATGTGGTACAAAACATCAGCATCTTCAAAAACTGCAAGATCCTGCACAAGAAATTTTTATCTAAATAAAGCATATAATAGAACAGTATAACAGAATAATCTAACACAATTAAGCAATACGTAACTTTTTTGTAAAAGATGTTATTATTTTATGTATTATTTTTTTATTTTCACAAAATTATGCATATTTCTTTTTAAAATCAATTAATTTTTGATGAAAAACAAGCTATTATCAAATTTTATTTTCATAATTGTTGATCAAAATTAATTTTCAAAACAACAACTAATTTTCATGGATATAATTTTAAAGCTAATAATCTGTATACTTTCAAAGTTTAGTTATAATGTAAGAACATTTAGTGCTATTTAGAACATTAGAACATTTAGTGCTTAGTGTTGTTTAATATGATGTTTTAGAAATAATAATGGGTTTTTTTTACTAGAAATCTAGTTTCATTAATGTAGAAAAGTTAAGTTTCAGTTGAAAGAATATCAAGGAAGCAAATATTAAAGTATTAATGCAGAAATAACTAGATATTAATAATATATTTTCATGTTAAATAAATGTAAATTATATAACTCAGAAATTTAAAATATATAAATATTTTATGAACTTTATTTATCTTAAAATTTATAATTTTTTTAACATGACTAAAATGTTTTAAAAGAAATATTTAAAATAGTACTTTTTTCGTAAAAAATGCTTAAGAAGAAATTTTTTAATAAATTTTCTTGTAAATTAAAAATAATTACTTTTGAAAATTCAGATTGATTATTCTATTTTAGCAAAAAAAAAATTATAAAATATAACATAATAATAACACTATACAATTGAATTCTCATATAAACATTATATAATATCTAAGATGCAAGGTATCCATTTTTTAAAATACAAGGAATCACAATAATTCTGAAACAAATTATACATATAAATATAATTACCTTCAAAAGCAAATAAAATAATCGCAATTGGGGAGGCAATTCCTCCAAAGAAAACTTGAATTTTCCTTCAGTGGTATGCCAAAAAGCAGTTTCATCTACAGGTTGTGGTGCTCCAACATTATTTTCATCCATGAGTAAAGGCGACGAAACAGTACACTTAGCACTTGCTAAAATTAGAAATAAAATAATTATAAAGCTTTCAATTTAAAGATTAATTACTTCTATAAATTACTATAAAAATTGATCATTAAAAACTTTGGCAATAATGTTTGTACTATTTTGAATTATGTATAATTTTTATATAAATTACCTGTCATTAGACCTTTTTTGTATAAATATTTAAATGAAATTTTTCTATTGTGGACCTTTTTGATAATATTTTTTAAGTCTGTACAATGGTTCATACAGATTTTTGCAAAAAACCAATAAAAAGTAAATCTATTTAACACTTTGTTAAAATTTATTTTATAAATATACATTTTTCACACCGTGGAAAAATTCATTTTGAGATAAAAATTAGGTTTTATTCACCTTATTTATTGATTCATCTTATTGATACGTTTAATTACAAGACCAAATTTATTTTTGTAAATTTTTCAGCATGAATATATATTACTATTTTTAAAAAAGTTTTGTAGAAGCACATAAAACAATTAATTAAATTATAAGTAAATAATCATTTTATTTATCTGATTAGTTATCTGTTAAAATTCTTCATTAGATAAAGTATTTGTTTCATGTAACAAATGTATTATTTAAAAGACTAAATATTTTTATGCAAATAATTAAAAACTTACTAGAAGCATAAAGAATGAATTAGACAAATATACTAAGTACATCCATAAAATAAATTTTTTTAGCATTAAATAGAACATTTTTCAGTCAAACATGTTAGCATACAGCCATAATTATTCAATTTAAAGTTTTTTGATTGATGTTGTTATGGTCAATGTCATTTAAATTAAAATTTTTAGTCAAATAAGGCTAGACTCAGAACTGTATTATTCAAACTAATAAGATACATAAAAGATTGCACAAGGATCTGAATAATAACAGAGATTGCTGGTTTTCACCAATGAGCTTTTTGTTTAACCTCCAGATGTCGATTTTTTTGTACTTTTTATCTTTGAATGTATCTTCATTTTGGAGGTATAGAAATGTTTAAGTAGTTTATTAATAAAACCTATAAATTTAGTAGTGTGATTGGTTGTAAACTTTATTTTTCAACTTATACTATTCTGTTAGTGGCTAAATGTTAATAATTACAATTAAAGGCCACATATAAATTAGATAGTAATAAAGGAGGCCACATAGGTTGATGTAACTATATAAATGCAACTTGTATGAAGTTATTAGTTTTTGTATAATTTTAATAATTTGGTGCATTATGTAGAAATATTACAAAAAAAAAATAAATAAATAAATAAATCCTTATTTATTAATTATTTGACATACAAAATAACAATATAAAATATTTCTGTATTCACGTAAGGGTAAAAACTTGTTATGACATTAATTATTATTTTTTTTATAAGAGTATTAAGTTATTATGATGATTAAGAATGTCTAATTCCCAACAAGTGTCAAGCATCTTTTTTAGAACATAACTGTTGTACCTCATTCAAGAGAAACTTATATAATAAAATACTTCATTAATATTCAAATGCCCTTTGTGCAGAAAAAAATAATACGTTTTAAGGTACATAGAGTCGGTCACAACAATAATAGTAAGAAAATAGTTTTTATGTACAGATCATATAATACATCTGGTAGTGTTGCTGTGTTGCACTAAGTGGCGTTCTAAAATTGGAAATATACAATTGGCTATTCCCACAAGTAGTCATTGAAACATGCCATTCCTTATTTAATTCCATTGATTTGTAAATTGCTGTAACCTATATAATTAAATATTAATTTATACAAGTGCTGGCTTTTATGAAGGCTACACAAGAAACTCATGGAGGCCTCAAGGCCATGGGTTCCCCACCTCTGCACTTGATAATTTAAAAGAAATTAATTAAAAATAATTTTGACATAAATAACATCCAACTGTATAAATGTGGAAAATCTTACCCACATCATCATCAGTTAGAGTGATTTCCTTTGCAACAGCAGCAACTACCGTCTCAGTTGGAAGCATTGATACAGTATCTAATTCAGAAGCACATTCTAGAACAGTGGCAGTTTTGATAGGTGAAGATTGACCAATAAAAACACTATCTTCTGTTTCATCAGAGAAAAAGTTGACAATACTATGATGGGAAACGTTATCATCTTTGCGAGGAGAAGCAGAAGAAACTTCACTATCCACTTTGAATTCAGATACAGCTTGTTCTGATGCCCCTTCACTGGGATGTTTGATTTCAGCTTTTTCTTCATCATTTACACTCTCTCCAGGTACCTTAAATGTATACCTCAGTTATGAATAATTCAGCAAAAGTAAAGGAATTATTTTGTGTCACACAAAATAATAAATAAAATAAGTATTTAGTTATTAAAAATATAAATAATAATTCATAACATTTAGTTAACTGTGGATATAAACACTGTTTATTTTCTTAATGTCCTCCCAAAAATTTTAAACATGCTACTAAATCAGTACTTCTCAAACTTTCAATATTTGCAACCTAATTTTCAGTTATAATTTTCGGTTGTGACCCCCCCCCCCATTCCTCCATACAATAACAATGTATTATTGAATTCAATAATAATATATTTTGATGTAAAGCTACAATATGACTTATTATAAACTGTAAAAATTAACAAGATAAGTATTAAATTCGTATATAGTATTATATGTGACAAGCCCATGAAGTCTCGGGTAATTATTAAACTTGTTCTTAACTTAGTATTTTTAAAATAATTATCAAATACACTTTTCAGTACCGATATATTTTTAAGTATATTATATCAGTGTAAATTGTATTTTATTTTTTATTACGTCAAAATGTATTTTGTTTTGCCCCCTTTCAGTAAATTAATAATTTTTTTAAAATATTTTTTTTTTCTTTAAATTTTTGTTATGACTTTTTTTATGGGATGCCCCACAGTTTGAGAAACACTGTACTAAATACTATTTAAGAAGTAAAAGTGGTATTTAAAAAGTGATACCATATATACTCAACATACATGTAAACTGTACATTGAAAATTTGTACATAAATATTTATTTTTTAGATTATCATTGCACAATTGTAGTTAGATCGAAAGTATTTTATACCATTTTAAACAATAAGAAGTTTATATATGATCAATGATAAAATAAAACAAGAAATCTAAAGAGCCTGAATAAGTTTTATAAACAAACAAACTGAATATAACAAAATTACTCCACCATACCAATTATACAGTTTTTAACTAAAATAAAACATATTTCTATAAAAATTATTACATAAGAAAAGAACTTAAAATAACAAGCATTTTTGCATAACATTAATACCACATGTAATGAAAGACAAGAGAAAATGTAAAAATAATATAGTTGAAGTATTTTAATTTTAGATAATAAGTAAACGCTTTATTGATTTTCTTATTAAAAAAATCCTTGAGTTTTGAGTGATAAAAAAAAAATTATTTAGTCTTTTATTGTTTAAAAAAGTAAGATTTAATATAGACATAATACAACTAACATGCAATGTACCATATTTATTCAAATCTAAACCACACTTTTTTTCCAATGTCAATGCTACTGAAAATCAGATGAGGCTTAGAATTGAAGGCATAAAAATTCGTTAGATAAAGAAAATTGAACACTAAACAAACAGTTAAAACAAATGTAGGTATATGTACGTATTTAAAAAAAAATTTAATACTAGTAAAATAAGTTAATTATTCACTTATTAGTTTTCATTTTGAATTTTGTAAATATTGGATATTGATAAACCTTTTTTACACTAAGTTTTATTTTTTTACAAAAACATGTTCAGAATTTGGGATGTGGTAGCTTAAATTCGAATAAATACGGTAAAAATGTACAACTTTATTTTATGATAATTTTTTTAATGCAAATGTGATTATAACTTACATCAGCCATTGAGACTTCCATAACAGGTGAAAAGAATTCAATGAGAGTTAAACTCAGCTGGAAGAATATTGCACATATCTCACAAAATATACACTGGTTGCCTTCCGTAGGTTCACAGCATGTATGAGTACCTTCCCACGAAGCTTCAATAAAGCTACAAATTAAACGTAAGATGCTCTGAGCATCAGATTGTTCTAGCCCCTTGTGAGGATTCATGTGATTCAATTCATCATGTAATTCGAGCTAAAAAGAAAAATTAAATTTAAAATTGCATAATAATTTGTACAGAACAATATCAAAATAATAACATAGAGAGCTCAATTATGATTTATCAAAAATAAAATATTTTGAAAAGTATGGTAGCTTCAAAAATTTTATAATAAATAAAGATATGAAACCATGATTTCCTATTCAGATAACATTTACATATGTGATTTGGATTGAAAACTTCAATTCCAAATAATACTTATTAAAAAAAAAACTAGATATTTATTTTTGAAAACTCCACTACTATAATGATGTAATATGAACACTTTTATTTTGGTTATCACTAGATTTCAGTATGGTAAACATATGAAGTTATATGTACAACTAAAGTTTCAACAAAGGTTACTGAAATTATTTATTGATTAAGAAATATTTTACAGCATCGAATCAATATGAATAGAATTCCATAGATACATTATAATGAAATTTCTGTCTATGCATACAAGAAATATTTCATATAGCTGACTAGAGCCCTTTGAAGAATTCATTATTTTATAAAATACACACCTTTTGTTATAAATTATATAAACTGTTCAAATTAAAGAACCAATTAAAATAATTAACATATATTTCAAGATTTAACATACAGAATATCATATTTCAAGGCCAGATATAACATTTTACTATATGTTACTGCGATAATATAACTTTTAAAAAGACGTTGCATACAAAAATTCCATGTGCAAAAAGAGAATTTAAAACTGCCATATTTATGCATTTAAATATTTTTTAAAAATTTTAATGATAGATTGAGATATTGTAAAAAAATTAAAGAACATGCATTAAAAAGAGATAAAAATGCTGAAAATATACTAATTAAATTTTTTTAAACATTTACCTTTTTGAACTAAAATTCCAGCATGTACAAAATGATACAACTACAATAATATCAATATGTACTCAGAACTCTAATTTTTAGAAATATGCATATGGAACTATATTATAGTGATTGATTGTTTATTGATATTAAACTCTGAAACTACATGAGGGCAAAAGGTAACAGACCTCATAATTTTAAACTACAGTCAAGCGACAAGGATGACACTAGAGAATTGGCACCCACTCTCCAAACTTCAATCCCAAACCTATAAAAGGACTTTAAGTCTCAAGAAATACCAGTACTAGAGCCCACGACTGAACAGAAGCAACACTGGTCATGAGTTCGTTACTATGATCTCTCCACTATTGCAGTACTTATATTTGATGTGTAGTGACAGGTGTTTTGATGGATGAAGGAAGGCAGATGAGCTCGGGTATGTTATTTCTATGAAAAATACCCCTAAATACACTACTCCTAACTAAGTTATCATTGAAAGAGGAATAACATACCCAAGCTCCTCTGCCTTCATTCATCCACACATCAAAGTACCTGTCACTACAAAGTATCCCCACAGTGACAGAAGATATGCTATACATGCATATACTATGGAATGACATGAAAATACAATACATGTTATAGAAACATGCATATTAATATATCTGAATTGCCTCTTTTTGTATTTATATTACATATATTGCATTTTGTATTTGTATGACATGTATTGTATTTTCGTGTCATTTCATAGTATACGCATGTCTAGCATATCCTCTATCTTTGGGGGGATACTCTGTAGTGACAGGTGTTTTGATGGATGAAGGAAGGCAGATGAACTTGGGCATGTTATTCCTCTTTCTATGAGAACTTAGTTGGGAATAGTGTAGTTTGTGATATTTGTCAGAGAAATAATGTATGCCTATATTTCAATGAAAGGATCAGATGATGGAGTTAAAAAGATGCCTTACAAATGGCAGAAAAAGATGGGGAGGAAATATAAAATTGTCAGCGGAGCGAGCGTAATAAAGATGTTTAATAATTTCCCCTTCTGAAATGAGTGTAAAATGATTTTATTCATAATATATTTTAATCATAGTGCAATAATTGACACTATAGATGTAATACAAATAACGAATAAAATATAAACTAACAAATGTCAAGAAATATTTACAAACAATTTATTATAATTTACCTGTTTAATAAGGATATCTAACATCAAAATATAGCAAGGTAAATCTATTTCAGCATCTGATTTGTATTCTACATCTGTCAGTGGATTCTCTTCTTCTGGTACATTCATAAGACTTGTATGATTACGCTGCATTCTCATTGAGCCTCTAGGTTCCATTGCAGGTGGTGGGATGAGAGTGCAGCCTGGTGTTTGAGGAGGTGGTTTTGTTTTATCCTGAGTAGTTAAGCTTTTAACCCCATCGGAGAACATAGAATAGAGTAATTCCAATGGCATCAGTACTTCAATGGTAGTCATATACTGGAAAACAATATAAAAATGGAGATATAATTATAAAACCAGAAAATCATTTACAAAATAACAAAAGTAAATTTGTGTGATGAAAGTTAAATTTAAAGCACAGAAATGTTTAATGATTGTAGCATTATAAACACTGATACATTAACTCTAGATTATAAAATAAATTAGAAAAAAAAAAAAAAAAAAATAGACCAGAATTTATTTTTTAAAAAAAATTAGCATTCATTTGATAAAATTTAAATCTCATGATTCTAAACTATACATTCCTAATTGATTTTAATGTTGATTTATATAATCTAAAAGATAATACATTAAAATATTTATTTAGGTGTTTCAAATGAATTCAAAATAATAATTGGTAAGATTTTTTTTTATATACACTTAAGCAAAATTTATACATCTATAAGAAAATAAAATAATTAATTTTTTTAAATAAATTAAGAGCATTTCAACAAAATTACAATTGTATAATATTTTCGTACAGGTAGTAAGTAGACTCTTAAGAAGTAAACATATCTATTTTTATGCATTAGAAGAAGGAAGCTTTACTTAGAACTACAAATTACACTTACAATTGCTCTTAAAAAATTGGAAAAAAAAGTATGGTACATTAAGCAAAATTTCTCTCATTCAAATTATATACTAACTAAAAAATATTAGTAAAGAAACATATACCTGCAGCCAATATAAAGCTTGCTCTTGCACTGGGGATGAAGAATTTTTAAATCTCTTGATCAAAAACATGTACATGTTTTCAGCAGAAAAAATAAGTGGACTCGATTCAGCATCAAGAAATTTGCTACATAAAATAAATTAAACTATAAACCTAATAGAAAATATTTCTTTTAGATAATAAATATTAATACATCTAAAAATTTTATATCACACATATATTATTAAATTGAATTACATAAATATAATTGAATTATATATATATAATTACTATCATTTAAATTTCTTGTAGAGACTCGAAGAAAATAACACATATTTTTCTACAAATTTTATAATTTACAATTCTTAAAAGTAATTTCCTTAAGTTTTTAATAAAATTTTCTTTTTGATACTTTTCCTTAATCATCAACAAGAAAGGAGAATGCATGAATTATATGAAATTTATTTGCAATTAAACATAAAAATCTGTGTTCAAACCTTAAACCTATGTTCAAAATAATGTTTTGGAGAAAGGGTTAAAATGAAATGGCTATTTATAAATGAATTACAATAGAAAGAATTTATTAGAACATATTAATAAAACTTATTATAAAATCAAAAAAATTTCAAGAAATAATAAAACATAAAGACCAATAACATAACACATATAAAGAGAAAAATTATATTGATAACTTAAAAAGTTGATGTTCATTTTTTTGCATTAATTAATCATCAACAACTTTATGAATTATGCAATTATTACTATTACTTTAAAATATTTTTTTTTACTTTAATTAAATGTATATATCATCAACTAAGATCGATTCAACTGTTTTTCTCCTTGATTGGAATTTGAAAAATATAATTACAGACAACACCATCATCTACATCTTTAAAGTAAACATTTCAAAGAATTTTTTAATATAATACAATTAAATGCGAAATTAAAACAAAAAGTTGTCAATTCACCTCAACAGATCTTGAATATCACTTAACTCTGCTTCAACTGCTTCATCTCTAAAAGCATCCATCCAATATGGTATTATATATTCCCACACCTAAAAAAGGTAGGGAAAAAAAACATAAAACTTACTTTAAATAAAAATAAAGGAATATAAATTTCAAATGCAAAATTTATAAGGGATGCCCAAATGAAAAGTGGAGAAGTTGAACAAAAAGAATACCATTATTGGAATTTAAAATAAATCACCTTGGGCGTTGTAACACACCAGTCCCATTGTTTCAACACAGTAGGTCTATATCTTAGCTGTACAAAGATTATGGTTGGTTCTTGAGGAAGTCCTGCATAGCTTCCTTCATCTCATTGTCCGAATGGAAACGTAATGCTCTCTTAAGTGGAGAAAAGTGTCGAAGGTTTTAGGAAGACAAATCCGGACTGTATGGTGGGTGTTTCAACACTTTTCAATGAAATTTTTTTAAGGTTGTCTGGGATTTATGAGACATTTGGGCGGCCACTGTCATGGAGATCTGGTATCGTTTGCCACCCTTCACAAAAATTTTGCACCAATTGTTTGAACTAAGCAGTGCTTGCCAGAGACTGGCCCTATTCACTTATAACTGCCCGTATTCAGCTCACCTTCCGCAATCAGAAACCATATTACCACGCATTGCTCTGATATGGACACATGGCATGACTTTACTTTTGATCTTTTCCTCTATCAAGAACAGGTTTCATCATTTCATGTCGTATGTGGTGTACGCCTCCGACCTCCTTTTATATTCATGTTCGGTAACGCTGCAATCATTTTGACACAATTGCACATGTTCACTTTTTATTTGGGCAACCTTTATATTTCAGTTGATCAGTTTCACTAAATCAAAAGACACAGCCAATTCAAAAAACCTTGCCAAATGCAGTCATCATTATTATTATTGAGTTCGAACATGCAAGGGAATTGTTTTCAACAACTGGCTACCCCACGTTTCATTTGGCAATGCATTTTGATTTGACAAAATTGACAAATATTTGGTATAGTACATACCTATTGCTCTTCTAATAATAATTTATGTCAAGTTAAGAAAGTGTACATCGGTTAATTAAGCTCACTTAAATAAATATAATATTAACTGTAAAAGAGAGTATTTACTTCTACAGTAATAATATCATATGGAGCAAGGCAGATTAATCGTCTTATTCCTTCTTTAATTTGAACAGGATAGGATGGCCAAGATTCCCTGTAATGATACATAAAAAAAAAATTGAAAATAATGAAAAACAAGTTCAATAATAATAGTAATAATAATGATTGATAATAGTAATAGTAATAATAATGAACAGTAATAATAATTAATAATACTAATATTAATATAAAATAATAATAAACTAAAACTAAACTCGGTGGCGCAATAGCCTATGAGGGCCAAGGGCTATTGTGCCCATCTCAGTTTTCATGACCTTGGGCACTGAGGAGCATGAGCAGATGTTCCGGTCAGGTGGTCAGTCTAATGCGAAACTACCAGAGTTTATTTCCCAAGTAAGCTTGGTACTCATTTATCGACCCACTGAAGAGATGAAAGGCTGAGTCGACCTTGTCTCAGACCTGTGACGTGGAAGCCCAATATGCTACCACTCAGCTACTTAACCGATATAAAATAATAATTATAGAAGTAAAAAATACACTGAATATTGCGTCAATAAAAAATAAATTGTCATTAAATACTTGTACTTAATAAACATAGAATATTGACAATTTTTTTTCCATTTATGAAGTTCAACTTCTTGAGGGATTATATACAGAATGATTTAAATAACCTGTGTTCAAAACTGCATTAGAATCTGATAATTAGATATAAAGATATTTGAGAAAAGGTGTTAGAAGGAGAGAAAAACTAATTAGTGTTATGGTACATAAGCATAACTGTGCAAAGCTCATCAATGCAGGCAAGTCTATTACAAAGGTCACAAAGTAGATAAACAAATAGATTAATAGGGAACACTAGTACAGTATTATAGCTTTCACAATGTGAAATCCAGCTGAGAAAAGTTGTTTTCAGGTCCTGGATCTTTCTAGGAGGGAAAAGGCGAGTTGTAAGAACCCTCAAAGAACCTTTTGTAATGTACTGATATCAAACTAAACCTAATTCTTTTGAAGTTGACCACGTAGCAGTTGATTAAATTAATTAATTCATCATCCAGCAATTAATTTATTAGCATAATAATTTAGCTCCTTTAACGTTTGCACCAATTTTGACTAACTGCAATTAAAATTGCAGAAATTTTTTAAAATGTCCCAATTTTTTTTATGATTGTACTGATACAGCTAGCATGAAAAATAAGGAACTCAACAAAGATACAAAGGGAGGAAAAGTTATTAACTTACCATAGGCCTCCAACTTTTGCATGGTCAGCTGGGTGTGGAAGCAGACAAGACACAAAAACATCAAAATGCGTTTTGATTACTTCCATTAACCATCCATGAACATACTAGAGAAAAAATTTACTATTTTATAAGCTTCAGTTAAAAAATTTCACTGTAAAGCTTTTTTTTAAAAAAAAAAACAATTTATTATTATATATTATAATATAAACTACCTCTTTCTTTAAACGTTCCAGAATACTCAACTCAGGATCTGAAAAAGGAAACATATTGAAAAATAAAAGTTAAAAAAAATTGATGACAAAACTTGAAGATATATTTATAAAGTAACATATTCTGTACTTACGATCTGATAGCAGAGCCGTATAATGAAACCATTGAAACAGCATGTTTAGCAATCTGCCCAACGATTCCTATAAAAACAGTATTTAAAATCAACTTATGCCATAAAAGTTTTTATGTCAAAAAAAAAAAATTATTAGATTATTTTAAAACTAAATTTATATGCATCAAATCTGCACAAATTAAGTCACAATTAACTTTAAAATTTGTGACTGTAGTATTCAATTATAACCTCAACTGCATTTTTCAAACAGAATGTCAAAGTGAGCTGTTTACTAATTCTTATAACTTATTTCAGTTTATTGTGTCATGTAATAATACATTACTGTGTTATCTTGCATGTGTTTTATGTTATTCGCTAAGTATAATTTGATGCAATAATAAAGTAAACTTGAAAAAAAATTAAAATAAATGCCTACACATTGATCCAAAAAAACAACAACCCACACATTGTTACGTGTATTTTTCTTACGATTTTTTAAAATTTTATATCTAAACAAACTAAAGTAAACATTTGTATACTAATATTTACTCTTAGAACCATATGGTCCAGTCAGAGGTTAACTTTAGAAGACTGTTCTCTTTTTAAACCCACAATTCAGAAACTCAAGTATAATTTTTTAAAAGTTGAAATTTAAGCTAATTTCAAGATGAGAAAACAAATACATAAAAATACACCATACCAATGATGAGAAAATTATTTTTAGAAGCAAATGAATTAATTCATTAACATAATAATTAAGCTTCCTCTTAGCTACTAACAATGATAACTATTTTGTCCAGTTGTGATGAGAATAGTGGAAGTTTATTTGCTTTATATACATGTATCGGAATAGTATAACTATTTTCTATATCAGGGGTCAACAACCTATGGCACGCATACTACATGCGACACATGGAGCAATTTTTAGTAGCACTCTACAATGTTATGAGATCAAGTTATATCTCTCTGTGGCTCCCGTATAAAGACTATTTCTTGCTCTCAATTCTTTGAGATAAAACGATTTTGCCAAATCTGCTTGCATGTGGTTTGTGTGATTAATGTGTGTTTAGATGTGACTCATTCTTAGTGTTAAATATTCAATTCAAATCTAAATGATTTTGTAACACTTGTAAAATGAAGCATCACTCATTTGTTTATTGTGAAAAAATCTTCAGAGTTATTGAAAGCAAAATTTATTGAATTATGAAAAGATCTGGAAGAATAACTCTATCAATAAATCAATTGCTATTTTAAATTGCTGCATGTCATTGCTGGAGCAATTTAATTGTTTGAAGAAAATTGCCTATGCTCTTCTTTGCCACTTTTGGCTCTAAATATATATATATATGTGAAAAAAATTTTTTTTAATGAAATATATTTTGCGTTCACAAGGATATTATTCAAGAATTAAACATGTAAAAACATGAGTCAAATTGAAAGACACAAATTATTCCCCTGATATTGAGATATTAAGTAGAGCTTTGCAGGGACATGGTTTGCACTGAAATTTTAATTTTTTTATTTCACTACATTGCATGAATGCTTATACTTTACGTTTATTTCTATTTTTAATAAATATTCTTAAAAAATACATAATATATGCACAATTTTTATTTTTTTTATTTATGTTGAAGGAATAGTTATATTTTATATATGTTGCACATTTTTATGTTAATAAATATCTTTAAATGATGCATAATTAACAGACAATAAAGCTCTAAATCTGTATTTTTGACCTCTAAACCCTAACTGTGGATGTATTACCATAGGAATTGAGTTGTCTCAGACATTTTGTACTGCATAGAACACTGAATCATATTGGTATATTGGTTTGGCACACAACAGCTATAAGGTTGTGTGAACCACTGTTCTATACTTTTAATTTGTAAATAACAATTAACTTATAAGTGAGATATCAAAAATAAATTAAAGTATCTCTCATCAAAGTGGTACAAAATAATTGCATATACTCTAAAATGATATACATTAAATAGGAGATACTAACATCAGGTGTGTGCTCATTTGGTGTGCAGAGGCCAACTAGAAGCCAAATACCATATTTACTCAATAACTGACGTTCCTCCACAATGGTTGTTTCACGACTTTCCTCTGCGTCATCTTGCCCATTAGTTGTTTCCTGGGCATGTTTTGGAACAGGTTCAGCTTCATGAAGCAAACTGCATAAGAATATAACACAGAAATTAAGAAAACTTAAGAAAATATATCAAACTAATTGTAGAGAACAATTTATTAATGCTATCAATATCTAATAAATAATTTTGAATTAATAAGACAAATAAACTTTCCTTAATTTAAAATACTCTCACAATGAAAAATTTTACATCTGTAAAAATTCAATGTTGTATAGTAATCACACAATCTGAAGTGATAATGTATGCAGCCAAACTTCTCAATGTTAGTCCTCCAGAGCCAATTGAGGTTTCTTCCTTACCAGATTATGCACAGAGTTTTTATTTAGGGTCAAAAAAGTAAGTAATGTTAAAATTAAAAAAGATTTTAATGTCTCTCTTGTGACGTCTCTCGCGTCCTTCTTCTAACATAACTCCTAAGTTCTTTGACGGCCACGATTAATGGCAAAACTTTTCCAACCCAATACCAAGAAGAGAAACGGATCGAATATGCAAATGAGATATACTTTAAAAGGATAGAAGCTTTGATGAGAGATAGCGGCAAGCCTAGAGATAACTTAGTGTGGAATCATTCGGAACAAGAGTTAGTCGTCCTATAGCTCTGGAAGAAGGATACATTCATCTCAATCAAAATATAATAAGGATTAAGAAAGCCTGATCTTCTCATCTAAAATTACTTAATAGGTATTTATTCAATCTAGGAAGGAAGGTGACTTTATAAAAGGTAATATTTTATATAGGAAGTTAGATTAGACAGTTTAATTATTATAATTAAGATAAGTGATCTAGTTGCGCGATCTGACTTGAATATAAGGTTTAATTGGGTGTTAACTCTCACTTTAAGAAAGTTGTTAATTAGAATTAAGTAATATAAGTTATTCTTAATAAAAGTTGTGTTAAGAATCCAAAAATGTCTCATCAATTAGATAATCCCACACCTCTAGCTTACGCGGATCCTACTAGACATAGTCATCACAGGATGGCTATGTCGCACTCTAATTTATCCTAACTATAAGGTGGGATTAGAGAGTTTGCACGTAAAAAAAATTGAAATCGTAAAAAGCAGAAGTTCTATTCAATTTTTTTATAATAAAGAAGTACTAATAACATAAAATACAAATAATGTAAAATTGCGCATATTTGCCATTATTAGTATGACTCCTGTTATATTTATAGTAGGGGTTGAATCCCAAGATGGGGTAAAAATACTGAGAGATTTACAGTAAAAAAAAATCTTGAAAAGTACTTTTTATATCAAGATAATGAAAACCATCATTTTGGATGAAAGAGCTGGTCAACACAAAAAGCAAGCGACAGGACAGCAAGTTGGTTCAAAGTCATGAAAATAGGTTTGGTAAAACACACAAATCCCATTATTTTTGGACAAGTGTGATGACAGTTACATACAGCCTCTTTATGACCAATTTCCCAGTAAATAACTTTTTTAAAAAAAATTTCAAAGTTTCATTACAATTGGTAAAAGTTTTGAAGCATTTAGCAGAGGAAAGGATTTTTGAATAGGAATATTGATGTCTAGTAAAAAAATGATACAGAATTTCAGGACTTTACGAGTCTTTGCTACATTTTTGTGTTATTTTTGTACTTCAGTAATGCATGCACACATCTACAGTTTCAGTATTTTGATTATAATGAAGTAACTACACATATAAATTCTTAAACACAAATAATTTCAATATAACAGTAAAAAAACACATGCCTTTAATTTTCAAAAAAAAAAAGAAACATGTAATGGAAATTTTTTTTATTTCTGTAATCAGATTATTTCTGAATATTTAGATTTTCAAAAACTACAGTTCAGCATCAAATGAATCATCCAAAATTAAAATAATTTTCATAACATTGAATAAAGAGAAAAAGTATAAGCTTCCACTGTTAACACATTCAAAATATCACTCACAAATCTTCTCAGAGAAATCATTGAATAAAATAGTTAATTCCATATGAGTAACACACAAACAAATAATTCTTTGAAAAATTCCTTAATTTTAAATAATTAGAAAAATACCAATTTTATCGACATAATTTATGATAGCAGACAATTATATATTAGTAAGTAAAATAGGTAATCAGATAAATTCTAAAATATTAACAAGTGGAGGGCACGATTAAGGAAATTCATTTCGGGTTAAGACTTTATGTATAACAGTAGTACCGCTATAGGGTATTCAAACCCCAATGTAATTCTGCCAAATGGCCAGTCAATTCGGAGAAAATAGCATTCAAAATTCATGTTTAGATTTTATACAATTAAATTTCAATTTCCTTCAACGATTTCGTAGCATGGTTGGGAGAGCGCCTGGCTACTATGCGGGAGGTCAGGGTTCTATTCATGCAATAAACTTTTTTTTTCAATTCTTTTAACTATATTTTCAAATTAAATGAGTTTATTGATAAAAGGTTTATTAAATATTAAATAATATTTTATATAATTATTTTGTATTTTATACAGTAAAAAAAGTTATAAATTAATTTACTATTTAAATTCATTTATTATTTAAATTATTTATTATTAAAATGACTTAAAATTATTATCAATTAAAATTATTTAAAATTATTATCAATTAAAGTTATTTAAAATTATTATTAATAAAAATTATAATTATTAAAAATTATTATTATTAAACATTATTTTTAATAAGAATTATTATTTTGTTATTAAAATTATTATTATTTTATTATTAAAATTATTAATTTATTATTAAAATTATTTAAATAAATTTATTAAAATTAAATAATTTTATTTAAAAAGGACTTATTAAATATTTTATAAAATTATAAAATAATTAAATTAATATATAAAAAGAGACAATATTTTCATTATATGAATAAAAAATACTTTAATAATAATATATTTTATAAATTATTTTATATTATATATAATATTTTTTTTACAGTATATTGTATTTCACATTATAAAACTATTTGTAACTAATTTTTATGTAAAATATCATTTAATATTTATTACATATTTTATTATAAATATTATTTATTAATATAAAAATATACTTATAAAATTTAATATAAATATTTATATAGTTATATATAATGTCATTAAACATTTAATAAACCTTTCACAAATAAATTTATTTAATTTGAAAAAATAATTAAAAGAATTGAAAAAAAACAGTTAAATCGTGTGAATAGAACCCTGACCTCCTGCATAGTAACCAGGCACTCTCCCAACCATGCTTTGGAATCATTGGAGGAAATTGAAACTTAATTGTATAAAAGCTAAGCATGAATTTTGAACACTATTTTCTCCGAATTGACTGGCCATTCGGGGGAATTACACATTGGGGTTTGAATACCCTATAGCAGTACTACTGTTACACAAAGTCTTAACCCAAAATGAATTTCCTTAGTCGTGCCCTCCCCTTGTAAGTATTAAATTAAAGCAGACGATAATAGCCTGAAAGAGAAAATAATTTTCAGCCAATACAAATTTCAATTTTTATAAAAACATTTTACTTTTAACAATTTATAATTATCACTCTTAAGTTTCTTTTAAAAAAAATTAATACCTGATAACAGCTTCCACCATATAAGATTGAGTTTCTGGATCCATACTCCAAGGTGATGGTATTGTTGTATGAAGCATATGATTTGTTCCTCTCTCTTCATTATGATATACCACCACACATTCAGCACAGTATCTGATTGGGCGGTGATTGTTTCTTTTTGCACATTCAATAGAGAAACAAGTAGCAACAGCAGATTTGTCAGTAGCTTTGCATTCCTATAAAAATTTAAAAATAAAATTTAAAATAAAACAATTAGTAGAATTGTATTTCTGGTAAAAATATGAGTCATAATTTTGCCTGTGATGCATACTTATAAAAATATTCTGTAACTTTCCTCCCATATTTAACTAGTTAAAGGAAAACTAAATTATACAGATATTAACTAAAATGTTCTATAATAATGAGGAGAAAAATCAAACTTCAAAGTGCTCTGTATCTTTATTTAGTGCAGGGGTGGCCAACCATTTTAGGAAGACTGCCACTTTGAAATAAAAAATAATTATGCCTGCCAATTTTAACTTATAGAATAAATAAAAAGGTAAGAAAATATTAGTTATAGGCTTTTTACGTAATTTTTACACAAAGAGCACATTTTTAATGCATATCTAAGTAGTGGAAATTTAAAAATAGTATAATAAATGAGACAAAAAGTGCTAACTTAGACTTTATAGTTAATCAGTTCAGTTAATTTTTAACGATATTTTGATTTTATTATGTTCTCGAGATAGAAAACATTTGTTCACAACTGTATGTTAATTTAAATCTACAACAATATCTGAGAGACAAATCATGTAAATTTGAAAAATTGCTTGTTGGTATGAATTTGCAAAATTCAATATAATTCCTTGTATTTCCTTTTCAGTGTAGTATGGTGCCATAGATCAATAACTTCAAGTTGGATTTTAGGTGGATAACAATTGACTTTTTGCAGAGAAATTAAAAAAGAATTTGTGGAAAAATCTGCATTTTTTTTTTTTTATTATCTTGAAAATCATCAAGCCTAGCATTGAATGAATCATGTAAATATGGATATTACATTTTTAAATCTATCATATCTCGAGGCACTATTAACTTTGGAAGATAGTTCCTGCATTAATGTGAAATATGCTATTTTTTTTTTTCCAAAATAAAAAAAAAGCAAAAGTTTGTCCACAAAAGAAGATATATGACCAACTAAAGTATGAAAAATACAATCTTTTCTCTGTAATCATAAATTTAAATTATTATATTTTCTGTAATATCAGTAAGAAAAGCTAAATAATATAGCCAGTATTCATTCTAGAATAGCAAGTACTCACTGGGCAGTTTAGTGTTTTCTTCCAGATATTTTAAAATCAAAATCTTGTGAGTGAAAAAAGCAATTGAATACCAACTCACACAACAATGTAGGTGTATTCTCTGCACGATAAATTTCTATTGCTTTAAATAAATTTTGAGGCCCCCTGTTTTTTGTCTAAAACAACAACATTTCGATAAATTTGTAAAAAAAAATTGCTTTGTTTATTATTATTACTATTTTAATTTTAAAATTGTTTATTAAGTCTTCGTGTGCCACTGTTACAACTTCACTGTGCCACGTTGATTTAGTGTATAACATATGCAGATAAATAAAATGTATAAGTTATTGTCTTATTTTGACAACTAGCAATTTTTATAGAAAAAAGATGGTGCGTGATTATAGGAAGATTCTAAGAATTATGTACATTTTCTATTCATTATCTCACACAACAAAATATGTAACGTAAATATTTGGTCTTAATTTCACTAAAAAAAAACAACATATTTTTATTGAAAGCTTTTCTACTCAAATTATATTAACTACTTAAACATTTCATAAGATAATCAATTTTTCTTTATTGTTTCATCAATATTTTATTTTACATTTAATATTTATAATAAATTTTGAATAGAACATAATAAACTTTTCAAATGAAACTTAACTCTGATAATGAGCTTTTAATATTCTTGAAATATTACAATATACTTCTTACTGATAACGAAACACTTACAGGAACCTCACAAGTTGCTGATACTTTGTCCATAGGCAATAAGACATCAACTAAATTTTCTGATCCATGTAACTGTTCTACTTCTTTTGCACATTCTTCGCACAGGTACAGAGGAGGTGGATGTTCCCCAGATGCAATGGCTACTGAATGTTCAAAGCACATCTAATGTCACAGAGGAAAAATTTGACTAATTTTATAAATCTGAGAAAAAGCTGCTAGAAAATAATTTCAAGAATTATTACAAATCACGCTTTGATAAATTACTTCACAGAAAACTTTCCTCCACGGATAATACACAATTAAGAAATCTAATAAAAAGAAATACTCGAGTTACACCTATCACCACCATAGCAAATTTTTCTCTAAAAGTTTTAATTTTATATAATGGGAATGGCACAGTGAGATATTAAAAAAAAAGTTCCTTTTATATTTTAAAAATGGCATCATCAGAATAAAACTAATACTATAATTGGGGAGAAAGACAGCAAGTTCCCCCCAAAAGTTTAAATTCTTCATAATTTTTTTTCTGCACTTTTAGTTACTTATTAAAACTATTATAAAATGTATGCAATTATATCATAGAATAATAGAGTAATATTAATAAAAAATCAATTATACTTAACTTTTATAAATAAATACTATTTACACTTCATATAAATTACTATAATAGTAATTATACAACTAATAACTGAATCAATGCACAGTTAAAATAATTGATTAAGTACTAAATATAAAATATGATTATTAGAAATTTTGCACATAAATACTTTTATAAATTAAAAAAAAATTGGATCTTCTTTAAAATATCTTTCACAAGCTACCCTCTTATATAATTATATTATTAGAAGCAAATGAATTTCTTCAAATCAGAATAAGGTTGTTTAAAAGTTTGATATAAGTTTAAAATAAGAATGAACACAAAGCAAGATTCAAAACTTTTACAAACTTAATTATTCAAGTAGAAAAATCTTAGTTTGTAATGCAGAATAAGTGACACTTTTATTGGAAGAATGTTTGCTCTGTATGTTAAAAAAAGATCGATTTTTAATATCATTAAAATTATTCCATAATATAATATGTAATACCTTCACAGCTTCATTTGAAGATACGTTAGAGCAACCTTCCCGTTGACAACACCGTGGTTTCCATCCTTACGAAAAGGGTTAGAATATTAAGATACTTATAGGACTTAAAACTCTTTAAAAAAAACAAGATGATTAAATACATCAATACAAGAAACATCATAATTTATGCATGACAATAACTCAAAAGACAATTGCTCTTAATGTTTAGAACTATTTATCTTAAACTGATTCCAGCCAATGTTTTTTGGAATCACTAAATAGGAAAATGTTTCTTATTATAAGTACAAATCAAATATTTCAGTATTAATAATTATAATATTAAAACCATTTAAACCGTGTATAAATACAATACATGCATATTGTATTTAATTAAAAGATATTTTGTTATTTTTTAATAATAAAAAATAAAATTATAGTTAACTTAATGCTTTTTATTAAATAGTTATTACATCTATATATTAAGTATAAAATTTCATTTATTTTCATAAAATTCATGCGTTAAAAAACTCATTCTTTCATAATTTAATAAAAAGAAAAATCTCAACAACAAATATTTCATTTCTTCATCATGAATATTTTCTTTACTTTAACTTTTTAGCATTTGTTTTACTTATGATTTTTGTAATTAAGTTATTGTGAATAAATTTTGATGTGCTTACAATAAGTAACATTTTCACCATATTCAATATATATTTAAATAAAAAATGTAATTTCTTACTAAGAATCACAGGTAGAAATCAAGAAGCTTAGTTGCTTAAAATTTCATAAAGTAATAATATTAGCAATATTACTTTCTTCAAATATTAGTATTATTTATAATAATAATTTAACTTGATCTCTACCTATGAAAATACATTTAATTAAGTATAAAAGTAATTTTTGAGCAGTTGAATTCTTAAAACTTTATATTATTGCTACGCTATTTACATCGAAAACATGCAGTATGAATAATTAATGAAGTGATAAGAAAAAATGTGACATATTTAAAAAAAATATTTTTGCATACACAGAAATACGTTAACGAAGTACCATTATTTGCAGTATTAGGCTTAGTGAATTCAATTCGAAATAACTTAAAACCTGAACTGTAACACGAAATCTAAAAAAAAAAAGAAGATACATTGCAAACAAGCAATAGCCCATCAAATCCATACAGCTACATCTAACATGCATAAGACACTGAATAAAAGCAAAATCAAAAGCAAAGACATTCCAAAGCACATACAACTTAGAGGAAAAAGCATGAACAACAAAGCATAGATAAAAACATTAATAACCTACAAGAAATTCTGTGCTTTTCATCAATTTTATTATGTAACAGAACATCGAACACCAACATGGAAAGTTACATAATGATTAATGGCATATTTTTTCCTTTGAAAATTCAAGGAAAGGAAGACAGGAAGTTCAGAATGTCATTAATTTTAAGGTTAACTAATTATGCATTTATTCTACTGTTTTGAATGCACAGCTAAAGCTGATATTTAATTGTATAGCTGTAATCACACAAATAAATAATTGATAAACAAATATTTCAAACAATTTTTTTCACAATACATATTTTTGTATTTATAATTAAACTTATGAACATATTTTAAGAGAACAAGAAGATAAAGATTTTATACAACTGAGTATTAAAAACTAAATGCTTTTTTTTTATATATTAATCCAAAAGTTTAACATCATGAAAAAAGTTTAGAAAATCATTTAAATATAGAAATAATTTATATTTTTTAACTGATAAAAATGTTTGAAAAATTTGTGTTTGATATTTTTAGCTGGAAGAAAAACAACAAGTATGCTTTATAATGTGTGTGAGTGGAATATGAATACTTAATTATTTCGCCTTTATATTCTGATAAGCTTCATTCTAATGAATCAGTGTAAAGCATACTTAACTTTTCTTTGCTAAGAATTTTAAAAAGTTCATTGTTATGCTTCAATATTTATATCAGCTTATAATTAATTTTTCAAAAACTCTAAATCTAGTAAGGTTTATAATTACTTAAAATGTTTTATACCCATTTGAAATTAAATTAGATTAAATATATTGTAGATATAATATTGACAATATTTGAAAGATATTAATGAGATAATATTTGCAATTCGAATTTTTATCTTATTTATATGGCAGTAAAAATAACTCATTTTGAGCATTCTTTCATCTTTTAGAGGGGGGGGGGGAATCATATTATGTCTGGTTATCAATTGCAAATTTATTCAAATATTTACATTTTGATTAATTTCACATTTTTGAATGGATTAAAGACAATGAGCTTGATCAAAACAAAAGGAGCTTCATGGAGGAAAATGTTAGAAGAAATTCTGTAAAAGCTTACATCATTTCTTTATTACCGCAAAATGAATAGCTATATTATTTTTTAAATGTGTAGTTGGACCATGTTAGACTAAAATTTACTAAGCATACTTAATGTTTCCAGATCATACAATCATTTGATAAATTTTTCATAATGTAACATTAAAAAACTGTTTCACCATAATTTTTAGTACTGGTTATCTTACCATCAGTTTCGTATTTTTTCAAGACTATAAAAGAAAATTCAACAAAAAAATTAAAAAAACCTATTCGAAAAATATATTTATGCAAGATTATAAATAACTTAAAATTTATTGCTCTGAGTAAATTTGAGTTGAATTTGGAATGAATGAATGTAAAAGGCAAAATCGATAAAGATGGATATTTTTCTGGGCTATTTTTCACGATAAATTGGCTTTTACATGATATGCAAAAAAGACATGAAATCTTTAAGGCATCCAATTTAATAATAAGGATAATTAAAGGGAATCAGTCAAGTTACCAGTTGAATATTTTTAAATACAGAAAATTCAAAATGGTAACAAAACTGAGAACAGAATTACATCTTTTACATCATGCAATAATGCCTCCATCATCTCGTTGGCGACAGTTTTATATATATACCATGTTTTTTTAAAGGCAATATTTTAAAAATTTATAACTAACGACGAACAGTTAAAAATAAATGCAAGACCTTCAGAACTAAAGAGCATTCTTTAATAAATATATCCAAATTTTCAATAAATTCTTGAAGTAATCAGATTAAGTATCAGATTAAGAAACGAATCTATTCTCAAAATTATGCCCAATCATGAAAACATATTTCAACATTAAATTCTATTTAGTAAAATGATTCTATAATTAAAAAAAAATATTTCCTAAATAAACTTTTACATTGTTTTAAAATATTTATACTACACATGAATGAAAAAAATGTTATTAATGAAAAAAAAAGAGAACAAAAAAAGTATAGTTTTTTTCACTATACTTCAGGAATTAATTTTAAGTGTTGGATTATATAAATTTTCTGTACTTCAGTGATAAATCCCAATATATGTCTTTTAAAAAATTACCAAATATGTATTTGATAAAAATTAGGTAGTTAAAAATATAAGAAAACCAGTAATAAATACTCTGGTAACACAGATTTGTTTGCTTTGAATATATGTGATCTTTTTGAGGTACAAATTTTATCAATGCTTTAGCAGTACATTAACATCTATGAATACAAATACTTAGTTTTGAGATTTCAGGCAGTCCCTGTACACAGTTGGTAAGTGTGCATACACAGAAGTGAAGTGCAAGCAAAAGCAGGTAAAGATAAACAGAAAGCCAGAAAGAAAGATAGAAGAGAGTGGAGAAGAGAGAGAGTGAAGAATCCTTACCAGTATGGCCTGATCCTTGAGGCATTAGGGAAGGTGACACAGAAGATGGAGAGAAAGTAGGAAAGAGAACAAGACAGGTCAGGGTGCACAGAGAGTCTAGAAGCCACCCTACCGGGGACAACAGTGAAGGCATGAAAGGAGACAAACACACACTTCAGAGACATTGCCTCAAGTAACTTAAGCACAGATTCAACAAGCTTCAGCTCCATACATTTACAACTGCTTACAGTTAAAAACACTTACTTTATAAGGCAAGATAGGGATGATTAGTGTCACAGCTGTCACACAGGGGTTAGTAATCAATAATGGGGATGCATCAGCAAGCAAAAAAGTGATACAGCATTTGATGCTGATATACACTTCAAAAACAGTAAAGATCGATAGCACAAGCCAAAAAATACACAAAATGCAACATTCCATTTTAAATCCAAGTAGGACTCAGAATAATTAATATTGGTACTTCAAGATGCAGTTTGAGGGTAATATTTAAACTGTAAAGAGAAATTCAAAATGTTTTCATGAGAGAGAAACATGTTTATTATTGTATTCTTTAATGAGAAGCAAGTTTCTGATAAAAACCTGCAAAAGAATTGTATAAAATGCATTCAGATAAATATTCAGTGACCAGTAAGAAATGCCAAAATGTCAATGAATATTCAATGAGATGTAAATTCTAAAAATCCCAAATTAGATAGTCAAGCTGGAAAAAAAGTTTTATACTTTTACTAACTTTTTAGCACCTAATAATAATAATAATATTAAATTAAGAGGAGATATACATTATTATTAAAAAAACAATTATGATTTGCCACAAATAAATCATTAAAATAACGAAAGCTACAAAACTACAGAACAAATTATGTTCAATTATAGCAGCTCCAAAATAAAATTTCCTCTCAGTTTAAAATATGTGTTATAAAGACAATGTACCATAAGCTATGGAGTAATGTAATTAAATATATGAAATATTTATGTTTAAAATAAGTCAGATTATCATATTCTGAAAAATGCTAATCATGAATTTTTAGTTAGCATAATACAACAATTTCTGATTTTAACGAACAAACAATTATAAGTTTCAGATTTTTTTGAAAATTACCTTTCATTGCAAATTGCTTACATTCTGTGGCTTTACATATTTCTTTCCTATACATAACATAAGAAAACTTCTAATAAACTGGACATAGAAGCCAATTTAAAGATTAATACATAAATAATCATCATATTTCAATTATTATATTCACTTTCACTTTTGATATCATGATACAATTTATTAAAATGTGGTCTTATTTTTTCATACCAATCAAGTACTAGAAATGTAAAAGAATTTTTCTTTATATTAATTAAATTCATTTATATCTGTCCCATTTTTTTAGGGGACAAAAATTCTTTAACTTCTAATTCTTTGAAAAACTTATAACTTTTTCTTTGTATTTCTCAACTAAAATAATGTTTTCTGATATATCAATCACAACATTCAGAAATTCATTCCAATTTTTAATCAAAGAATGAAAATCACTATTTAAAACAATAATCCTGTACTAACATTTTTTGAAGCACTTATATCCATTTTTTTTTTTGGTCACAGCACTGAATATGTTGAATTTAAAGACAATTGAATATTAGCATTGTCAATTAAACCAATAACTTTGAAATGATATACAAATTTCAGAACATTTTGCAGTCAACAGCATTATCAAAAAAAGAAATATCCATGGAAAAGAATAATCGAATTAAACCAATCAAAAGTATCTCAAATGAGATCAAAAGAAAATAAAAATCATTGAATAAGAATAGACAAATGATTCCAATCAAATTGTGAAACAGAAAAACTGAAGTTTGCTGAACCTTGTATATCTGTATAATGGAATAAAAATATTTATTGCTGAAAGAGGATATAAAAAAATAACACAGTGCATAATACACAACACATCACAATATGATGCAAAAAAGAAACATTGAAACACTTCACAATACTATAGTACTACAAACTGCAATAAGGGAAATGCAAGACAATAGCAAAAATAATTCAGCACCACTCATAACAAGAGCATGAATGTTTTTGTCTTAATCTAGCATTTACAAAAGCTTTATAATATGCATATGATGCTGTTTATGTTTATATTACTATTTGTTCTATTACTTTTGTGTACCAATAGTAGGAAAAAATGCATTTCACACAAAACTAAAAAAAAGTAAAAAAGAAAACGAAGCTATTTTAAAATATAACAAAACATTAAGCTTTGTCTACAAAACATATAAAAATGTCTACCTTGTATTCAAAATTTAATTCAAATTTTCAAAAAGACAAAATTTTTAAAACAATTTTCTGAGAAAAAAAAATTACAAAAATTCAAGAAAACTTATTTCTGTTGCATTTCCTAATTTGCATCATGAAATCATTAAAATGCAAATTTATCTTACAATTGAAATGAAAAATTATAATTATGAACTAAAAAAAAGTAAGAAATAGATATAAAAGAAATATTATTAAAATTAGAAATTATTTTCTCCACTTTAATTTTGTAAAATGCATGTTTATTTATTTTTTTTATTTAAACTATTTCTTACGTAATACTTATCTTAGATTTTACAAAAGGCACTGGAATTTCCTCTTATTATAAGTAAAAAGGAAATGCTTGAAATAAAAATACTTGAAATAAGTATTTAATATTTTGAAAACAGAATTATATACTAAGAAAATTTTTTTATTGATGTGTTATTTCACAAATAAGAAATCAGTAAATATTTCATTATTGATAAGAATTATTTTTAAAAAACAGATGAATGTAAATTTTTTAGAATGTACAAAAAGATTTTTATTTACATAAACAGGAAAATTGAATTATGGAAAAAATACATTTACACAGAACATATTCATATATTTTAACATACATAAATAAAAAAAAATACATCAGGTGTTTGACAAAAGAATAACATCACACAAAAAACAAATTTCAAACAGAGGTCAAAATTAGTTTTAAAATAACAAAAAGTGTACTATTTATGTTTTAATCATGCAATAATTGAAAAATTCCACAGTTTATAATACAAATTTACAAAATAAATTCCCATGTTCTGTTATTGAAATAAAGGCAAGAATTCACGAAGTAGTCTTAATAATGAATGCAAAATAGTGTTCTCAAAAAAAAAAAAAAGGAAAATAAATTTTTAACTAATATTTTATGAAGAGCATTTTTGTATAAGATAAAATAAGATCTTGTATAGTAGAAAAAGAAGAATTTTATCTATAGAATTGTTTCGTAGGAAGGGGAATATTGATTACTTGAGGTATCTCCACACCAATAAGAAAACAAACAATAATATCATGACAAAATAATTCTTTAACGGAATATAAATTTGTTTCTTGATTTTTTTTTCAGTATAGGAACAACTTTAAAAGAATTTCTAAAATAATTCTTTCTTTTGCTTTTGCCCTGCATATTTTTTCAGAATTCCATCAAATTTCAGTATTTTCAGACTTCCACATAGAGAACTATAGAATTTTATGTGAATAAAGAATACACAGTTTAAAATAATTAAATAAGAGGTAAATTTTGAATAAAATAGCAAAAAGACAAATTAGTATTCTGACTAATCTATCTATAATCTGACTAAAATTCACTACATAAAAAAAAATCTAAAATTTTGAAAAAAATTTAAACTTTTGAGAATTTTGCATATGTGAAGAACCAACTACTACACGCCTAAACTACTGATTCCTTGACTAAAGTGTATGTAACACCTGTATTTTAAGTGAATCAAATTCAGAAGATTAGTCGAAAAAAAGAATCATTACAGATTTCCCACACCCTCCCTGCTTATAAACAGACTTCATTGAACATGGCAAAAAAACTTCACATTTCTTATAATAACAAAATCCATGCAGGTAACAAACATATATTCTTTACAAAAATAACAAAAAGATAACTTAGTCCACGGTCACAAAAATTCAAAAAGCATCAATTAACAATTCTTTAAGGACAAATGTTACACACACACAAACACATATACAAAATTCAAGTGAACACACCATTAAGCTTATTACCAATTCCTTTCCTATCCAAAAGAGCGGGATTAAGAGTAGGAAGATATTGAAATAGAAGTTCCACAGCATGACAGCGGGCCTTAGCTGTCCCATGAGCAATGACACAAAGAAGATCCTTATAAAATTAATGAAGATATATATCCAATACATAAACATTTTAACATTTCATTTTAAAAATAACAAATAATCCTCTTATTAAAATGGGCTAAATTCATGTGATGTCATAATCACATAATAAATACTAACACCTATTTCCAGTCAATCAGTTCAGAAACTAGTTGATGTCATAGTCACATAATAAATGCAATCACGTGTTTCTAGTCAATCAGTTCATGTGCTTCTCTGCTGTTAATTTTAGCTTTTTGCACAGATTCTCTTAAAACGTATATATTTTCGTAAACAAAAATAATCCACATAGTTACAGAAAATGTACTTGATTTATAAGTACATGCTGTGGCGCACACAAGGGGGGTGTCCAAGGGGTCCGGACCCCCCAAAGCCGTTGATTTTTTTTCAGTTGATTATAATTCTAAGTATATAGTACGTAAAATTAAATTAAATATTTGTTATTAATGATTAATTTTATTAATTAATGCTAATTATTTATTCCCGAAAATTGACAAAATCAAAAGGAGCATGATACAAGAATGGTGGACTTTCGGCTCTGGACCCCTCCCCCCTCCCCTTGAAAAATTCCTGTGTGCGCTACTGAGTACATGTATAATAAAAGTTTTTTTTTTTTAAATTTTGAAAAACTTTTTGAAGAATCTTAATATTTAAACAGCTTTACCAAATGGCCAAATTTCAAATTTTATTAAGTAAAACAACAAATGCAAGTTTAAAGTCAGTTTTGAATTCAATGGAGAACATGTGCTTGTATTTATCATGTGACCTTCATGAATTTAGCCAATTATGAGAGAAAATTTAACTAAATACAACATATGCATGATTTCTAAATTTTTTTTTTTTTTATATTTTAAAAACTTTTAAATCACAAAGTTAAAATAAAAACTTGTGTGGTTTCTTACATATGATCATTCAGTGATACATTGGTTTCATTTAGCATTATAGAAATAAAATATGTTCATATGAAAATTAACATCTCAATAAACTGTATTTATAATCCTTAAAACAAGTGAGTTTAAACTGTACAGCATTTGGTACTGAACTTACAAGTTGTTTAGAGTCATTAAAAACATGTAGCAAATATTACAAAAATATAAAATTTTCTCTTACTATCTTAATAAGATTGCAATATCTAGAACACATTTTTTTTTTAAAAAAAATATTGTTTTAATTCTGTTTATTTTCATATCTATATTAGAATTTATTTCAATGATTATTTATTTTAATACCTAAAAGAGAAATTTATCTATAATAAAAATTTTAAAATAAAAGGCTCATTGAAACCAAATATGATATTCATGCATATAAAATTTATATGTATATATATAATTAGTGTAAAAAACATAACATTTGTTACATTAACCTTAAATAAATTGTAATTCAACTGTCATATAATTAAAAAGATCCTAGTAGAATTTCCTTAAATATAAAGAAACTTACTTCATTATTTACTAATAGCACTGAAAAAAGATTTCAAAGTTTTTCAATTCATACGTGTTATCATATATTATCTAAAAATATTCATATGCTTAATGACATCACATCCCTCTTCCAAGATTTATAAAAGTATTAAGTGCAAATACTTATAATTATAAAACTATTTACCTTTGCGATATCATTTTTCAAGCTCATGAGACATTCTAATACTTGGCAGTGGAAAGCTGAGAAAATGAAAGATGACTTGCATATTTCATAGACAAGAGTTCATATACAGTAAAATAATCTCAAGTTTATATTTAATTTTATGACACTATACAGCACAAAAATTAAATTGATTTTAAAATATTTCCTTAAAAAATCATTCTTAAGTACATCGAAAGATTCTAGAAGCAATTATATTTAAAAATATTACATTCATACACAATTAAACAGGTACGTTCAAGCTACCAAATAAGTCATTCATTTACTCATGAAATGTTTGAAATATTAAGATAATTCAGACATGGATGGAAAATATGTTGTTAAATATGAAAATGTTACTTTAAACTTAATAATCTATATTTGTTAAATATCTGCATTAATTTTTTTTAAAAAAAAGGCTCTAAATTAAAATATAACAAGCTATAATTAAAAATGAAAATATTATGCTAGCAAAGACTTTTGCATATTAATGTCGCCACAACCAAATTGGGACCATATAAATAGCACCATTTTCCACTAAAATCTGACTGATTGGATTTTTTTCTAGTAGAGCATGTAAGAAACTTGTTGTTGTTTTAATATGGCACGATTCAAGAGACACCAATTTTGCTGTGGAGATACTAATGTATAGGTACCCTAATAATTTTCCGAGATTAATGCAAAGTTCAAAACTAATAGTAATTTTCTGTGATTACTACTAGTACTTAAGGGATACATCCATCTCAAGTGATAACATTCAAATAAAATTACATAAAATTATAAAATGTTTATAAACACATATATATACCTGTACAATCTGTATATTGGAAAACCAACATTAATACAGCAACAGTGGACATACTAGCATAACTTTCATTGTTTTTCTTAGGATCTGCTCCTATAAAATAGGAAAGAAAATTTTAAAACAAGAAATTATTTTAATAACTAATGTGAAAACGAATAATAAACCGGCATGAGAAACACTTACGAAATGTAAATGGAAGTAGATGATTGCACAGCATGTCAATGATATCTTTATGCAAGGAACAGGGAAATATGGTCATTGTAGAGGCTACTAAATAAGGAAGTGTATCCATTAGCTCATGCTCCAGAAATGGTACTAAACAGGCAAGAGTATGTAATATGGTATATCCAAGGGCTAAAAAAAATTTTTTTATTAGAATATAACAAAAAGTTAATTTAAAAATATAATTTTAAATCGTCAAAAATGTTATAGAATGCTTGCAAAAAATATAGTTCTACAAACTACATCATTTACAAAAAAAAAAAGGTTTAATTTATTTTTTCAGAAAAATGAGTAAGCAATTTTTCTCACTTCTATATTTAATTAAATTTAGTATGGATACTTATATTTAACAATTCTTACATTCTAGTGTGTGTTTTAAGAATTAAATATTTGATAAAATTTTTTAATGAATACAAATTTTAATAAAATGTAAAACAATATATATTCCATATTTTAAGCAGTTGAATTTATTTTTCTTGCTTGAATTATACATGGCAGTTCTCCATAATTATGTTTTTGTTGTAAGGTTATTATATTAGTGACCTCAGTAAATAATTTTCCCCAAGTCTAACGTCTTACACAAAAAAAAAAAAAAAAAAAAAAAAATTATAAGTGCAATTAATTTTTAATTATTTTTAAGTAAATTTTTTGTTTTGCTTAAAAAAATTCCAAGTCATTAATCCAAATTACGAAAACTAGTTTTCTAAATAAATATGACAATCTCATAGCTGTTATAAAGCTCATAGTAATTCAATTATATTTCAATTCTATATTGAGTTCCCCTAATTATATATAAAGTACTATATATACATCAATGGTTTGATACAAAATTGTTTAATCCTTGCAGGAGTTGTATTCAAATTTGATATGATTTATATGAAAGAAATTTTTACCATTATTATAACATATTTTTGAAGATTAAGCACATTATTGATGAGAGCAGGCACTTGAATAAATGATATAATTTACTGGTAGTAAAATAATAGCCTTTGGAGCACAAAAACAGATAATAATTACTCCAGAAAAAATTCCTTTTCTGGTTTGATTCCTTACACCATCATGCTACCAAATCATTGATAACCAATTAAAATGATGCCTTAAACCACTTAAAACAACAATATGCTGCATGCTGACAAACATGTGACCATAGGTTTAATCAATGAACAGTAGCCTATTCCAGCTGAGACTGAATATACTTTTAACTTTTATATGAATTACACAAAAATTAAATAAGACTTTTTACCTTATCCATCCCAATTAGAGCCCTGTCAATTGTAATGAGGCATTTTTTGATTAAATCAAGCCATCATGGCTAGTAACTGTTACAGTATCAAAGACCTGTGTTCCAATTATATTAATTGCTATGGGATACATATAATAAAGATTTGTAAGTTGTCAGACTATCTTCTCCTCTAGATAAAATAGGTTGTTATAAATTGTAAAATATAATGTGCAAATAATAACTGGCATGTGGTTAGTAAGAAAGCATGCATTTTTTTTAAATTGATTATTTCAAAACTTAATTTTATGTCAAATTTATTTTTAAAAATCTAATCTTATTCTTTAGAAGAAAAAATAAAATTGATTTAATTTATAGATATTAACTGATTCATATTTATTTCATACAAGAAGCAGCTAATAAACATAAATTTAAGCATGAGTTACTAATAAACATAAATTTTAAGCTTTTTTCTTTTAATACCACATGCACAATTTATATATTATGTAAACTCTATTATTTCATTAATCCCTAACTTATATTGTCACCACTTAAATTATTTAAAGATAAAAAAAAATGTAAGAAACTCAGTATAATTTTTTATTAAAGCAAAATGAAATCTTATCAGAAGATGACTGATTTTTGCCTTTTCATTATTTTCATAAATTTGCTTCAATAATTCCTAATAATATTAAATGATAAAACAACCAAGAAAATAAATACACTATTCTCCATCCAAAATGTTATTTCATGTAGAGAAGGGATATTAAAACCAAATCTATTGTACAAATGATAAAATATTTGAATGAAATGATTGAAAAAATAGCCCTGTTCGACTTGTGGAACACAAAGAAATCAGTATTTTGTGTAGTTATCATGACTGTCAATAATAATATGCAGGGCATGTTATTTGCCAATCATCCACCACAAGTGTTCAATGGGTCAAGGCAAGCCAAGAGAGCAGTGCTATCTGTTGAGCAATGAACAATGAGTGCTTGCCCCTTCTTGCATTATCCTGTTGAAACTTGACTACAGTAAGGCTTGAAGATAAAATGTGACAACAGGCTCAAAATTTCAGAGATGTATGGGTGGCTGCTTGAAAATATTGCCAATGTGTATTAGGGAGATGCAGCAGTAAAATCTAATGGCACCCTAAACTATAACACAAATGGAGAACCAACATAATGCAAAACTCATGCAATCTCATGTCATGGTACCATCAGACTTGGATACTATCATGATGTAATAGATAAGATCAAAATTCTTAGAAAAAGGCATCATCATGAAATTTGTTTAATCATGTCCAGTGTTCAAGGCACCATTGCAGCCATTACAGTGTATGGTCAAAGATAATTGTAGCAGTAGCTGTGATTTACTAAAATTCATCTCTGCTGTACAATGTTAAATCACATGATCTGACATGTATTATTGAACAACAGACCACAATTCTTGCACTAGAATTCTTAATATGCCAGAGATATCAATGTCTGCATGCACACAACATACAAGTTCTCATTCTTAGTGGTGTCAAAAGGTTGATGTTATCCTTCCAGTCGGTCAATCCATTTCTCCCACATCTACCAATTCCATACTCCCAACATTGTGGGCTTTATTTCAACCAATACAGGCACTGATTTCTCTATAAAATAGATTATTTTTTTCACCTCCTACATTTCTTACAATGCCAAAGTTAGAAACATTCTTGACTAACTTCCATGTTCTTTGACAAGGTATACTGAAGTTTCTCATTAAAAAAAAGAGTGGAAAAGCACAATCCTAGCCTGTGATGTACACAAACTACTTTCTTGGAAGGGGTTATATTTTTTAAAAAATGTCAGCAAAAGCACCAACATGTTACCTTTATGCTAAAAATTAAAAATATGTAGGTCTATGGGAGAGGTTTGAACCTCGAAATCCCAACTTTGTGCATATCACTCATTCTGTTCTTTTATATAGTGCATAAAAATGGTGTTACTAACTTCCATGATTGCACCTGCATTGAAATACTAATCATTTGTATGTCTTAGCAAGATCTACACATGGTAAAAATTTCATACCTATTTCATACTTCCTTCACACTCTTGCATTTTGGATGATCAGCAGAGGGTATAAGGTTACTTATATGCTATCTATACATTCCAGTTTAAAAGTTAATTTCTATAAGAATAATATAGTTACCATGTGCCCCATGTTGGACCAGAGGCACAGCGTCGACTAGCTCAACAAGGGCATTATGAAGTGTTTTGTAGTCTAAGCTAGGGAATAGGGACGTGCGACTCGCATCCTTCTCCGGAGAACGGAGCATATCAAAAGAAATGCTTGGCACATCTTTTAAAACACTGCAAAGAAGAATACAATACTATTTAACTATGAGATGATGTATATTTTAACATTTAACAGTTTAGGCAAAAAGCATGGGCTATGACTTTTAACAGAAAATAATCTTAAAAATCAAATACATTAACACTACAGCACATTTTTCACATAAACACACAAATAAGAAAACAAACTGTATAAAGTTAATGCAACTTTATTTCCAACTAACCTCAGAAGCGTTTGCGAAAAATACTTCAAAGTGTTAGCTACGTCATCCCCGGATGGTAGAGGCAACAAGTTATGCTTGATCCTTCCATTGTAATGCTGTAAATTATGGATTTTAGCTGTAACTGAAATGATAATATGTTATTAGAGTTCTGGTAATAGACACGTTCCTCATTAAAAATTTTCAATTTTAAAAAGATGGAAATGGGCATCAGAGATTATATTCCAATATATTCTGAATAAAAGTTTACCAATTCCTATCTTATTCTTTGAAAAAATATAAAGTAGTTAGTTAAATCAATTTTAATATTTCTTTAAATTCTAATAAAAATTTTACATTCATGTCCGTCTTATAAGTTTTGAAATAATCAATTGCAACTGTAATAATAACAGTTAGTTCCTTGACAAAAATATAGTCCATAACTTCAAAATATGAAATGGACTGTCCAGAAACTTCTAAATTAAAATAAAATCAAAGCAAATTACAGAAATTTTTATTGATTAAATGAAATCCCCCCCCCCCCTTACAAAAAAAGATTCTTTTTTTCTTCATAGCATCAAAAATGGAAGAATATAGTTAAAATTCTTAAAATTAAACCAATAATTCTTTGTAATGTAAGTAAACATATAACAGATTAATAGAACTTAAAAATTTATAAAAGATAATTTGTTTTTAGAAAGCTTTTTTCAGTAAAAATGATACTGTTGTAATTTATTTACTTTATTTTCTTCACAAATTCTTAAATTGTAAACATGAAAAATTTAACAATTCAAATTGCTTTCAAAAATTTAACAATATTTAATTAATGTATTTTTGTCCTTTATTTTAATGTTATCAGTTCCTTCAAGAAACCAGAATTTAATTAGCTTAGTAAATTAAAGATTTTTAAAGTACTGTTTAAGAGAGTTTAGATAAAATTAAAATATCTGTTGATTTATATTTAAAAAATTCTAATCAAAAAAAGAAAATACTCTCTTCTCAGATAATCATCGATTTTAGCTATAATGCATAGCAAAGAATTAGTACTTGTAGTTTTTTTCGCAAGTAAACATATACCACTTTAGAACAAAAGTACACATCGTGAATCTGCACTTACAATTTATAAGACAATAATTTCATCATAAATATTCATGATACTTACAGGCAGCTGCTCGGGTTCCCATTTTTAAAAATAATTTTAAGATGTCATCTACAGAAAACGAAATTAAAGAGTAGGAATTCCATTGAATCTGTGGCGTATACCTAATTTATGATACATTTAAAAAGAACAAACAGGATATATTACAAAAATCATGACAAAACTTTGAGGAGTCACAATAAAATTTAGTACAACAACTAAAAATAAAGATATCTTTCATTGTCAGCCTTTAAATATATATCTTTTTCCTGGGCATCTCCATCCGCATCCGCATTGCAGAAGAGGAGGAGCCGGGTCCACAGCATCTAACACATCCAGAGTTTGTTATTCTTGTCATTCAAGATATTTTCTATTCATTTCAGTTCATTTTAGAACAGAACTTAATTATACTAATAAACCAAAAACTTTTTTTAATTTCATTTTCTTTTATTTCAGTCAGTGTAGGCTATTTTTTTGCAATTTAATAATGCAAAATATAAAATTTATTAATTTTCAAACATTTTTTCATTTGGAAATGGTTTTAAGTCAACCATCATTTAAGTTTAAGCATCTCACACAAAACTGGCAAGTTCAGTAACGTAGCAAACTTGGAAAATGTAAACAAACTTGTTGAATTTTAGTACTTTTGCTGCATAACATTAAAAAAGAAACAGGTATTTTTTTAAAAATTTATTCTTTAAATCTCTATTCATAAGTTCGTATTGAAAAATATTCCTTCTGAATTTCTTCAAGTATTTTTGGAAAGTCTGGTTTCTGGCACTTTTATCAAATCATACGTCCTCTTTTAACAAGAAGGAACTGTGTTGTCACCGATCTTTTTCTCATTTAAACTCATAAATATTAAATTCTGTATCAGTTTTATTAGTATATTTAAATTATTTTCTATTATGATATTAACATGTCATCAAATTATCAAAAGTTTCGGGTTAAATTAACGTTTATGAATGTAAATGTGAAATTTTGAATGTTAAAATATTTCGTTCATTTTATGCTCAAAAAAGTTAAAGTTTTGAGAATTGACTGAAATATTCCTTTGTAGAAAGGGCTAAGAATGTGAATTTTTTCGTTAGTGCTTCCTACCTTATATATATTGAAATTTTACATGTTTTGATATATTATGTTATAAAGTTACTAAACTCGGTAGTGCATTTGTTTTTTGGATGATCGAAACTTCTTGAGCCTTTTAAAAGTTTTTTCGGTATTTATGTATTATCGCAACTATCGCCAACTATTAATAACTTGCTAAATTGGGAACCGCGATTTCTTATGCGTCGTACGAGCTGAACTGGCAACCATGTGCTTCCTTACATTTAATGTCTCCAATAGGTTGCGATAATACGTAAGTACTGTTTTTTCTCTTGTAAACATTAAAATATATTGATAAAGTCTGATATATGTAATTAAATTGAAAGTTTTAGGATTTGGTTGATTTGTCGAATCGGCCGCTTTTCGCGCCAAGTGTTTTCTTGCCAAATCGATAATTGCGCTAAATCTGGTAACCCTTCTGAATTTGTTCTTCAGTGAAGAAGTCGTTTTTGACAAAAACGCGCCAACTAAGCGATTTTTCTAAATTTGGCGGAGAAGCGGCCGATTCGACAATTTCACCTTAGATTTAATAATGGCAAATTATGGAGCTAATTTCATATATCTATTTTGGGTGCATTTCAAAATCAGGCCAAATAAGTGTTTGATATACAGTAGTTTTATAACTAAGATGGCTGCTTATGACTGAAAACACAAGATATGTAGAAAAAAAATTGCTGACACATGATGAATTAGGTGATTAAGTTGGAATTGATACTTGCATATACTGTGAACAAATTTTGTCAAATCAAAAGCTGTTAGAGGCCATAATGTACAGTGAATAATAGAAAACTGTTCCCATGCATGTTCAAACAAAAAAAATAGGATGATGAGAAGAAATTGGCTTACAGTACAATACATGAGTACTGTTCCAGCTGATGGTAGCAGCTGGTGATGTCTTTTGAATTTATAGCATATTTTGATTAGGCAAAATCAGTCAACAGAGGAATACATAAGTACCATAGAATTAACATACATAAGAAAAAATTAAAACATGTACATAGAATTCTATGTACATGTTTGTAAAATATTGCTGAAAATGAGAACCTGAGAATAAAAATAGTATTTGTAAAATTTAAAGTTAAAAAAAAAGGAATTTAGAGTGCAAGAGTAATTGAAAAAATTCTAAAATAGAATTTATATCTGTAATTTATCAGAAATATCCAATAAAATAATGGCAGAAAGCGTTTAACATGATATAATGTAGGTACAGTGTGTCAAAAGTGAAAATGGTTTAAAAATTTCAAAATGGCCATGTGAAATCAACAAAATTACCACAATTAAAATTAATGATCATAATGCTTTTTACACTAAGAGTGACTATTAAATTATCAATTTTTCGAACAAAATGAAAACAAAAAAAATCAGGAAAGCTATATTGGGTGACTTTATCACCGTGAACTAGGCAAAATTTTCAGTTATTTGGAACAAAAATTCATAGCAGTATATCAAATTAGTACCAAAATTGTTTTATGCACAAATATAAATTTCTTTTATCAAATATTGATTAATAAAGTAATGGTACTTGCGAATTATACTGTCAACCAATTACACTAAGTTAAAGGATGTTACCAACTAAAAAAATATTGTCAAATACTGTCATCGTTATTATTATTCTTTTTGAATATGAACGGAAATTGTTTCCTCTATTGGCTGTATGTTACAGCATTTGGCAACATGTTTTGATTTGACAAAATTGGTTGTCGGTAAGTACCAAAATAGGAGCTAATTTGATATCGGGTGTAATAGCACCAAGCAGCGCTTCTTGTTGCTGGAATGAAATCCAATATGGCGGCCTAGCAATAATTTAATGGAAACACAATAATTTTTTTTTTTTTTTTTTTGGTGATTTGAGGAATCCATTTTGCTTCTAATGTTTCTTTTTGTTTGCTAGACTCATTTTACAGTACTACTACTAAACCTGAGCATCTCTTTTGGAGTTTTGTTATGTACTTTATTTTTTAATGTTTATCATATTTGTTTTACTTGATTCCTTCGACTATATAATAGATTTTTTTAATTTCCTTTCATTTTTCTGCTTCAAATTTATTTTTTTTCTTTTAAAAAATTAATATTATGGAAATTTGTTAGTCAGAGTTATCCCTTCAAATAGCAAATGTAAACATCTACATAATTAAAAGAAAGACAAAAACTGAATAAGACTAGCCTCATAAATTTTTTTAGATGACAATTAGCATAATTTTTTTTTTTTTTTTTTGGAATTTTTTTTAAATTTTTGATTTTAAAAAAAGTTTTTGTGAATATCCATTAGCATATCACAGTATATTCCCCCCCCCCCCTGCCAAGGCAGGGTTTGGGCCCCCCTAGAGTCCTGGGCACCCCACAGTGTGAGGGGGGGTGCGTTACACCACTGTTAATATCTAATTATCAATTGTTGCACTTAGAAAAGAACCCAAAGCAAACCGGAAACTAGTAATGAGGGTATTTAATTTAATTCATTGTTTATATAAAATTGTGTTTTTTTTTTTACCTTTCCATAGAAAAATATCTAGTTTTAATAATTCTTAAAAACTATATTTTGAAACTTTAATTATGTGTGGCAACCCATCACAGTTACTTCACACTGTAAGTTTTCTTGTGATTTGCCAAAGCTCTGGTAGTGCATATTACCACAAACTGTGTCTTGTCTACAGTTTTGTGATACAAAGCATCCAAATTTTCAACTATTCACGATTGTATTTAGCTTAGATCAGTGGCCATCAAACTTTTTCAGCTCACAGAGCCTCTTGAACTAGGGTGGGCATTAAGTCAATCACGATCGACTAGTGAACCATCAAGAAATTTTGGGGTGACCGCCTGAAGATTAGCAGTTAGTAATTATATACTGAAATATTCAAACTTGGCTGACTAAGTCTTCTACTGATTATAACTGCAAGAACTAACTTGAGACGAAAATGTTTTATTTTTTAATGTATTTTTGACACTAAATGCAATAATTGATATTATATTTGGAGTTATTATTATTGTTATGTTTGTATCTTGTGTTTTACTTTAAACATGGTCTTAAAAGTGTGTGTTTTTTTTTATTGTAGTGATGCAGATAACTACATATTCCATATTTATTAAGTTATAATAAATATTGTAGGCTTTTTTCTTAGCTCACCATACCTAAGCCACTGGGAGGATTGCAACACCTTGAAAAAATTAGAAGTAGCCTGTACCCTGGAAAAATTGGCCCGCCTCTGCCCTATAACTATTAGGTGTTTTTGTGGAAGCATATTCCACACACACACTTAAAAGGATATTTCTTAAAATAATATTTAAAGTAAATCAACATGTTATAGGCACTTTATTTAAAGTCTTATTTCTGTTTTTGACTTTAAGTATGTATGTTTCAGCACATTACAGTTACAATGGATCCTGCATTATTGAGAGAAAGAGAGGCATTTAAAAGACGTGCTCTATCAAATCCTGTTGTTGAGAATAAGAAAAAGGAAAAGAATGCATCAGAACAACCTAAGAAGAAGCCTAAAGCACCTTCACAACCTAAACAACAAAAAGGTTTGTCAGACTATTTTTATATAGAGTACTTGTTTTTTAAATTTAATATTAATATTTAGAGATGTTATTTGATTCAAAATCTTAAATGTATATTTAAATTTTTATATTAAAACTCTTGTGAACCTAAATATTTAATGAGCACCTTAAAAACTCAAAGAATTACAATAACTTCTATGGGACAAAAAAAATGAAGAATTAAGTGTCTAAAAAGCAATTTTAAT
>BMAV01005516.1:0-41960 GCA_019973955.1 Trichonephila inaurata madagascariensis | reverse complement strand
TTAAACCACGTTTTCTTTTTTCGTTTTGTATTTTTGAGTATTGATGTCTTATATTTTTACAGATTCAATTAGGAAGTTGGTTAGACCTACTCTTCTGAATTTCCTCTTTACTTTAAACTGAAATAAAGGGTGTCCGGGCTAAAAGTATCCAAAAGTAATGGCTTATTATTACGGAACAACCCATCAGAATGTAATAAACTGTTCATCCATGGATTGGAAAACTCACCGAGACTTTTTGGGTCTAGTCCGATCGGCCACATGTGCGTGCATTATTCGGCAATTGAAGACAATAAACTTGTTAAACTGACTTCATTAGTAAAGATGTGGACGCCACAACAAAAAGTGCAGAGCGTACTTTGGTTAACAGTATTTAAACCAGTCAAGTGTGTACAGCGACATTTTCGAACAAAATGAAATGTCCATTCTCCCACATCAAAATCTATCCAAAAATGGGAAAGAACTTTAAAAGAGACGGGAACTTTGGTATCTTAAACTGGCAAGTATACTTAAGTTTTCGTGATAGAAGACACTGTAAATCGTGTGCTTGATTCATTTTGTCGAAGTCCTGATAAGTCTATTTGGAAAGCCAGTAACGACATTCCATTCTATTCGAACACGTCACTGTACACTCGTGACAGATTTAAATTCCGTTAATCAAAGTACGCATTGCACCTTTTACTGTGGCGTCCACATCTTTACAAATGAAGGCAGTGTAACAAGTTTATCGTCTGCTATTGCGGCCGATCGGACTAGACCCAAAAAATCTCGGAGAGTTTTCCAATCCATGGATGAATAGTTTATTACATTCTGATGGGTATTTCCGTAATAATAAGCCATTACTTTTGGATACTTTTAGCCCGGAACCCTGTATTATGTAATGTAATTTACTCTGTTATGTCCTTGTATTGGACTAAAGCAGGGATAGTGAACCAGTGGCACGCGTGCCATTAATGGCACGCGACACAATGTTTTGGGCACGCATGTTTTCAAAATGGTTTGCATTTTATTTTCAAAATAACAGAGTTCACTATGAAGTATTACGAACAAACGCGAGTGATCGGTCACGGCGCGGTGGGGAGCACACTCGTTTGTTATTACCTTACCTTAGTTACTTCGTGGACTACAGTTGCTTAGGATTCAAAATTTGTCTACGTATAGCATAGCCAATTTCGTTGACACATCTGCATTTTAAAGTTTATTTGTGTTGTATTTAAGATTTTTAACTGTTATTTAACTTGGCTAGTTCAGCATAAGAACAAAAAGTGCAAGGTTGTAAGTGTAACAGAGAATTTCAAACTTGGAGAATCTAGAAATATGGCATTTTTAGTAAAGGCGACAAAGCGGTGCCTGTTTTATGTTCTGGAACAGAGGTATGCAGAACATCGTCTGTAAATCCGCACTCTAAAAAAAATCACAAATCCTCTTGTCAAAAAAATGAACCACTGTAAAAATAATTTAGAAAGCATTTAGCAGTTGACTCCAATTCAGGATGCTTTTTACTAAAAGTTACATCTTACAATTCTAATATAAGTTATTTGTCATGTAATCTGCAACAACAGAAGTCACACTAATGTTACATTAATTTTAATTACACTTATAACTAAAACATTTACAACTGTACGGTGCAAAAAGTACTTTTTCGTAGCAAATACATAGTTTTGAGCAGTTAGCATTTAGTTTTATTATTTTTCCAATAATCACAAGTCAAACTTTTTTGACGGCACGTCTATACTTCATTATACAATTCTTTAGAAAAAAATGGCGCGTTGATCCATAGAGGTTCGCCACCCCTGGACTAGAGATGATACTTCACACCCAAAGCTGATTTGGGCTTGGTTTTGAATGCAAATTTAACTTTCGATTTGGGAGTATAACCAAACAATCAACCTCAGTACCTTGAAAAGTGTAGTAGCATGGCCTGGAAGTCTTACGAACAGTTCGCCCATAGTGCTCATAATCCAATGGGTTTGATTCATGAAGTCACATGATAAAAACAAACACGTATTTTCCATTGAATTCAAAACAAACATTAAACTAATTGTACTTGTTCTATTTGTAAAACTCGCATAAAATTTCAAATTTCATATTTGGTTAAAGATGTTTAAATGTTAGGGAAAAAAATTTCTTCAAAAAGATTTTTTTAAATTAAAAAAAAGTCGTATTTTATGCTTATACTTTTAAATAAAATGCATTTTGTATACATATGTACTTTTTAAGAGAAAGTTTCTGCAAAGAGCAAAACTTGGCAACACCGGAGCGCGTGAACTGATTAGTCAGAAACACAAGATAGTGTTTATCGTGTGACTATGACGTCACATGAGTTTTTGAATTGATTGCCTAGAATCACGTGGCTTTCACTATCATGTGACTATGACGTCACATGAATCAACCTCATTGTTTGTTTTTTTATTTCTTTCCAAAGTGCACATGAAAATAAAAAGTAAGATGAATCTAGAAAGATGCTTAGTTGTTAAAATGCTACGTCACGCACTCAATTTTTCTCGAATAAAAAAATTTTTCAGTCTATAGCTTGAAGAGTTAAGTTCTAAACTATTTTCTTTTTAATGGAATTCTTTCATTTGTGATTCTTGAAATAATCTGTAAGATGCTTTCAAAGTTCTAACTAAACCAATTCAATAATACTTACCTAAAAATTACTTTTACTTGTTCCTTTATATAAAAACATATAAAATATTTTTTTCTCTTTGTGTAACTGAAGTTAACTCTTAGTGATTCTATTCGGTTATTTTTCTTCTAGCGGAAAATGGATCTATCAGTGGAGTCCAATGTGGCTGTGCGGCCAAGGGTTGGCAGGATCTACAGTAGGAATAGTGGGTATGGGCAGAATAGGTGCGTATTTGATTTTCCCCATATCCCTATATATACACACACACAAATAATAATTAAGAGGGTCCGGGGCATGGATTTTCGAAAATCCATGGATTTATCCTTTTGTTATGTTTTTAAGAGTTCGAATATTTCTGTTTAAAATGATATATGATATGAGGAAATACAATAATTAGAAGTATTTTTATTTATTTTTTTTAATGAAGCTACTCTTTGATGCGCATCAAATGAGCTCTGCTGGAGCACCTGTTTTTTTCTTTCCATGAGTTTCTGATGAGCACGAATCCATATGATGTTCAAGTGGAAAAATTAGAGTGTGTGTATTAGGTTTATCCAAAAGTGTATCAGTGCACAATATGGTGTTAACACCGTATGGGCAGAGTGATTCCAAGATCAACATTTGTGGAATTAAAAACTCTAAAATTAGGCATAAATATGGCTATTGCACAGTTTAATGTGAGCCATGTAGTAAAATTAATGATCTTAAAATATTGTGATATTGAACCAAGTTATAACTGTGTGTCATGCTTCAAAAAATTAGATGCACATAGGATTCATGTAGTCTAACGAAAGTATCTTGAGATCCAAAAAAAAAAAGCAAAATCGTTAAAAATAATGGGAAAAAATTATAAGAATCTTTTCTGTACGCAGAATGTAAAAAGAAAATGCTTCATATGCTTCTGAAAAGTACTAAAAAAAAAGTTAATTCTCAACAAATTACAAATTTTTACTTTAAAACCTGTTTTCTCAAAGTGTAATTTTTTTCACTGTATGTGTATCTTTTTCTCAAAAACTACTTATCATATAATCCTCAAATTTACAGTGAGCATACTTTTAACATATTTACACATTTCAATGGAGGGAATTAGATAGATCTGGCAAACTTTATTAGATAAGGCTTTTTTAAACTTAATTTTAAGGGAAAAAATTGGACATTTTTAAAAAAAATCATAATTACTTTAATTTTTAATAAAATAACAAAGCTCTTCTTTAAAGTTTTGTTGATAGTACACATAAGCTTCTGTAAAAATTTTATTTGTGAGAAGTAAGTAGTTTATGAGAAAAAGGTACACAAATCTTACGTAATTTAACATGGGCTCCTGTGGATGTGCCGGTCACCCTTAAAATAAAATAAACCATTTTCTTATTTTTAATTTAACCTGTAAGTTGTCAGTGCAATTAAAAAACAATTAAAATGAATTGTTCATATTTAAGTGGTAAAATTTTTATCAATATTTTCTAAAATTAATCTTTAAAGTTGCAAAATCTATATATTTTTTATTAACAGATAACATTTAAGATGTTTGTAGGCATTATTGAGAAAATAATTTGTATACATTTTTAGGGCAAAGCGTAATGAAAAGAGTTCTGCCGTTTCACGTAAAAGAAGTGTTATATTTCGATATTTTTCACCCAATAAAACCTGGCAAGTCTTTTTTTTTATACCTCTTTCAAGTGATATCGATTTTGTATACAGTTGTTTAAAATCAGACTTAATTTGTACCCTGAATGTTTATTTGTATTGAAATTTCTTTCAGCTGAAGAATTGGGAGCGAAATATGTCGAGTTCGAAGAACTCATCAAGAATTCGGATTTCGTTGTGTCTATGTGCAATTTGTCGGATGAGACAAGAAATCTTTTCTGCCAGAAGGTCTTTGATATGATGAAACCCACTGCCGTTTTCATCAACACTAGCAGGTAAGTTATGAAATGCAGTTTTTGTGTGCATTTTGGTAAAAATTCTTAACTTAAGAATTCAGTAAAACTCGCATTTAATTTCGATAAACCTATCAATTTTGGTATGCACACAATATTAAACATTCCACATTCTTATTCCTTTAATAATTTGAAATTCTTTTCCAGAGGTGGAGTAGTGAATCAGAAAGATCTGTATGATGCCTTAAAAAGGAATACAATTCGTGCAGCAGCCATAGATGTGACGATTCCTGAACCTCTTCCCCGAGATCACGAGCTTCTCACCTTACCCAATCTAAGTATTTATTTTTTTAAGATATTTAATTTTATTCTTTGTTTGTTGGCAAAGAAATGTACTTGATTTAGAAGAATTGCCAATACAGTTTAGTGGGGTATTTAAAAATCGCGAGATTGAAAAAGAAAGAACAATAAATATTTTAAAAATAAAAATTGTAAGATAAGTTCTTTAACTTAAAAGTATTGTTCCTAATATGTTGTTTTGCTTGAAGAATGACAAGAACAAAATTCTTATTTCAGTATCGTTTGGCAAAGTAGAATTCTAACTTTTAACAGAATTTATTTTGAGTTAATAAAATAAATATATCGTTAAATGATTTTCTTCCTTTATCATTATTTTGATATTGAATAATACTTGCCAGAAAAATATACCTTAAGGAAGATACTTTGGCACTTTATAATCCTTTCTTCCCATCAAACTTTCTTTTTTTTGTATCCGAAATTTGTTGAATGCTATTGGGCATGGAAGTTCTTCATGGTTGTACAGTAAATTTATGTTTTTGTTATCATTAATCACATCTCGTATATGGCTCGCGAAAAAATTCATGTGGCTAATTCGTAATATGTTAAAAAGGAAGGAAAAGAAAGAAACTTTCTTTTTTTCGTAGTTCTAGTGAATATTTTAGAAACGTATTCAAGATTTGAATTTATTTTATGTTTAATGCTCTATACTTGCGTTGTAAATTTTAATATCACCTTTATCAAACTACTATATCATCCTTGACTAAAAGACATTGGATTAATAATTGATTTTTCGCGTAAGACTGATCAATTGACCGGCAAATCTGCTCATGCATCTCAGGACTCAAGGTCGCGTATACTGAGTTGGACCCAGTAGGCCTTGGCCCTCATGGGCTGTTGCACCACTGAATTAAGTTAATAATTGATTTTAAATTTTGAAAATCGAGATTCTAAACGAAACTGCTGTGCTCATCTCAGTTTTCGTGACCTTGTGTGCTGAGACGTATGAACAGATGTTCCGGTCAGGTGGTCAGTATGACGTGAAAGTTCCCAAATCAAGTTTGGTTTTCATTTTATCAACCCACTGAAGGGATGAAAGGCTGAATCGACCTTGCCCAATCGGGGGTTTGAACGCTGGACCTGTGGCGTGGAAACGCGATGCGCTACCACTCGGCTTAAATTGAGATTATGAGTATCGGACATAAAAAAAGAATTCGTTTTAAGGGGGAAGAAACTTTCTTTTTGAAAAATATTTAGGTTCAATCATTATTATTTAAAATAATTTACTAATGTTTATTTAGCCTTGTAATTTTTAACGCATGTTATTAATTTGATACAAGAACAAATTTGTATTTAGAAAAATGCAAAATTATATAGCCTGCAAAATAAATAAATAAAATAATGTCAAATATTCAAAAACCATTTTTATCGATGAAAGAAATTTGACATTGATTAAGTTATATTTGTACCAGCGTGTTAACAAAACAGAGAAAAAGGAAATATTTATTCCACAATAGTATCTTAAAATCTCATTCACAATATTCTATTCATGAAATGTCATTTGGTTCTTTCCTCTTGTCATATTTTTTTCATCACTATTGAAGTAATTCTATTTTAAAGATGGTGACTCATTTTCCCCGAGTATCGAATCTTTTTCGAAGGCAGGATTATGTCTCGTTATCTAGACGATCTTGCACTAAAAATAAATCGTCTGCTTGCGAGGATTTCCTACTCTTGAACTCACGGTTATGTCTGGCGAGTTTGAAAATCAGCAGCTGTTCACTTTCTGTTTCATTTTGAATTCAAATGGAAAAAAATCTGTTCTCTTTCTCCTTCGTTCGCTTTTCTTTATTCAATTCTAGAAAGATTCTTCTTAACCCCTTCCCTCATACACAATTCCCACCCACCCCCTCGCTTTTTTTATTCTTATCTTCAATATTCGTTCCTGAAATGTATATAAAAAAAATCTTTTTTACGTGCAAACTTTTTTGAAAGGCACCAGTCTCTCACAATAGTGATAACACAGTTTATTTATGGTTACAAGAATCAAGAGTCTTTTGATGGAAAATCTTACTTCATTGACTGTTTTAATGTAATGAATTGTATTTTTTTTTCTTATTAAATTTGTCTACGATTCATATTAAAACCCTTGCTTCGTCAGTACAAGTACTCAGTTTTATTTTTTGTATTGGCCCTGAAATTTTTATTGCTCTGTTATGTGTTTCGTGTTATATTATTTTTTAAGTCGAAATTTGTAAGACTGGATGAAGGTTTCATATACTTTTAAAGACAAGCATTCTGAACGTGTATAATGAAATGCCAATATTACTCAAGTTATTAGTGGCTATCGCTTATGTTTTTGATGAATAAGACTGTTTAATTAAACAATATCGGATTTTAGAAAAAAAAAATTACATTGATTTTAAATTTGTTATACTTTTACAATTTTTTTGTTTTTGTTTTTATACTAGCCGTATATTAATATTCCCTTTTATTAACATTAAGTATAGTATACCTTTTTTTAATACTACACTCCTATAGTCTACTAGAATGGAATGGCCCAACGAGTTGCATTATATGAAATGCAGTGAACTTCATTTCGCAATTAAAAAACTAGTTTGCCCTTGTTTATAAACAAACTTGCCATTCAAATTCTTTTTGTGTGTGTTTCATTCCATTTAAATCTAGTTTCTTTATTCTAAACCAATTTTTAATTGACTGTTGTTAAATTATACAGTAATTATAGATTGTTTAGTTTGAAAATTCTCTTCCATATTATTACCGTCTGCTTTAATTCAGTAATTCATATAACACTAATTTATTTATTTAATTTGCTGATATATATTCATCTGTTCTTAAAGTTACGTTGCTTAAGGTTGGCATCTTTTGTAATTATTCTATGTATGTGTTTTTTAGTCGGAGAAAAAAGAATTGTTTTGTATAATCGGCACTGGGTTAAACTTAATATGTAGTCAATTTTTGTACATTTTCGTGGTATTATCATTCATCTGTGGAGATCTTTTTGATCATTTGAGTGATCATAAAAATAAAAGGCGTCCTTAAAATAAACTTTGGCTTCTATTTTTCACAACAACCTTAAAATAGATTTTAAAATCATGTTGTTTAATAAAGCAGAATCACGGTGTAACAAAAAGCTAAGTTTTGCAATATTTGATTCTTGTTTTATTGCATTATTATAATCAATATTTATTTTGTAGTTGTCACTCCTCATGTAGCCAGTGCAGAAACCAATGTCCGAATAAAAATGGCTGACCTGACTGCCGAAAATATTTTGCTCGGGGTGAAGGGCAGGGATTTGAAAACTCCAGTTCCAATGCCGAAATAACTGTAATCCGATTGTTTTTAAAATCAATTTGTGTAATTAATTTTTTTTAAAAAAAGCTTTGATTGATCTTTTTTTCAGCAGAATGTTTTAATAAAGAAGTTTAAAAAAATTTTCATCTCTGATGGGTTTATTTTTGTTTTTAATTTTCAAAACATTTTAAAGAAGTTTTAAAAAAATTGAAGAGTTTAAAAGATTTTCAACTATCTATTTTTTAAAATAGATATTTTTCACTAAAATTATACCTGAAAATATTTTTCCTTTGTGTATTTTTAATGATAGAACTAAGTTTTATCAATAACTCTCTATAACAGATATAAATGAACAATAACTTTATTTATTGCTTGGAAAATAAATATATTCCTATAAAAAATATTTTTATAAATGTTTTTTATTTTTAATAACCTCTTTAGTATCTTACAATGTGAAATTTTAGGAACAAAAAATTTTTGCTATATTATTTTGTAAGTCACTCCTAACACTAATGATAATTGAGATTTTGATACTTAATTACAAGGTAAACTGAACTTAACTGCAATGTATTCAATTATCTACAAATGACCTTGATATAAATTTGTAAATTCGGATTATTCGAAATAAATGAGAAAAGAAATTAAATATACGCCATTGGATAATTATTTAATTTAAGAAGCTTGATTTAACTTGATGTCTAATCGATCATTGGTACGATGTGTGGTTCAGCTCTCTCTATATTATTTTTTAGTATATTTTGTTTGTACGCACATTCTTTATAAGTGATTCATATATATTATTGCTTTCTGCTCGGTCAAAAAAATTTTGTATTTATTATGCACATAGTATAAATAATGCCATATAAAGGAATAATGTATGTGGTATACTTTAAGTAGTGTAAATAATATATGCAGTATATTGCATACAGAGGAAATATTGTTAATTTGAATGTATATGTTTATTTTCCTTTTTTCCAAGGAATTTTTATTTTATTGACTCACTTAATTAACGAATCAAGACTTCGTTTGTCTATATAAACGTTACAGCGTTCTGGTCCAGTTATTGCCTCCTGTTTTACGAAATCTATAAAGCTGTTTATATTTTTTAATATATTATTTTATATTATTGTATATGAACTTACTATTGTTTATCTTGTCCAATATAAATAATTTAACTCAGTGGCGCAACAGCTTACTGTGCCTATCTCAGTATACGTGACCTTGGGTTCTGGGGTGCATCTGCAGATGTTCCGGTCAAGTAGTCAGTCTGACGCGAAACCCCCAGTGTTAAGTTCCCAAGCAAGCTTTGTACTCATTCATCGGCCCACTGAAGGGATGAAAGACTGAGTTGATCTTGCCCAACCCGGGGTTTGAACCTCGGACCTGTGGTGTGGAAGCGTGATGCACTACCACTCAGCCACTGTGCTTCACTTAATATAAATAGTCCACCAAAATTTAAATGACTTTGTGTTAAATACTATTTAGGAATTTTTCTCTTGTTATGGAGGTAAGCATTTCTGGAAGACCGATTTAATAGTTATAAGCTTCTGGAGTAAATACGATCCCCCGAGTTGATAGCCAATAGCAATCACGTAACTTCAAAGTGTAACTTTAATAAACAATCAACCATATGGAAAATAAAATAGTAATAATAATAACATATATACAGACAGAATTTCTCCACGAGGGACAGCTAAGAGCACAAGTGTGGGAGGGGGGAGGAACAATCGTAGAGAAAGAAGCAGCAGAGACCACGTAGGGTCAATGCACGTGTTTTCTCTGTTTGTATTATAAGTGTCTCTCTCTACATAATATAAGTAAATAAATTCGTTAGCTTTGTGACACTGACTTCAATGCTTTGAATTTTTTCAATGACGCATTCTTCATAAAAGATCCCAAAGCTCGACAGAGACAATGACTTTTGTAATGTGTAACAATTACTATACGTAAAATATTATAATGCCTAATGATAAATGTAACAATACAAAACAGTAATTCTATTGTTGTTTCTAGTGCCCCCGTCTGACGTAGTCAGATCGAGGCCGATGAAATTCATCATGGCAAAGGGCTAGATGTACGCCTGTCGTTGTCCGTAGCATTGAGCACCATACAGGTGACAGTACGATTTAGCCCACCCCAAATTTAAGGGAGAACACCCTGGGGGAGGGTCAGGGTTATCCACCTCTCATCCCCTGCCACCAACCTCACTAGAGGACTTGCGGCTCGACGGCTGTTTAGAGTACCACCTTGGCGAACCCCCATGGTACCCCCCGCGAAAGCACTATACATGTACAAACATCCATGTCTTCACCGGGATTCGATCCCAGGCCCTACGGCACAGCAGTCAGCGTCGCTAACCACTATACCAGATAGGCAACACAATAATTCTAATTTAACATTGTCACAATGCTTACTATCTATGTGGGATTTGTACCAAATGTCCCTTCTGTAAAGCACGTTGTATGTTAAAATATTATGCATTTTTGTAATTCAGTACATCTAAAAAATTGAATATGATTGTGTTTATACATGGAGTTAATTTTCGTAATATGTCAATAGCATGTTTGAAAATGAATTTTTTAGAAAAAGAAATGCACACGCACTAGGAAAGGAATAAATTTATTTTTCACCAATAAATATATAGGATCCAGAATCACACAGTTAAAAAGCCTGCATGAAGCGAACATATAAAAGGCGTTGGCATTACAATATATAGTTAAGGCAATTTTTTTAAATGCACAATTCGATTATTTTAGAAACAAAACAGAACTGATTTTCTTAAACATTCCTAAAGACATAAAAAAAACATACATTCAAAATAATCACAAACAGTTCAGTGGTAAATAAATGCCTCGAAATTAAGACATTAGTAGACTTTAACAGATATCTTAAGTAGACGCGGTATGCTCTAATAGCGCTAATACATATGAAATACTGTTGGAAATGCAATTTCCTATTTTGATACGACGAAGTATTGAAATGCATAGCACCAGTTTGCTAAGCGGTGTAGTACAGTACAGAAGAAAAGTTATTGTAATAGATTTATTTGTCAGAGATAATTTAAACAAAAAAATATCGCATATTTACACTCCCTATATAATCACTTAAGATTCTATAAAAATATGGTAGGAAATTACTTAATGGCAGGTTCGGAAATATTTTTCGAAAAAGCCGGAGAGATTTGATTTGGAAAAAATCGGATTTTAAAATACTTTTTATCACACATCCCCACTTACTTTGTTCAAGGTTAAGAACTTGAATGAGTATATATAGTTTTCGAATTCGATACAATTGTCTAATGATGAAAAGGAAAGAACACTTTTATAAATCGACTAGAAGTAATGATTATCACAAAAAGAAGTACGAAATTTGATGACAAAAAGAAATGATTTATATAATACAGATAAGAAAACATAGGATAAACTTCACTTGGAGGACGTTAAAAGCTGCTATGAAACTGACGCATGTGATTGGAGAAAAGATATTTGAACAATTTCGAAGTACACGGTCAATACACAATTAATATCCGATATAAATATTTTACAGTGCGAAGGGTTAATAGGTGCTCTTATATAAAGCGTTTTTAGTTGTAAAGCTCAAATTTCTCAAAACCATTTTAAAATTTTCATTTTTATAACAAGAAAAAGCTTGTATTTACCAAATAAACTAGTCATATAAAATATGTCGGTGTTTTTATAAAGAGTTCACTTTTTATCTTTTAACAATTAGACTTTTACACGCTGTGTCATAGAATCTTTAGGGAGGAAAAAAAATAACCTTTTTTTTCAAAGTCGCAAAATTGCTCACAAAATGTAATTCTTTATAATGTAAGAGTTCATAATCTCATTATCAATCGCTCGCAGTTCAAGTTTGATCGAATTAATATTTTTGTTCCAATACTTCTTTTTCCAGTTGCGCATGCGTCAGTTTGTAAGCCGGTAGAAAGCACAAAGAGAAGCATATTATTTTAGCGGTGAGTATTTCGGACAAACGATGACTGTGTGGAAATTTATCCGAGAGGGACAGGAGTGACCATGGGTTTTCCGTCCAAAACAGCAAGAATGTTCTGAGCAGCCAATGTAGCCATCTGAACACGAACGGAGACCTCCGCACTGCCCACGTGTGGGGTCAAAACTGAAAAAAATATGTATAGTTTTAATTGAATACAAATTTTTAACAACAAATATGAAGTGTATTCGAAAAATATCGATCATAATTTTTCGTGAGTAAACAAATTAACTAGCCTTGTTTTGGAGCACGAATATGGATCATAATGCGCATGCGTAAATATTTTCCTGCCTACATCTTTCAGTCGCCGCCAGATCGCCGATGAGCGAGAAAGTGTGAGTATCTTCGTATGTTCACTTTCTACTAAATAGCAAAAAATCTTGGAAATTCTCAGGGACCAGAAAGATGAAAAAAGGAATCAGATTTCCACCCAGAGAAGGCATCACGAAGAATAAGACAGACCACCCTCGCGTCATCTCAAAATAGGCGTTCTAGCATTGATCCCACAGTGGTAGAATCATTGAAAGAAGTGTGTGGTAATACTTTGAAGGACATAAGAGAGAATATTTATGTATTCAAGTATTTTTTCTATGAATAAAAGATCGGATATTTTTTCAACACACTTTGTTCGAATGCTAAACAAAGCCGCCATACAGAAAAAAATTTACAAATGCACACATGTGAAAATTGTTGAATTTATAAATACTATATAATTACCGTATTTACTCGAATCTAGGCCACACTTTTTTTCCACTGTTAATGCTACTGAAAATCGGATGCGACTAGGATGCTACCGAAAATCGCAGGGGAAAAATTCATTGGATGGGCAATTAGAGCAATTACAGCTTCATGTATGTATTTAAAAGTTTATAATATTGGTAAAATATATAAGTATTCATTTCTTCTTAGTTCTCATTTAAAACATATTAATTTCGTAAAATTGGATGTCGATAAACCGTTTTCGACCTCCTTTTCATTTTTCACAAAAACTTGAGAATTTAGGATGCGATTTAAGAATTGATGGGAGATTCGAATATAAATATGGTATATCTTATATATAAAGTAAACATTTTTGATTTACAAAAGTGTTATGTATTGACCCAGTGCTTCTCAAACTTTCAACACTTGCGACCCAATATTCAATCATAATTTTCCTCGCGCCCTCCTCCATACAATAACAAGATATTGAATTCGATAATACGATACTTGGACACGTGTGAGGTCACTGGTAATTATAAAACTTGTTTTTAGCTTAGTATTGTTGAGTTAATAATAAAATACACTGTGCAAAACTGATATATTTATATATAAGTGTATTAAATAAGTGTAAATGTTGTTGTTTTTTTAAATTTTACTATATCAGAATGTATTTTGTTTTTTTTTTACTTTCCATAAGTTAATAACTTTTTTTTAAATAATCTTTTATTTTCGACTTTTCAGTATGCTCGAGGCCCTCTGCTAGGGTTATCACGCCCCCTCAGGGACGCGCGCTCCCCAGTTTGAGAAGCGCTGTATTAACCGGTATCTCAAACGTTCTACTTTGACAAATAATCCTCAAAATTTAATCATACTGTTTTAAAACAGAATTAAGAACCGTAAAGTACAATTGAAAATTGATGTTACAGATTCTCAGAGTTTTAACATACGTTTCAATTTGAATATTTGCAAAATGTTAAATCGGACCGATAACTGAAAATAACGACATAGTTAAGCGTTCAATTTGCCTAATACATGTTCGAGCCCTGGTGCCACTAAAGACCCTCCGTGCCAGCTCAGATGTTGTCCTCCTCTCTTGATTATGATCCAAAGTTGCGAGGTCCACCGCCAATAGCCTCTGAGTAGCTTCAAAGTACGATAATAATAAACAATTAAACTTGCGAGGACATAAAATTTCCATATTTCTTTGATAAGTAAACTTTTACGTGCTGTACACAGTTCAACATGTTTTAATTGTATAATTTTATATCGCAATACTATTTCATATTCTCTCTCTCTCCCTGTACAATATTTAGATTTAAAACGTAAGTAATCATTAAAATGGAATCATTCAGTATAGAATCTTTTCGATGACTCTCAATTTAACTTGAATGTTTTTTTTTAAAATTTCGTTAAAAATTTTTTAATTTTCCTTAATAATATTTGAATTTTTATCACGTAAATTTTAAAACATCAATGTTCGTGACATCAGGCAATTAACTGAGAAAGAAAGTAAAGAGTTCGGAAAATTAAAGGGAAAAAAGAAAATGATACTTACTGATGTTCTCTAAAGTGGTGAGAGGATGATCTTTAGGTAGAGGTTCGGGAACCATCACATCTAATCCTGCAGCGCGGATTTTCTTGTTCTTTAAAGCGTCGTATAAGTCTTCTTGATTTACAACACCACCCCTGATAAAGAGTAAAAAGTATAGAAAAATATTTGAAAATGGCTTACGATTTATAAAATATAAAAGTTAGAATACTATTATTTTTTTTGTCTGCCTTCCATGTGCAATGTGAATTGTTTCATTTCACAGCAAATACTATTCGATAAAATTTACTTAGAAGCAACCACATGCTATCGATTCTTGGATGCTTTTCCGCTCAAGCTATCCCAAGCATTTTCGGTTCTCAATTGGCGCATTTGGCACGATTCCATGTATATTTTTTTCTCTAGTTTTTATCCTCTTTGTTCTAAAGCTATTACATATGAAGCCTAGCATTCAACAAATACACCAAAACAAAACAAAAACTAGTGTCAAATGATAGGGCATTAAAAAAGAAGGGAAATCCCTTTTGCCTTTTTTGACATTCTATAGAATTATAAAAAATTGCATAATAGTCTGATACATATTTCGAACGTTTCATATTAGGTTTTCAAGAACTGTAAATACTCTTTTCATATTAAAAACAATTTTTTAAGGCTTAAATTATTTTTAAAAAATGCAGACCATTTCAAATACTTCACTATAGTCAGTTGGAAAATGATAGGTTTTGTGTAGTAGCAAAAATAACAAGTTTGAAAGTGCTCTTAAAGTATGAAAAAATTATCTTATAAGTTATTTTGATTTTTTAAAAGAAATTTTAAATTAAAGTTGATTATTTTTATTAGAACATAAAAAAAATTATATTTCAAAAAAATTTCCGAAAAAAAATTAAATTTTAAGTAATGCAAATAAATTAATTAAAATTTGTAATAATATAAATCAGATATTTATGCTTAACCATTTATTGGAAAATTATATTTGAATAAGTAACTAAAAAGAGTTTTGCTTTTGTCAATTTCTTAATTTTTAAAAAACATTCTTGAAGAAATTATACGATTTTAATTCTTAATAATTAAATTTCATTTTTTTAAAAAAAACTTTCAGGATATATTTTTTTATTAAATGACTTCCCACATCAACATTTATCCATTCAAATATTGGTACTTGAGTATTATACCGTCGACCAATTTCGTTAAATTAAAAGACGTCACCAAATTCCGCGATATACAGCCAATAGTACAAACCATTCCTCGAAAGTTTGAGAACTGTAATAATATTAATAACAGTATTTGGCAACATTTTTTCAATTGACAGTGTCTTCGTTTGGCAAAATCGATCGAGGGAATAATACGCAAGTACCCAAATATTTTTGCTATTTTTTTTTTTTTTTTTTTTTTTTTTTTTGCTTTTCCTAATAAAAAGATTCTATTCGAATTCAAAAGAAAGTTGTAATATAAAGTTTTTTCTTAAGCAGCTGTTTCTAAAGATATAGAAGAAAAGATAAGCACAGCATTGTAAGTACTTTTTAAATAATTTCTACATAAATATTTTATTATTAAAATTTATTTTGATATATAATAATTATTGAGACTCACCACTGGACTTTTGAAACACATTGAAACTGAATTCTCAAAATTTCAATTCACCCCTCGAATGTCATTTTCTGTTTTTAAATTAGCATTCGTGTTCACCGTATGATAATAATTCTTAGCTATTAAATACAAAGAATTATTTCTTCTCACCTGCTGGTATTCACAAATACTGCTGTGGGCTTCATTAGATCGAAAGCTTTCTTGCAGAAAAGATTTCTCGTCTGTTCTGACAAATTGCACATGGCTACGATGAAGTCGCTCTGTTTTACGAGTTCATCAAACTCTACGTACTGAGCTCCCATATCCTCAGCTAAAAATAAAAAATGATCCCGGAATGAATTTCTCTTACTACTACTGTAAATAACGTACAAAAATATTGAAAAATTATTTCAGTATAACTTTCTGACATGTAGATTACCTGGCTTAATAGGATGGAAAACGTCAAAATACAGCACTTTGGAAACACCAAATGGTAGAATTCTCTTCATAACACCTTGACCTTGAATCACAAAAAGGGTATTTTAGAAAAACATAATAAAAATCAAACGACTTAACAGCAAAATGAAATTCAACTTCGACCTACCAATCCTTCCCATGCCAACGATTCCTACGGTGGCGTTGGTCAGTCCTTGACCACAAAGCCATAGAGGACTCCAAGAATATACCCAGTCACCACTAAAGAAAAAAAAAGAAATTTTACGTAAAACACATATCTCATGTATTTATCTTGTACGAAACTAATTCTTATTAGACATTTTGATTAGTTTACGGATAACCGTTTCTTAAATTGAATGTTAAGTGTAAGGAAATTGCGTTAATATTTAAAGTTTTAAATCTTTCCAATCTTTCATTTTTAATATCTTACAGAATTATGTTGATTTTGCATTCTGTGTTTGAAAAAAAATCATAGCAGTGACATGTTAGTTAGAGCGGGAAGGGGGAAAATGCTAATTATTTACTGAGGAATTCTAATTCCAAAATTATTGTTCAATAACATTGGAAATTTTACTTTGAATTTTTAAAACTGTGTAGATAATTGCTTATAAATCATTTTTAATAACTCTTTGTTACATATTGTAAAATATTTAATTCCTTTTATATTTCTTTTCTTTATTTTGAACTAATTTTTGACTGTTTAAGTTATAAAATAGTTACAGATATTGTTTAGGTTGAAAATTCTCTTCCATATAACTATCACCTGCTTTAATTCAATAATTCATTTAACTTTAATTTATTTATTTACTTAATTTATTTGGTGATACATAATCGCCTGCTGTTAAAATTATGTTGCTTAAGTTTGCATCTTCTGTAATTATTCTAAATGTGTCAGTTCAATTGGAGAAGAAAAAAATGTAATGCGTTATTAACGCTGGTTGAACTTAATACGTAAGTAATTTTTATGTATTTCCGGGATATTATCATTAATGTGGAGATCTTTTTAATTATTGGGTGATTATAAGGATAAAAGACGCCTGTTGAATACATTTTGGTCACCATTAATCACATTTTTTATTTTTTTATTCAAATCAAAAGTTATTAAAAATATTTCAGATAAATCATTTTCAGATAAAACGCATTTAATAAAAGTAGTTTGTAGCTTAAAAAAAGCAAAAAAAAAAAAACATTCTCAAATATTTTTTATTTACTTCTTAATGGCTTTTGAAGCATCAATGAGTCGCCTGCCAGCAGCCAATAACAAAGTAACGGTCATTTCGGCCACAGAATCTGTTGAAACGTCTGGAGTATTGCTTACCGGAATGTTTCTAAAAATAGAAATGTACGAATTTATATTATTTTAGTATTAGAAAGTTTTCTACAAAACTGAAAATTAAAAAAAAAAAAAAAAAAAAATATTTGAAACTCGTTGAAATTGTTTTTGAAAGTATAAAGAAAAAATTACTTTTCTTTGCAAGTTTTGGTATCTATATGGTCATATCCAACAGACATAGTAGCAATTGCTTTTAACTGAGGACCTGTAAGATAATTAAGATTCTTTAAGAAATATTGCATATTGATAAGAATTTTTTTTCTATTTCATATAAATTTGAAACACTTTATAAATTAAAAATATTTTATGCCAAGTTTTTCTGTGCAGAAAAAAACTTAAAAGAACATTTGCTGAATTTGATAAAACTATATACAAAATATTTGAGATTCATGTAAAAAGTATTCATTGAAATATTTATTATAGATGTGTTCTAGGTGGCAGGGAACGATTTAAAACGAATACAGCGTGTGTGCAATATTTCTTTAAATAACTTCTACTTTGAGTTTATAATGAGAGACAAATATTAACTTTATAAGTCGATTGAGAAAAAAAATGTTGCTCTAAAAGGTGAAAATATCTTTTCCTTTTTTATTAACTATTCTGAATCCCTTTTGAACTATAAAATAGTACATTTAAAAAAAGAACTGGCAAAATTATAGTTTTCAATTTATTAATATATCTACTATCAAATAATTTACCAAATCATAGAAATTGTTTTTAATACATCTGTACTGACAAAAAAAATTCTGTTTAATTATTTTATTTTATTTTAATTATTTTATTTTAAAAAATTATATTTTTGCACATTATAGAAAATTATTTCCCCATACATCAATATTTATCAATTATACTAAAAATATATAGAAATATGTGGTTTTTCTATTCCATATATCAATAATATGAAAATATTTCAACAAGTTTTAATGTTTAGAATCATAATTTTAAATTTCTAAGCATTTCAATGTATTATTTGAAATTCTTATCGATTGCATATAAAGCAAAAACTAATATTAATTATTGACGCCTAAAAGGAACCAGTACTAATGCATTGAAGAAGTATTAACAAAAATAATATGCAGACGATTTCAAACGTGACAGAAATCGAAATCAAATAAAATCGATTTTAATTTTTTAGTTATCTTTTGAACAAAACTGTAATTATGCAGTTATAAAAATGATATTAATAAAATTTACAAATTGAAGAATTGTCATAGCTTTATTTATATAATCCCCATATAATTCTTAATTAGCATTTACTCTCTATATAGAATTTTTTTCCTCGTGTATTGAGTCAAACAAAATAATTAATTGTATGTGAATGTGGAGAATTCGGTTCGACCGCGATTTGAGCATTTTATCAAAAGATGCTTTCCTTAAAGCTAATGTTTTAAACATTTTTTTTTAGTAAACGATGAGTGTCCGAAATTGGTTTTGAAAATGATAGCCTTGTTTAAGAGGATAACCTTGAAACCGCCCTGTTTGTTCATGCGTAACATGAAAAACATTTGAAGAAAAAAATATTTTTCCTCCATTTCTGAAAAGGTTTATACGAAACTACTATTAAACAAAATACTTTTGCATGTAATTGTGCGTTATAATATTCAGTAAAATAAAGGTATGGTAAGGAAATAATTTACCAAGATTTTTAATTTTTATTGCTTTTTTCATTTTTAATTGATGTATATATTTTTAATTTAAAAAAACACACCCAAAGATGCATTTAAAAAATTTCACAAACACAATGATATATTTTGAAAACTTGTTTGAAAAATATTTCATTATAAATTCTAAAGATAAACAGACTCTGTGATATGTTTTTCATTATAAGATATTATTGTTCTAAAATGCTAATATTTCATGAATTAAAAATCTATCTCCTACGACAGGGATGGCGAACCAGTGGCACGCGTGCCATTGATGGCCCGTGACACAATATTTTGGGCACGCTACTTACTAAAACGGTTTGCATTTTAATTCAAAATAACTAAGTTCAATAATATGAATTATTGCGAGAAACGTGAGTGATCGATTGCAATTTTCAGCAAGATTTTCTCAGTTCAAAGAATTATCGGAAACGCTAAAGTTTTTAACGTACCTTGTTCTAACTTCATTTAATAAACTGAATTCGTCCCAATTCTATTGGTTGTACATTGAAAAGTTTGAAATGCAACTGATTGATTTCCAGTCTAATTCAATATGGATTCAAAAATTTGTTGAAAGAAGGAGAAAATTGGAATTGATTAAAACAGAAAGATTAACAAGCAATATAAGTCAAGATGCTGGGAATGAAATTTTGGAAATATGGAATTCGATTCCAGATACATTTAGCTGTTTGAAAAAACTGGCTCATGCTATTTTAACCATATTTTCATCTATCTATGCCAGCGAGTCATTATTTTCAGAGATGAATAATATTAAAGACTCACTTAGAAACCGTTAGGAAGATGACTCCAATTCAGCTTGCATTCTAGTAAAAGTAACATCTTACAATCCTAATACAAGTTATTTGTCATCTAATCTACTACAACAGAATTCACACTAATGTTACTTTAATTTGAATTACACGTATAAATAAAACATTTACTATTATACTGTGCAAAATGTATTTTTTCGTTGTAATCAAAGAGTTTTGAGTTGTTAGTATTGAGTTTTATTATTTTCTCAATAATTACCAGTCAAAATTATTTAACAGCACGTCTATACCTCCTTAAACATTACTTAAAGAAAAAATGGCACGATGATCCAAAAAGGTTCGCCACCCCTGTCGTAGGACATACTGTCTTCTTCACTAACCTTTAAAAAGAAAAGTTACAGCTTAAATTATTACTCTCCTTTTGTTGCCAGTGAAGTTTAATTATTAAGTTTAAATTCTTTCTATCGTACTTTCCATATCAAATTTATTTTTTTAAAAAAATAATTAATAAATTAATCCGTATAATGATGTTTTAGTATAAAATCATCTCTGTATAGTTACATTTTCCCTTCATGTTCTACTGTACAGTTGATAATTTCAAACTATATTTTAAAACAAGTTTATCATTAGATAAAACAAGATATTTAATGTTTTTTCCATCCAATATTTTAAAGTACGAAATACTTTATTGAATTACTTCTTAGAAGTATTGAGTATAGAAGAGAAACACCAAATGCTACATTACTTAAATGACTATTATTTCATTCACTTCTCATGTATAAATCTAAAACTGTCATCTCTTTTTTCAAAATTTACAATCCCTCCTTGAAATAAATTTTCGAATAGCAAATAAAATATTTAATTACATAAGGTTACAATTTGTAGCATATTTATAAGGATCATGAAGCATAAACATTACAGCACAATGAGGAAGTAAAAAAAACCTCATGTTTTCATTGCTTTTATTTTTAAAATCATTGAGTTGCTTGCTTTCGACGCATTCTTTGACACAAAACTCTAATGAGTCCGTTCGATTTTTTTTTCTACTACTTTCCGCTTGAGTAGACTATAGAGGAAAATACATCAAATCCAATGTCCGTAGCATTTGGCAATTCAGTTTGACATTGAAACAAGGTCATTTGTATTTCAATCAATTTATATAGACCTAATTCTCTTTTTACACGATAGACATGTTCTCCAAGAATTCAAGTAAAAAATTCGTGTATAAATATATTGCATCTATACAAAAAAAATAGAAGATTGATTCCAGTCCTCAGAGAAATCAGATAAAATAATACAATACAATACACCATGAGTTTTCATGTTAGGATCTTAAACATTTTATTTCATGAAGACTAAACATGTATCAAGTAAATTATCATTTAAAAAGGGGTAGGGGAGAAATTCACTATTGCACGATGAACAAAAAAATTAAGCAAGACACAATACTAGTTATGTATAAAAACATTTTATTCGTTGTCAATTTCTGATAAAAAAAAATGCATACCTTTGCGTATGACGGCATTATTGGTGCTATCCATAGATTTGACTTGGTTATCGTCTTCGCGCTCTATTGATGGAATTCTTTCTGAACAAAATCAAGACCATCCTTCTGTGGTGCCGATGTTTCAGTGAATTTGGGAACGAATTCAGTAATTAATAGTTTTGCTTGTGTTTTGGATAGGTCATTGTGCAATTCTTTTGGTATTTGATATCTTTATATTTTCAAAGCAGACACAATTTTATATTGAGGAATATAATTCAGAGGTTATTGTAATATATAATTGAGATTATATAATACAATACATGGACAACTATTAATCGACACAGCACACAGCAAGAACAGGATACTGAGTTTATTCGTACTTGACTTCAGATCTATGAAGGGTAGCAACTAAGGAATATGTCTAATTAGGATCTAAGCGCTTTACTAAGAATCGTTAATTCAAAACGAAGGTTAGTGATAGAAGTTATAAAAAATAATTTCTTTTACATTTAAATTTTTACTTTATAAATATAGCGGCAAAATATCTTGTTCAATCCTATTTGCTTCTAAGAAGAGATATCAGCAGTGCTGTATTGAATATTTGAAAAGTGGCTTTGCTCGATCTCCTGCGAGTCAATTATTAGTGAAGTACTTGAACCAAGAAAGTAAAATCAAGCGAAGCAACGAAGTCTTCTAGATTACGACAGCATTTGACTAAAATGTATATTGACAATAAGGACAAAGATTTATCCTGCCTTAGAGTACTAGAAAAACGTTTTCTTAGAGCATTTTTCTTTATCACCGGTTGTTATTTATTTAAAAAACATTAGCTGGTTTTAAGAGATTTGTTGTTATGAGGATGGAGAAAGGAGAAACTTTACATTATTCATTTATTTGTTTTACGAAATTGGCAATGGTTTCACAAAAAGCTTGGGAATCTATATATGGAGGTCAGCAGATTTTCGAAGGAAAAGAGCCCAGGGCCGCACACAGCAGGAAAGGGGGAGGTCAACACTCCCCCCTACCACAGACTAACAGATTTTTAATTTTTGCCATAGAGATTACTCTTCGGCGCTCCCGTGCCCTTTTTCCCCCTCATACTGTATCGTCTCTTCCTCTCAAAAGAGACGTGTACGTGACTGAAACAGCCAAGCTGTCGGTGGAACAAGATAATTAAGTAATCAAAGAGCCATTTATATGCATATGCCTGCACTTCCGCAAGCCCCTCTATCGGGTAATGGTCGTGGTTAAGATTATCATGCTCTAACTAACATTTTAATAGACATAATTATTTTTTAATAATACAAAGAGACAGGGTCTAAAGACCCGCAATCGTCTATGCGGAGAACCACGGTCTGCTGATCCCTGCTGTGACGTTTTCATGTCACAACTGAAAATTGATGTTTTTTTTTTGTGTGTGTGTGTGTGTGTGTGTGGAGGATAACATCGTTCCTATGCCTACGTGCACCCCTAAATGTTGAGGAGTCTCGTCATCTGACATCACCCCAGCAATATATGAACATGAGAAAACCCAATGGATGGACACTTGTGAGCCAGAAACTCCGAGTGTAATTCGAAGAGAAAAGAAAAGAAAAAGTCAGAAAGAAACTGCCCCCATTCCAAGACCATGGAGTGAAGAAGGATTCCTTGAAAAACACCGAAGAGAACGGTTGTGTTGCCTCCTCCCTCACAAGTAACATATTCAGAACACTAATGAAATACTCAATATAACTTCAATGTAAATGTATACACTGTAATTAATAGCTGTGGCATAAATATAAACCAAATATTTAATTTCCTTCCTCTCTCACTACCATTAATTTTCTCAAACGTCACACTTCTCTAGGATAACATTTATTAAAAAAAAAAAAAAAAAAAAAAATGATGGAATGTGAAGTAAGGAGAAATATTGACAGAGAGAAAAAAAAAATACTGCGATGAATTTCAAATATAATACTTACCAAAAAATTAAATTTAAATAACAAAAAGAAATAATTATAAATATATTTTACTTAAGGGTTAAAAGTAAATTTTATACTTTTTGGAGCTATATAAAATCATTAGAATCTCGATATCATTCTGTCATCATCTCTGCGAAATTTCTTATATGACTCATATGAACATTACGGTAATTAATTAAACGGATTTACCCTTAAGATATAAGTTCATTAGATGAACTCTACGTCTCAGTTGTGAAACACAATCCGGTGAAGTAAAGAAATTTACCGAATACCTTTTGTTTGATAAACAGATTCTTCTATTCAATACAAGAATAAAAAAGTGAAAAATTAGATTTGATGAATGCCTACTAGCTTGTAAATTTCGAAAAACATCGCACTGCTTAAATCTATATATTACACTGTTAAAAAGAAAATTATTTCGCATCTAATAAAAATTATTCTCCATTTCCATTCTTTTACAGGATAATCAATTTTTGATTGACGATGAAATTATTCGACGAAACGTGAGTGCCATCATAGACAGTTATTTTTTCCCTTCACACCAAGATCTATGAATTATGACAACAGTTTTGTAAAGAGAAACACAAAAACAAAAGTGTTTACCTGCTGCTTCGATGACCTCCTTATCGATGGGATCTGTCAGGAGACAAAACAAAGCATCTTTTCCTTTGATTCCTTTGAGGAGAGCATCGCGTTCGATGGGCTTTTCCTGGTCATAGATCTCTACTTCACATCTAATAAGAAAGAAAATTAAGCCTTTTATTAATAAAATCAAATTAAAATGACTGATATACGAGGATCATCCAGAAAATAATTATTAGGCTACTTACACCTGCCGGCAAAAACACTTATACTGTTAAAAAAAATTACAAAAATACTATCTAAAACACAAATTGAATACTCTTAACAATTGAACTGAACTCAGTGGCACAACAGCCCATGCGGGCTAAGGCTTACTGTGCCTATTTCAGTGTTGGTGACCAAAGAAGCTGGGGTGCATGAGCAGATGTTTCGGTCAAGTGGTCAGTCGGACGTGAAACCCCCCAGTGCTCAGTTCCCAAGCAAGCTTGGTGCTCATTTATCGACCCACTGAAAGGATGAAAGGCTGAGTCGACCTTGCCCCGAACAGAATTTGAATCCCGGACCTGTGACAGGGAAGCGCGATGCATTAGCACTCAGCCACTGGGTCATTCCTTCACTCTAACAATTAGGCAATCGTTATTCTCTAAAGAACCTATTGAAATCGTAGAATCCAATAATTTAACTGAAGTGGTTACGTAATTCGTGAAATACTTAGCTATTTTATGAAAAAATTGCGGATTCCACGCGTAAACGTTAACATATGCAAGGAAATTTGTTTGAAGTTGTTAGTGATGAGCATCTATCAATGACTCGAGATCTATGTTTTAATGATTTTTCCAACTGAGAAAAAATGGTGAACGTAAAATAGTTTAAGATTTATAGATATTTCTTAATTAAATAAACTGATAGGACTTAAATTGTAATAAGAAAATTTTGAAAAAGATCTAGAGGATATTGTTTAAAAACAAATTATTTTAACCGAAAGCTTGTAAATAAAATACAATAAATAAAAGGCAGATTTTGATTGATTTGAACTTGAAAACATTGTTTACCGGGGATTCAAATACTCTATTCCGAAAGGAACTGTAATATAAAAGTATAAAGGCACAACTTCCTTAAAAACTAAAAATAATTAAGCCTAAATAACGACATATTCATAGAATGGCAGAAAAACTGTAAAGCATCCGTGCATATTTTTTTTTTTTTTTTTTTTTTGCTTTAGAAAGAAATTTATTTATTTGTTTATTCATTTACTGCCATTTAATACAAAGTATTTTTTACTTCAAATGTAATAAGAATAGAAAAAATGGAATGAATGTGTGTCTCATCAAGCACCAGAAGAGAAAAGTTCCGTAAAATCCGGCGTACAACGCGCACTTTTAAACACAAAAAATAATATCGAAATGTACGGGTGCGCGTTTTACGCCGGGTATAAAAATGATAGCTTTAAAAATTAAAAAAGAAACGAGCATTAAAAAAAATTATTCTTCTACTTATATCTATAGATACTGTTTATTTAAAAGAAATCACATTCTTTATGAACTTAGAGAGTTGTAGTTCTAGAAGCCTTCCATTTCTTCAAAATCTTAAAATAATACCATGAAGAAATGACTTCAAAACATAAGAGCATTGCACACATACATTTCAGGTTTCTTCTTTAAAAAAAGCGGGGTGCGTGTTATACGGCGAATATACCTTAAAATTAAAAAATGCAGCTCGAAAGTATAGGTGCGCGTTATACGCCGGTGCACGCTATACGCCGGATTTTACGGTAACTATTACGTTATAGAGGTATTTAAAATACTATTAATTTTTTTTTTGTTCGACAGAGAGAGAGTACGAGAAATCTAAAAAACATTGCAGAGTAAAATTTAATTTGTATATGAAAAAATTTGTTTAATTTCTAAAAATTAAAAAAAAAAAATTCCCAGTATTCAAAATGTTTGGCGTTAACTATTTTCAAGTCACAATTGCATTAAGAATATTCTACGTTATATTTTAAATTCTAGACAAAGAACAGAAATTACTTAATTTAAGGATTTAGTAAAGGATAAACTGAACCACAAATATAATTAAAAAAAAGATGAAATTACCGCAAAATATGGCGTTTAACGCACACCTATACTTTCAAGCTATATTTTTTAATTTTTAGGTATATTCACTGAATAACTCCCACCCCCTTTTTTAAGAAGGAACCTGAAATGTATGTGTGGAATGGTTTTATGTATTGAAGTCATTTATTTGAGGTATTATCTCAGAATTTTGAAAAAAAAAATAGTATACTTCTTTAACTACAACCCCTTAAGTTCATTAGGTATGCAATTTCATTTTTTTAAAAAAAAACAGTATTCCGATCTATGTAGAAGTGTAATTTTTTTTTTATGCTCATCTCTTCAATTATTTTTGAAGTTATCATTTTTATTCCCGGCGTATAACGCGCACCCGTAAATTTCAATCATATTTTTTTGTGTTCAAAGTGCGCGTTATACGCCGGATTATAGGGTAAATAAAGTTAAGGAAAAACATATATAAATGTCAATATCCATTTAAAAAAATTTTTCTTTTTAAATATAAAGGAATATTTTTGAAAAGAAATTTTTCTACAAAATGAAAGTTTTTTTTATTATTAATAATGGAATAAAATAAATAAAAATCAAAATGTTTTGTTTTTATTTTCTCCTTTCCTCTTTAAGAAAAATATTGACAGAAAAAAAAGAAGCTTTTAGAAGGACATACAATACACACACACATAAAAATATTGCCTAATTTTTGTACGAACCTTGTTTAATCCAATTCGAATTATGAGAGAAATTTATCACTGTTGTAACAAATTTTTGAAAATGAAGTTCATCATTGATGAAAGCAAGCCTTAAAAATATGTGTGATTAGATACAATTTATAGGTAATTAAAACAATAACCCTTTGGTGGATAATAACAGAATATTAATTTCATGGCTTCTTTAAGATGTCTGACTATAGCAAAGTAAAAGCTGTGGCCAATCCTGTTTGCTTACTTCCTTTCGTTTGTTTTATCTTGTAAATATCGATTATTTGCGTAGAAGCTATCATGTACCAAAGCAAAAGAATTTCGTATGACAGACTTCTCGGTCTGTATTTTCTGCTCTCTGTATAAACTAATGTACAGTGACATTCGGAGTTCGTTCTAAAATTATATTTAGAAAAATTTACTTATTACTTTACTTATTATTTTACTTTTTTTTTATTTAATTACTCAAGCATTGTTGGCTTCTATTCATATTTCATGAACATATTTTAATTACTTTATGTTATCTTTCAAATAGTAAGTGCAAATTAACTTAAAATTTAATAAAATTTGATTTTTGATTTTTTTGTTGTATATTCTTATTTTCTATATCAATGTATATTATAATACATTTAATATTATTCAAGGATTTAATAAAATATAAATTAATAAACACAAATGTAATATTTGTTACCGTTATTAATAGTAGCCAAAGTTTATATTCCATGGTCCTCTTTCATTTTATAATCACTCAAATAATCAAAACGATCTCCAAATGAATGAAAATATCACGAAAATACAATAATAATAATAATAATTACGTGTTAAACTCAACCAGTGTCGATTATGCATTATAATTCTTTTCTCAAACTGAAAAAATATATTTAGAATAATTACAAAAGATGCCAACTTAAGCAACTTAATTTTAACAGCAGACGATTATAATCACCAAATAAATAAAGTAATCGGATAAATTAGAATCATATGAATTATATATAAATTGAATTAAAGCAGACGATAACAAGGAAAATAATTTTCAACCTAAACAATATCTATAACTACTGTATAATTTAAATAGTCAATTAAAAATTATTTTTCAAAATATAAAGAAAAGAAATTTAAACATAATTAAATACTTGTTCGTACGAAACAGTTATGATGTGTTACAATTTTATAAAAGTCCTTTAAGTAATATAATAATTAAAAACTGCTTCTTTTCTAATAGTAATTTAAAAGTTACAAAAAATTGAAATTTATTTTGATATTCATCATTAAATTTCTTTCACAACATGCGTGCTAAAAAGATTAATTACATCATTAAAGACTTAACTGATCCCGCGATTGATTGATTGATTGAATATTAACGTCACACTGCTCAGCTACACGAGGGCTTTTGGCGACGGACCACGTAATTTTGAACCATGGTCAAGTGACGTGGACGACACCTGAGCTGGCACCCCTCTCCTAACTACCACACCACACCAACGGGAGGACGTTTCAGCTCTCGACAGATTTAACGTGCATCTCTGCCCTACACGGCGGGTCTTTAGTGGTACTGTGCTTGAACTCGTAACAAGGCAAGCCACGATCCGATACTTATACCACTCGGCTACCGCGGCCACAAGCGATCCCGCTAAATCGAGAGTAGTACATCAGTCAAATAGTTATATTTGCATTAATTATCTAAGATCTAAACTAGAAAAAAAAAAAGAAATATAGCATAGCTTAAAAACTAAATAAAATACATTTTACTAGATGAAATTATTTAATTATTTTTATTTCATTCTTGCCCATATATTTTACAAAGAAAAAACAGAAAACGATTTTCACGAACAGAACGATTTTTCACAATTTGTGTCCATTATTTCATATAAGGCCTAAACTATATTTCTCTTTACAAATAATCAATCAAAAATATTAAATAAATATTACGAAATTTTGATTCTGTATTAATTCAAAATAAACGAAATATTCCCTCAATAGTTTTAATACATTTTACTCATTTTCTTCTTGTATTGAGAGAAGCCAAATTAATACTCTCTCAGCATGGAGATTTTCTTTTAGATACATTTATTCTGTGTCCGGCGAATGAAAACTAGTAACAGCAATTTATCCTTAATAAAAAAAAAGTTCAAGTCACTTTGTTAAAAGAGTGGCTTTCCAGATGTTAAGATCATTTCTTTAACAAATGCTTCCTTCAGTTTAAAGTCTCGCAACGGCTTTCACGGTGTCAGTTGATAAAAGTAGAAACACATCTTCCTATATACCCGGGGTGGCGAACTTTTTTGGATCAACGTGCCATTTTTTCTTTAAGAAATGCTTAAGGAGGGATAGACGTGCCGTCTAATAATCTTGACTTGTGATTATTGAGAAAATAATAAAACTAAATACTAACAACTCAGAAATCTTTAATTACAACGAAAAAATACATTTTGCACAGTATATTTGTAAATGTTTTATTTATGCGTGTAATTCAAATTAAAGTAACATTAGTGTGAATTCTGTTTGGGTAGATTAGATAACAAACATAACTTGTATTAGGATTATAAGATGTTACTCTTACAAGAATGCAGGCTTAATTAGAGTCATTCTCCAAACGGTTTCTAATCGAGTCTTTAATGTTATTCATCTTTGAAAATAATGACTAGCAGGTATAGGTAGATCAAAATATGGTTAAAATAGCATGAGCCAATTTTTTCAAACAGCTAAATGTGTCTGGAATCGAATTCCATGTTTACAAAATTTCATTACTGGTATTTTTACTTATATTGCATGTTATATAGTCTTTCTGTTATAATCAATTCCGACTTTCTCCTTTTTTTCAACAAATTTTTGAATCCATATTGAACTAGACTGGAAATCAATCAGTTGCATTTCGAATTTTTCAATTTACAACCAATAGAATTGGGACAAATTCAGTTTATTAAAAAAAAGTCACATCAAGGTACATAAAAAACTTAAGTGTTTCCGATAATTCTTTGAATTGAGAAAATCTCGCTGAAAACTACGACCGATCACTCACATTTCTCATAATACTTCATATTGAACTTTGTTATTTTGAATTAAAATGCAAACCGTTTTGATCGGTAGCGTGCCCTAAATATTCTGTCGCGTGCCATCAACGGCACGCGTGCCACTGGTTCGCCATCCCTGCTATATACTGTTCCACGGATGACATTGTAAAAACCACTAAATGTGTGTGTGTTAAGGATATAATCACTATTTATCACGGTACAACTAAGGAATAACGTACATAAGAGTAGTATAACGAGAAATTTTTAACGTAGGAGAGTGTTACTAAATGAATATAACTTTTTATTTATAATCGTATACATTGCATTTAGAAATTGGATCAATACGATTATGTAACTCGTCCTTTCTTTCGATCTTTCGGTTACGTAAGACTGCAATGCCTTTTGCCAATTTCAGTTTCCGATGTTTTATACTCCGGATTTCCTATAGTGGCACCGAAGTTACCAATTTTAGGTTATCAAATACAACCGTATTAATAACACAGTGACCGTATGACACAGTGGCGTAGCTACGGGAAAGAAGAGGAGGGGGATAAACCCTTTTAAGGATTGATGTACAGTGAAACTTTTTTTTAAAAAAATTGCTTGTAATAAAATTTTTTTTTTTTATTTTTGTGCCTCCTTTTCAGAAAAATCAATATTCCAAATCCTGTACTATCCACATAAGTGTTCTTTTCGCCCTGAAATTTAAAAACAAAATTCGAAAATAATTTTGGAATATGAATTGAAGTATGAAACCCCTATCCCGTGTAAAATTTCTCTCTATGTATCTGAAATAATGGAAATGCGTTAAATGTAATCTAAAGATTTTTTATTTAATTCAGATATTCATTTGCAACTAAATGACTTCCAAGGGAAAAAATACATTGTAAATCGACAGAAAGACCTAAATGTGATTATGCCAAAACTGAAGAATAAATTTCCTGTGTTTTGGTTTCCATGGCACCGAGTATAAATAAATTCGAAGAAAACGGTTTCTTTATATAACACCGGGAAATTATGCCTTGTATTGTATGGAGGAATTTAAATTTGTATTAATTAAATGGTAAATTTTTTTAATATAACTATTCTTTATATAGCTTTTTTCGCTATGTAAGGAATCGCTTAGTTTATAATTTATCATTATTAACTAAGCTTTTGATTTGTATTTTTGAAATTGTATAATTTTAAAAACAAAAAAAAAAAAATAAAGTTTATCTTTTTATGATCTATGATTTAAAACTAACGTATTTACTCGAATCTAAGCCGCACTCTTTTCCCAACGTTAATGCTACTAAATATCGGGTGCGGCTTAGAATCGAAAGGAAAAAGTTCTTTGGATGGGAAAATTAAAGCAATGGACTAAATTCATGATGGTCACATGATAACGGCAATCACGTGTTAACCATTGATTAAAAATTGACATACTAGTTGTTCAACTTGTAAAGTTTAGATAGCATTTACAATTTGATGATTGGGGAAAGAGTTCACGTGTTAAAATTCTTCAAACAGTTTTCAAAATTAATAAAAAATACTTTCATTATACGAATACTTTTAAATTAAGTGCATTTTGTTTAACTATGTGCATTATTATATCGTTGACAAATATGTACTTTCTAAAAGAAAGTTTCTGCAAAAAGCAAAAGTTGGCAACAGTGAAGCACATGAACTAATTGGCTGGAAACGCGTGATCATATTTATGATATATTTATGACGTCACTTTAATTTATGAAATGATTGGCCAAAAACACACGTGGCTCAGTTATCATGTGATTATGACGTCACATGAATTTAGTCCATTACGTTCATGAATGAATATATAAGTTTATAACAATGGTAAAACAACTAATTATTCACTTCTTATTAGTTCTGCTTTTAAATTTATTTTAATTTCGTAAAACTGGATATCGATAAACCATTTTACACTATTTTTCATTTTCCACAAAAACTTCTAAAGAATTTGGGATGCGGCTTAGAATCGATGGCGGCTTAAATTCGAATAAATACGGTATTTTTATTTTTTCATATAAATTCAACTGAAAATTTGCAAATAATTTTTAAAAAAATGAAAATCATATAAATATTTAAAAATAATTCTTATTTATTGTATTATGTAGCTGTTTTGAATCCGCACAACAAATAAACCATCGTATTTTTCATCGGCGCTTAAATGAATCCTCTTTGAAATAATTAAATTATCAAAATATGCCTTCGTAAGATAACACCCAAGCTTACATAATGATTCAAAAGTGGAGGTGGCAACGCACGCTTTAGAGCCACCATTAGGAAGGGAAGTGGAAACGATACAGGAAAAAAAGAAAAGAAAAAGGGAGCTGGAAAAAAAGATAGAAAGAAAAAAAGAAAGAGAAAGCCAGCGTCTGGCTGGATAGCAAGAATTCTCTCTCAGTAACGGTCGGTTTCCTTGGTGCTCATTTATAATGCCACTGGTAAGCAGAGAAAAATTGGTGTTGCAAACAAAAGCCAGACAATATAAAAATCGTTTGGATAGTAACAAGACATATACTCCAAAGTCGTCAGGTGTAGTGATCGTCTGCTAATTTATAGCCCGCATTCACGTACCGCCACGAAGTCATATTTTATTTTAAATATCTACTTTTGTTCGAATTAGAAAGAGTTATACTTTAAAACTTCGTCATGTTTTGATTTATGCGGTATCATTGGGAAAGTAATTTGTAAGATTCGAATGAAACAAAAAAAGGTAAACGAAGAAATGTGATTAGTTATTTTTATTTATTTTTCCTCTTTGAACAGAGTTCGAAAACTTTTACATTTTAAAACTTGCAATTTCTTATCTTCGTTAGTGCATTAAGGATTTTTAATTCAGAATGCATTATTACTACAGTAATTGCACAGAATTTTGAAAGTCATTCTTATTAAAATTAAAATGACATCTAATAAAAAAATATTACATTTTTTTATTTTACGAAATGCATACCGAAATCCCAATCTGAATTTCACATGAATAAGAAAATATAATGAATAATTATTAAATTATTTCCACGCATCGCGGATTTCTTGGAATATTTATAATATATTCCAAACTCAATATTTATTTCTCATTTTAATTTTCAGCGATATTTTTACAATTATTACTTTAAGAATTTTTTTTACACTTTGGTCTTGTAACAACAGGTTACTGCTCAGGCTCAGGTGAGCAACAGAGTTGAATTCTTCAAACACTTTTTTTGTACGTCACATCTTGCAGAATTATTCTCAAATAGATGAATTATTCGCAAAATGGAAAAGCTTCATTCTTTTTTTCTTCTGAACAAAAAAATTACTCACTATTTTTTCTAAAGGGGTAACTTAACATCAAAAAAGATTTTTTTAAAGCATTCCTAACTTGCCGACTATATTTAGAAGCAATATATTCACATCTGCAACTTCTTTCATTATACTTTATCCACAATCCCCTTTACTACATTCGAAACGCTTTCTCATATAACATTTCCGCTATGCATTTTATCATCTTCCTTAATCTATTTAATCTCATTTAAATGCACGATTAAAAGTCAAAATAAGTAATTCATATCCTATATATTTACCACTTATACATCCCTCATTTTAATTATAATCATTTCTGCATCATTTCAAAAAGTAATAACTTTTAATCTCCCAGACATAAAACTAAAGTTGGTTTCCATTTTTTTTTTTTTTCAAAAAGAAATGCAATATCATTTTAATAAAAAAAAAATACTCTAAACGTATTAATTTCCATACAATAATTTATTCATCCTTCCAAAGGCTAATAACCTCTTTGAGAAACTTAATCTTTTTTCCTAACTATCTTTCTACAAAAAAAAATTAATAAAATAATATTTAAAATACTCACTTTTCCTTTAACAAATTAATGCCTTCAACAGGCACATCGGGCCTTGTAACTAAAACCTTAGGTTTGCTCATCTTAGCTTCCTGAAGCAGCGAGTGACAGTCCGATCTTCTCAGGCGAGCGTTTGACAGGAGGACAGGAGGAAGTCACCTTACAGCAAGGTCACACATCCCCTCTTGCTGCGGTGGCGCTGCAATCGCCTATCGGTGGTGACGTAAGCGCACGAGACTGAATGGGAAGAATTTACTACAGGAGCGTTATTTAATGTTTGCATTGTTCGAATGACAAAGCCCGCAGATTTTCATTTGCATAAACACATTTAATGTGTCGAGATGAGGTGGTTAGTGACTGCTTCTGAAAAATGGTGAAAGGTATCAATTGACGTAAGAATACTGGCATGAGAAAATAAGTAGTTTTGAAAAGACGTTCATTTAATTATTGCGTAATGAATTAAAGGGTGTTAAGAAAATAAAGAAATAAAAAAATGGTGTTTTTAACTATTAAATAAGATGATGATAGATTGAAGAGTTTGTCAATTAAGAGCAATTAATTTAAGATAATAGTAAGAAAATACAGATGTGTATGGGGATTCTGAAAGAATGACTGAGCGGAATAATTTTGCAGAATGAAATATGTGGTGAGTTGTGAGTATGTTTGAAACACGTTTAAATATAAAAAAAAAAGTTTCAGAAAATTTCAACACTGGAATAATTTTGATAAAATTTCAAAGCCGAAAAGGACAAACAAAAGAAAAGTTGTTCATGTTTAAAAATATCTGTAGAGACAATCAGTTGATGTTTAATATAAATATCAAAATTTTTAAAAAATTGTATTTAATTTGATTTATTCCAAAACTTGGACCAAAATTTTTTTTAATGAAGCATTGAGGTTGTTTTCCAACTTTTTTCAATTCCTACTATTAGCTCATACTGTCTATATATTTATTTATTTATATATTTGTATATTTATTTATTTATCTTGGTGGAATTTTCAATCGTTAATAAAATACATTTTAAAGCGCTGAATTGAGCTGAAATTTTATATACAGGATCATTTTGGATGACAATACAATAATTTAACTATAATTAATAAAAATTAATGGATTAAAACTAATTATTTAAAGAATGACAATTACAGCCACGTTGGCGACCCTTTGGCGACTTGTGTCAAAACTAGAAAAGGGTTTGTTTTTTTTTTCTCACGTGTTAAAGCATTCAGTTGGACTGAAATTAAAAGGACAATACGATACTTTAAGGATAATTAAAAAACTAATTACCACTTAATGTTGTGATTCTGTCCTATGTATGTACATATTTATATTAATTGTAACTATTTAATAACAAGTAGCTAAATTAAAATTTTTCGTTATTGCTCTAAGTAGGAATTGACTTAAAAACTATTTTTTATATTACTTGTTTTAGTAAAATAGTTCTTATTGTAAAATCGTTTTAGGATGATTGATAACGTTCGAAACCGTGATTTTGAAAAAGTGTATAAATGAATATTTTTTTGATATTTAGTGTCACTTGAATTATAATATACTTATAAAACTATTATAAGTATATTACTACAAAAAATATTATTTAAATACAATTTTTTGGCAGAAACTGAAGAAAAAATGACATATTTTCAAAAAATTCTTCTTTTATGAAAAATACTTCTAATAATAATAATATTTTGTCAGTATATAGCTACAGATTCTCAACTAAAATTTTTGAAAAATTCACATCATTTCCAGGCTTACGATCAATTGAAGTAATAATGGTTGTCTTTTTTAACTCGCTTTTATTTGTTATAATTTCTTTACTCTGATATAATAAATATGAAAAAATCCACTTCTAAATTATATTTTTCAAAAGTTTTAGTTCAACCCTGGTATAGAAGTCCTAGCTATATATAAGGGAAATATTATCATTAAGAAAAACTTTTCATAGAAAAAGAACGTTTTGAAAATTCCTTCATCTCATTCTCTTCTCTTCTTCATTCCTTTGTCATTCTACTTCCACCTCTTGTCAAAAAATTGCATCGAATTAATTTTTTCTTGTAATAATATTCTTAAAACAATTTTATCACTATATTTGTAATTCAACTGACACTAAATATTAAAAAAAAAAAAATAACCATTTATACCGTTTTTCAAAATCATGGGTGTTAAATTTTAACACCTCTTGGAGGCGAAAACGGTATAAGTGCTTACAATTATTATTTTATTTTTAAATTAAAAAATTACTTAAAAATAAATAATTGTGTCCTTTATAGTGTTTTGTTTTTGTATTTGTGTTGATATTTTAAGCAGTACTCATTTTTCCATACCAGCGAGAAGTTTGAGAATCAATTCCTTATTTCGGGAAAAATTTATCTAATGTAATTACACAGTTAGTTTCTCATCACATAAGTTTTATAAAAATTTTAACAGGTTTTATGAAGTGCTTGATATTTTTAATATGTCTTTTAATATTTTTTTAAATGTAAAGTCTTACGGCTTTTGAACGCTTTAATGGGCATTAATCTTCTTCTCAATGTTTTTAGTATGTTTTCTTATGTGTGGTTTTATTATATTTTTCCTGTTGTGTTTTTGGTTTGTTTCTTTTTTTTATAATGTGTTTTTTAAACTGTATATATCTTTTTAATCATGTTTGGGGAAATTTTTTGGTTCTCACTGCTCGTTTATCTGACATGCACTCTGTAATTGGAGTTCCTTTTTTTTTCTGCAGAGAGTGTGCATTTCCTTTAAATAAATAATTAAAGATCTGAATTATAGTAGAGAATTATATGTGCGTGTGTGTTTAATTTCTATTTTTGAAGTATATCACATACGTTTTGTTTTGTTTTACATATAACTAGCTGGTTTTTCACACGGGTGAATGAATTGAAAAATTAAATTACATAGATTGAAGGATAAAGAAGTTTTTAATGAGTTAATTTTACGTGAATTACAAATTAAACAAAAAAAAAAGCTTTTTGCATATCTCAGCTGAACAAAAAAAAAAACCATATTTGCTAAATTTTAAGTTTGAAAATCTAATAGAGCTGAAAAAAAAAAGGATTTTTTTTAAAATTTATAACGCCCTGTAACTCTCTTGTGGGTCGATTTTCGAAAACACCTTCCTAAATTGATCTCTGCTCGGCAAAAGTAAAACATTGTGACAAATTTTGTTATTGAATGCTTAAAATAGTATAAATAATTTATATCTGGATGTGCAATACGTTAATATTACTTTCTGTTTGTATTTATTTTGTGTTAAAATTGTAATATTCGCAAGCAACACTATTCCTTAGATTAAAATGGCGATTCAATGGAAACAGCGAAATGTTGGTGATAGAGCCAAGTTAGCATCATTTCTAGCGACCGCGTTGGAAACTTACGATTGATTGAACGGTGCAGAAGTTGCATGCTGTAGCGCCACCTGGTGGGGAGCTGCAACAAAGAGGATAGTCCAAAAATCTTCTCCACAAAAAAATGCATATACATGTCAAATTTTATAGTGATACGTTGAACGGTGTTGGAATGGAGCGATTTCATATACACAAACATCCATTTTTATATAGAGAGATTTTGTCACTTTGCAATGGATGTCTGAATGTGTAAAACAGTTAAATTACATTGATAAGATGAAAGTGTGGCTGTTACAGGTGCATTACAGCAATAAATTTACCCACGTTCTAATTTTTTTATGCAAATATGACGAAAATTATGTGGCATGAAGTTTTATAAAAACAATGATAGTGATCCCGCTATAATTATTTGCAATTATCCTAGAATTTTTGAATTCTTTAAAAAATATATATTTATAAAAATTTAGTGTATAAATCGTGCTTAATAAGATATGATAGTTTAATTCAGTGTTCTGCTTGAATATTTTGAATTTTTTTCTTCAGCTTGCTAGTAATTCATTAATTAAAAGAACAATTAATCTTCCGTGGTTTATTTTTTTAAAAAACATAATAGTAGATTTAATCTTGTTATATATAGAGAGAGATTGTTTGAAAATTTTTAAAGAAACTTTAGAATATAAAATATTTTAAATGGTATGAAATCATTGAACATTTAATTTTAGTTTAGTTTTTGAGAATCACGTTAGAGAACTACAAAAAAAATATCCATTATAAACAGTATGGATTTTATTTTATTCTGAAACCTTATAAAATATATTTTATAGATTTAAAATTTCCAATATACTATAAACATTTGTAAAAAGACATTCGTGAAGTATTAAAAACGTTTGCAGTAAAATATTGTAAATAAAACCACAAACTTAACAGAGAAATGTAAAAAATTAATATTACAACTGTAACCGTTTCATAAGTCATTATTGGGTTAAAGCTAAAAGTAATGGACAAAATCTCTCTCGGGGTAAAATAATTCATTTAATGATATAAAAATATCACAGATACAAAGGATGGATGCTTAGAAGTTACACAAGTCAAATACAAGTAAACATTTAGAGCAGATTTCAACCTCTTTTTCTGCTGGGCCGCATACACATGTCAGCCATTTCACACGGGCCACAACATGAGGGTAAATGAAGGACGGGGGGGGGGGAGGCTTTAAGATCAAGATAACATCTGAAAATGTGAGAAATTGATCATAATATTATAATTCCTGTTTTGCTTTTTTTTAATTATTATTTTTTTATATTTTTTTTATTTTGTTACTAACACTAAATTAGAAGCATTTAAAAAACACTCCTTCACAATTTATGCATCAATAAACGATTTCATACAATGACCGATAATATAACAAACTTCATGGGATGTCTTTGTTCCCGCTGTGTTATTACCACTGACAAAACACTTAGTTGCTGTTGCAAGGATTATTCAAGAAAAAGCCTATTTATCACCTCTTGAAAGAGATCTTCGAAGAAAAGCGTCATTGAATGATTCCTGTTTATTGGTATTTTTTAAAGACAACACTTTCGTGACAAATCAAACAATTAGTGATCCATGTTTGCTTTTCACTACAAAATAGTCAACTTCCCAATCGTCTCGAAACGATATATTTTCTTCGAATATTTTTCGCTTGCAAGGTATGAAAGATAGTTAAAAATTAGTTCCACCCACTGTTGTCTGTCATCACTAACCGTAGCTGTTGCAAATAGAAACAGAATATCAGTTCGTACGATAACAACAACAAAAATCAAAATTGATATATTTCTTGACAAAGAATTTCCCACCAAATTTTTTAGACAATGCTCTTAAATAAGTGAATTTCTCAGAGCAATGGGCCATAACCGGGCCACTTAAAAAGGCTCGGCGGGCCGCAGGTTGAGTATCGCTGTGATTTAGAGGAACAAATTAAAGCCAATTAGCTTAAATATAATCCAGGATTGGACAGCGAGGTGGGAGATCTCACTCATTGGAGTCCAAGCTTTCTCTGACAGTAAAAGTTGTGTGTAGCGACTGTTACAAATCTGTCCATAACGTGGCGGCAATTACTTTCAAGTTTTGGAAGTATAGCATGCATTGCAGAACTTTTTTTTTTTCGTGTTTAATAAAGGATATTTCAAAAAGATGTCTAATCAGGAGATTAAAATTTCTCAATCTAACTCATAATCAGATGACAACAGCATCTTAGTCTTCTTAAAAATTCATCATCAAGTAACATGAAGATTTTTGAGTTCGTGTTATATTTTAAGGTATCCTCCGACTAGCCTAAAATCATTATTTTTTTAGAAAATTGATAGATTTTCTTATGATTTTATTTAATAAGTTATCTTATTAACTTTATAAAAATACCACGTTTTTTATTAAAAGCAAATGCCATAACTTCACATAAGCTGTCAAACTTTAAAATACGTTTTACTCGAAATGTGTTGTTTTTTTTAAAGTTTAAACGGGGACAGCGATTATTCAAAAAGTTTTGAAAATAATTTGCTGAAATTTTGTGTGTATGTTCTGTATAACAGTAGAAGTGTTTTAACCTTCAGATTTATCAACCACTGTTTCATTACAAAATTTACAGTTCTTTATGTGAATGTAATCACTGTCTTTTTAAGCAAATTCATATAACAGCTAAGATAAAGTGCTCTAGTTTTTGTAAAAATTAAAATATCTCTTATCCTGAAGATCATTTCAAAAATGAATAACAAAGTAATGCATCAAAATTGAAAAATTGAGAATTTGTTCTTTTATTATTTGTACATATATGTTTATGTAATTTTTTGTCAATTTTTACCCTTTTTTCCCCATTTTAGTGGTAATAATTTATTTTTCTCTTCTTAATTTTAGCCTTTTTTTTTCTTAAAATGTACTATAAATAAATCTAAAAACTACAAAAAAATCTCCATATCTTCAGTTTTTTTGGTTTTTCTAAAAAAAAAGTTGTCGCAAGTACTCGAATACCTTATGAAGATTTTTGAATTCTTGTTATATTTTAAGTGTGTCAACTTTTATTGTTTCACAAACAGAAGGAGCCTAGAGAACAAAAGCCCGGGGTGGCGATGGGATGGTTTATAGATTGGAATTCTAATTGTAACAAATACGGTAACGCAGAATAACAGGAGTTGCTGCACATTGAACTGTATAAGGCCCCAAAGCTCTCAAGGGGCGAAAGGTGAAAAGTATAAGAGGTAAGTATCAGCTTACATCTAGTTCTGATCGAGGATCTTAACTACGAATCTACAGGGCTGGATCCATTTACTTCTGTTATTTCTCCTAACCGAAAAGAATAATGTTGTCCTCCACCCCAATACAAAAAGAAAAAATTATAATGTTCATTTAAATATTGACTATTGTATTGATCAAAAATGAATGAAAAATTTATTTATAAAAAATAAATAAAGTATATAATTGGATACCGAAATTGAAAAATTTTGTAATTTTAAGTAGTCGGTAGTTTTGTTTTGTTTTCTTCCCCCTAGAACATAGCTTTGTGGTTGCCTCTCTAAGAAATCCGACCTTGAAGATCCATCACCAATAATATCCATGAGCAATTTTAACAATTAAAACAATTTTAATTAAAACCTTACCTACGTATTCCACAAAACTGACTTCGGTGGAATCGATATTCGGATTCATGACTTAACTATAAAGCTACTACTCTTTGCTTTCTTAAGAATGAGTGAGATCGAGAGTTATGTTAACGTTATATTATAAAGCAATATGAGAGCTATATGTGATGGATTTCGTAATTTTGAGCCGCAGTCAAGTGACGAGGATGACATCTCCCTCTCCTAACTACCGCACCACACCAACGGGAGAACATTGAGCCAAGGGAGATTTAACGTGTATCTTTTCCCTCTACACGACAGGTCTTCAGCGATACCTTGTTTTATAATATCAAAGATATTGATTAGCATAATCAGTGATGTATACGTTCTGTTAATTTTTATATACTATACTCATGTCAACAATTGGATGAATTCAAAACTAAACATCCTTTCGGTTATTAATTTTAAAAAAAATTAAAAACTTTAAGGTATCCGACTACGTTTGGAACCGCGATTTTGCAAAAGCGTTTAAATTGATAATATTTATGATATTTAGTGTCACTTAGATTAAAAAACGTATATAAAATTGTTTTAAGAATATTTTTACAATAAAAAATTATTTAAATACAATATATTGACAAAAAATGAACATAGAATGACCAATTTTCAAAACAATCTCCTTTTATGAAAAATGCTTCTATTATAATAATATTTTGCCTGTATTTAGCTCAGACCTCTGTACAGAGGCTGAACTAGAATTTTTGAAATATATGACTTAGAAGTAGATTTATTCATATTTTACGACAACAGAGGGGAGCAATTTTGAGAAAAAACGCCGATAATTATTTCAATTGGTGGTAACTGTGAAAATAATATGAATTTTTCAAAAATCCTAGTTCAGACACTCTAAAGAGAAGTCTTTACTTTATATAAGTATATATATAAAATACACACTGGTGTGCAAAACTTAAGCAACAATGTAAAAATTTAGCAGATAGCCAAGGAATTGCAGAAAAGGAGGTCTGGAGATCAGTACAGGGAACACGTAAGTCAGTAGAAACGTCATGCGTATGCAAATATCAGGAACAAAACGTCAGAAGCGATGTGAGCGTACGCAAAACGCGTGATGTCGGCGCGCGCTGCTCAACAGTAGAATGAAATGAAGGACGGAGACGCAATTCACCATATTCTCTGCAAGTGCCAGTGAGTCAGTTCGTGAAATATGGCTAGAAGAAATC
>BMAV01005514.1:0-22140 GCA_019973955.1 Trichonephila inaurata madagascariensis | reverse complement strand
TCTCCCTCATTTCAGAATTTCATGTCTCTCAGATGATTTTTCGTGAAGTTATGGCAATAAACCCAACTGTTGCTTAAGTTTTGCACACTGTATATATATATATATATATATATATATACATTTCTGAAAATAACATCATTAGTTTTCGATAAAAATCTCCAAAATAATCAGGGATAAATACTATAAATCAGTGGAAGAAGTTATCTCTTGTAAAAAAATAATATTTATTTCATTGTTATAAAAATTTACTTTAAATAAAAATGATAAATATGAGGTATTACGGAACAGTCGGGTAAAATAGAAAATGTGGTTTTTAAACCATGGGAAGACTAATTAAGATATAATTATAAGAGCCATATTTTTAATAATACCAGACAGTCATTTCTATTTCAAGTCTATTTACAAATAGTCACAAATATAATCTTTCTCTTCTCCAGTACAATCAAGTTGAACCCTCAGAAAACAGCTCAAATTTTCTCTCGTTGATCTTTGGAGAATTTTCCCTTATGGAAGATACATTTAGCGTCTTTTTTTTCTGGTTCTTTAGTTGATGACATGAAGTCTATTACAAATGATACATCTAAATGGAACGAATCTTTGCTGCTAACATTGGAATCATTTCCAGTAGATTTAGGTCTAGAAAGTCAGTTTAAGTTTGAATTTTTAACAAAGGTTATACTGACACTACTATCTGTATAGAATCAATTATCACTCTCTAATAACAAATAGCTTACTATTTTTACAACATCCATTACTAAAGTACTAAATCACACCTTACACATTACTAAACTCTCACACCTAAAAATCTCACAAACTCTACTCAAACCCTTTTAGACGCTTCTCTCCCAATCATACCAAACACAACTGCCGCACTCTCGGGGAAACACTTATATAAAGCAGCTGTTGAAATAGCGCCATCTATATCAAACAAACGATCATCAAAAGTCTTTATGTTGTTTTGAAGTCTTAGGCTTCTTATTTTTTAGCATTTTCTTTTACTTCATTTGTTAACTCTTGTTTGTAACTATTATTTTTGTATTAGAGGAGTACGTTATTATAGAAGAAGATCCAGCTTTTTTTTCCTGCCTCTAAATATGACTAGGGCTTTTTGGAAGTGGTAGTGATATCGCTATAGAAAGAAACAAATTTTTTGACTTAGACGTATGAGGGATAACTTTATCATGGCCCTTGGAAGAACAGGTCTGAGGTGATTTTGAACTTGCTGATGGTAATGAAGCATGGTCATTTGGTGGTCTCACGGCCTCAGACCTAGGATCAGTGTGTGTAGAGGCAATACATTTTTCACTACTAAAAACATTCCTGGTGACATGCTAAATATCAGTCGCTTTGATACCGTTTATTACTCTGTCCTGGTTAAGATTACAATATTTTTTTCAAATAGTTATATATAATTAATAACTATTATTTAGCCGTCAATATTATTCACCAAACTTGGTTTTAACTTTATTTTTATTCAGTAAATTTTGTAAATTAAAGTGGAATAATACATTTATTTCAGGTATTATGTAATATTTAGTATTCCACATAACGCGACACGTCATCATGGGAAATGAACTTTTAAATTGAAGGACAAAACATCGTCAGCTGAAAAAAGGACTACCGTATTACAAACTACAATTATTTCAGTGTACATTATATTTTACTTTAATGTTCAAGACACATGCGTACTAGTAGGTTGAAATGTTTGAAAATTTACCTGGAAAAACTTTTGAAAATCGCAAACCACACTTTGTAGCGAGTGCTTTGGTCAACTCTCACTTCAAGGCATCAGGTTCTTCTGATGTTTAAGGTTTTCCCACTCATTAGAAGCTACAAACACAATCAAAACCTCGGCATTCTATATTACCCGACTATTCCATAACACCCGACTCTCATATATACTTAAAGTTAGAAATAACTATCTGAGATTTAACTTCATTATATATATTTATATATAGTTTCCGTACTATAATCAGGAGATTATTTAATTTTTTATAATAATGACTACGGATCGCTATTTCTTTTTGCTTTCCTCTTGTGGGAAGATAAATTAATCTTTTTTTTTAAAAAAAAAAGATTTTTTTATAGCCAACTTTTAACTGGCATTAAATTCAACGCTGAGGAATCTAAATCTAACTACAGACACACGAATATTCGCTTTGAAATTTGAAGAGTACAAAAAAACAACAACATAATATACACAGGTATTCCAAACTGATTTAGGTGGACTCTGAAAATCAATGGAATTATAAAAATGATCTATAGTATTCAAAGAGTCTATAATCGTGATCGATGGATTTTTTTAGAACAATTATTTAATTTTTAAGGGCTTAGAAATATGAGATAATAATATCAAAATAAGCATGCATAGATATCATATATATTTGAAAAAAAGATGTATAATCCACACATCTTCAGTGTGATGCTTTAAGGTCATAGTTTAAAAAAGAGGAAAAACAAATCTTAAAAACCACTTTTTCCTAATTTTTTACCAACTTTTCTGCTTAGATTGTCGTCAACTTGTACAATTATTTCTTTGCATTAGTACTACATTTCGCATATTATATTACTGGTAAAAATGCAGGAGGATTTATGAATAAAATTAATAAAAATTTAAAAGAGGTCAATGTTAGAAAATATTTAGGAACTCCTGGTATAAATCGTGCTCTATAGTCTAGAAATTTTATATCTTGCTTTCATTGAATACACACTTAATTTAAATAATATTTAAAACATTTTCATATATCTTGAAGATAGTTTGAAACTTAAATTATTAGATGAATATATTTCTTGTTGACACACATCGTATTTGAATAACGCTACCTGTTTCCAAAGACCTTTCGGTAGCTCAAGCATTGCTAAATAAGAAAAATAACCATTCATGCTGATAACTAATATCTCTGTTTTTATTTAAAGAATTATAATTACACATTAAGATATGAAATAGCTCTAAATCAAAATCTATAATGTGGGGCAAGTAAATAATATAATAAATTTGCATTACACTCATATGATGAAATATTTATAAACATAATGAAATATTTTAAGTGTCTCGAAATTAATAACTTATATCAGAATTATGAAAAAAAAATACTTTTAACCAATGTCTAATAAAAATATCGTATGTGTTAAATGTATTTAAAGAAGTAAGGATGTGATATTGTTTTACGTTTCTGCGTCTAACGCATTTATTTAAAATCAACAAAAAAAAGTGAAAGGTATATTTATTATTAAATGTGTGTATGTGTGTGTATTTCATTTTAAAAGTTTAATTAAATTGATCTTTTGAATATTTATTATTCTATGAGGACACACACACAGTAGAGAAAAGAAGAAATAAATTTTCTCCAAAAGTAGTTCTTCATTTGCCTTGTATTTTTAACTAATAAATATAGAAAACGAATAAGAAACTCAGAAACGTTTTTGAGGAAATTTTAAATTCTGTTTTATATGTACTTAAGGTGAGGCAAGAAATATCATGAAATATTAAGTCCGTTTTTCACAGAAATCGAAACGCCTAAACAAGTATGACATTATGTTTTAAAATTCAATATGGCAATATTATATTTGAAGAATAAATGAATATTTCGTACGGGCAAGATAAGGAAAGGTTTTACATTTTGGAATTTTTATACAGGTTTAAATTGATCAAAAAGGTTAGAATCTCAAACCACTGGAAGCTATTTCATATGAAACGATATACACTGAAAATGCATCTAGTTTAATGTGCAAAGCAAATAAAAAAAATCTATATGATTTTCTATCATATAATACTTCTCCTAGGATTCAATATTTATCAATATAAGGTTTGAGAGGAAATCCTGGAAGCGTATTCTTACAGGAAATCAAATTGCGCATTGCACATTTTCAATTTTCTTTATACTGATCATCAATCATAATTTTTTATTACATTTAGAACTATTGAAAATTTTAGAGCACTTAATTCGATGCGCATACAGGAGATTAAATGCAAGAGTAATGTATATATGAGATCCATTATTATTTTGGTGATGAATTCTTAATTTGGATATATATTTTCATGGAATAAGAACTTTCGAATTCTTAACTATATACCTCTATTGATTATTTTTATTTAAAGCTACATCTTTCTTCTTTGATAATTTTTTTCTACTTGCATTTACACAAAATTGATTGCTACTAAATTTTCTTTATTTTTCTTTATAAATGTAATTTTATTTTCTCTTAAAATATGTTTCTTAGTTGCTTCGATTGTTATCTGATGGTCCTTATACAAAACAGTGATTGTTATATTAAATTAATAAATTGTAAAAATCATACACAGAGCTTGTTATATCTTGGAGTTCACACATTTCAGTTCTTTAGTTTTGATAATATTGTTATGAATTTTGTGTAATGCATACTTAAAGTAGTATAGATAAATTATAACTGAATGTGTCGTACGTTAATATTACTTTCTGTTGTATTTATTTTATGATAAAATTGTACCATTCGTAAGCAACTCAAACCCTTACATTTCAATGGTAACTTGGCTAAATATTGACAATACAGCCAAGTTGGCATCAATTTTGGTGACCGAATATTTTGAGTTGGCAACCACTGTAATGGGTTAGCGACCACTCTTTGTGACTTCTCTGTGATATGGATGCTTCTGGGAATTATTGGAGAAATCTATTATATTAACCCGATCTATGACGTAAGTGGATCTTTCGAGAAAGATCCGTACATCTTATAAAACGGGAGTCGCTCTCTGAAACCTAGTGAGTATTATTGTAGATGTTGAAGACTTTAGTTGTGCTACGATCAAGCAACGAACTTGCAAATAATCTTTATCATTACGCATTTGTATTTCTTGACAAACATAGTAGTGTCTGAGCTCTGTAGAGGGTGTGACGATTTTCTGGGATTATTTTTGTGGCTGTATCCTGCACTTAACGAATTGTTTACCTATAGTAAATTCCATCACCTTTAAGGAACGGTTTGGTCTTTGAGACTGATAGCATAAATTTCACGAACACCGATCTACGTAAAAATATAAGAATTAAAAATATTTAATATATTATAGAAGCAATACACAAGAAAAAAACTTAAATTTTTGCAATATAGATGTCTACAATTTATAAACTAGATAATGCTACTTAAGTATGAGCTGTATTTAAAACTTTAGTAAAATAATTATGAACTTCGGTTTTTTTATAAATTTTTCGGTTGCAAGATGGAAATATCTACTTATTTTATGTTTATATAAAAACACCTTCATTGCAATAGAATTCATTCTGTACTCCATGCTATATTTGTAGACAGCCATCTAGAGCTAATTGAAACTAAGAACATTGCCTATTATACAAAATAAAAAAGAGTTTTAAAAATTGTAGGTACATTTGAACATATTTTAGTAAATCCTTGCTCATTCCATTTCATACAAATTCCCCAAACTTTCTTGGGCATTTTTTCTTAGGTGACTTTAAGCAGGGAAAGTATAATAAACACTAATTTATGTTTACTGATATTTTACTTTACAATATTACTGTTTTCATACGTTTTTTATAAAGTAAATAAAAGTATTTCTGCAAATATTAAGAAATAAATGCATTTTCATGATATTTTCAAAAACTCTTTAATAAATTTTAATGAATTTTTAATTTTTTACGCAAAGAAAAAGATGCTTTTCTTAATTAACCAATCAAATTCAATATCTTATTTTTCTTTTATGCAAAGTCAGGAAACTTATAAGAGAAATAAATTCTTCGAGAGTGGTTTTAATTTTGTCCGTGTTTCTGAAGGCTTAAGGTTATTTTTGAAACTACTGCAAACAATAGTACAAAGATAACGTCTGATGGAAATATCACGACAGAGAGGCAGCCAATTCCAACTGAAGCTGGCTCACTGTGTTTTGAGATGCGGTTTTCATTTTATGGTACTACTTCTTGGAGAACGAAACAATATCCAGAAGACCAATTACTATGCTTCAGAGCAGACCTTAACGGTCACGCAAGTTTTAATTAACTCAAATGCTATTTAGCTCTCGAATAAGCTGTCCGCTGTTTCTGGTACCTCAATTATGGGGTATTCAAATTACTGAACGCTTAATTAAGTGGGGTTTAAACCCTCTATGCGGTCTGCACTTAAAGTCTTGCCATTCTGGAGATGCTTCAAAAATGCACCGCACATATATTTTTGCTTTCAGGTGGGGTTCTCAAAAGCGGTTGAGCCGTATCTTTAAGAATGTGGCTCGACCGCTTTTGGGAATCTTGCTTGAAGGCAGAAAAAGCATCTCTGGAATGGCGGAATTTTACGTGCGAACCACTTGGAGGGTTAAGCTAGAAGACTAGTGGTCTGCTAACCGTTCACTTCATCTCCCATTAAAGCAACCTAACATGGTGCAGACATCATCATTGAACACAGGAGTATTGTATCAGAGGACCCTGTAAGAAGGAGTAAAGCTTTAGTCTTACCAATGACACGTTCATATATGGGGAAGACTAGAGGACTATCCATCTAATATCATGAAAGTACAGTAAGAACCCGTTTAACGCTCTTTTATTTGAATTGTGGGATTCCCCGAAATCTAGCACGCAGCATTAGGTTTTCCGATATCCGAAGCAGTTTATCTGTGTTTCTTCTTTCCGGCGGTATTATGCGAAAGTATTTTTATCGTTTCAAACATTTGTTGGCGTTATTGCAAGTATAAATTTATATAATATAACGATTGCTACGAGTGAGTGAATATATGAGTAGCACTGTTCAGCTACACAAGGGCTTTTCGCGACGGACCTCGTAATTTTGAACCATGGTCAATAACGATTGATATAGTGACAAATATTATGATTTTTAGTTTTTATCACGGGTGATAATAAAAAAATACGAAAATAAAGCATAAAAAAAGCATTTCACTAGAAACTAAAATGCAAGTTATTAGAAGATTAGATACTGATGAACGTCAATCTCAAATTGGTGCTGCATTGAATTTGGCAACTTCAACAATAAGGACCATTCTTAAGAATAAAGAAAAAATACTGTCATCGGTAACTGCATTCTGCAACTAGAATTACCCGTTCTAGAAATAATACAATAGAGGAAATGGTAAAATGACTTTCTATATGGATTGACGATGAAATTGAACGCAAAATGTCACTAAGCCAATCTACCTTCTTGATAAAATGACAGAAAATTGAAAATACAAAAGAGACTGAATGATCTGAAATTTAAACGTACTGACTTAGAATTTTATTTGTTTTTATATGCCTATTCGTTTATTATGCTTCTATATTTGTAAGAAATAAATTTGTTTTATTGTTATAAAAAAATTATTAACAAATTTAATGGTAAAATACCTGACCAATTTTCTACCCATCTTCCCCTAACCCCATTATTTACATGATGAGATAACCTCGTTTAACGCTGTTTCATATTACGCTTTACTTTGATGGAACGTATACCCCGCGTTAAGTGGGGTCTTACTGTATACCAATATTATGGTGGTGGTATTATGATCCGTACTGGAATGATGTTAGGCAGATGGATGCATAAAACGTATCGACCAGTGATGCTCCTTGTCTGATTTGAAATATAGGAATGAGATCTTAGGACCAAGTGCGAGTATTTTCAGATGGACAGTCAGCCCCCTGTTTATATCTTGTACGATTGTACTCTTCCAAGCAAAGATTAGACAGTCTTTAAACACCCTATATAGTCGATACTCAGAAAATGACACGGATAGGGAAAGGGATCAAACCTGAATTCCCACAAAATCTCTCAAAGATGCAAAGTAATTACAGCTTCACAGCTTACTCCCGGATGTAAACTGGTGGAGGAGTAAATGCCTTTTAACAAAGTCTTATAACTAACCTCTCAAACGACATGAGAGTTTTTTGTGGAATCAGCATTTCTATTAGAGAAGTGTTAATACTCCATACTAAACCCTACACTTGTGTCAACTTACTTCAATATTCTTTGACCATTTTGTTTTTATGAGTTTACTAAAACATGATTTAGGGAGTAGTATTATTGTTATCAACTTTTTAATAATTGGTTCAGTAATTTTTGAAAAATCCACGAAATGTGTTTGTTTTAGAGCTTTTTTGTACACCAATGTGTATGGGACTTTAAAAATATTTTTACAAAGCAAAGTCACTGACAATCCAGTTAAATTTAATGTCATATTTAGGAGGAACATTTTTTTTTTTTTAATTTTACCAGATTTCAAGTTTCAATATTTATTAATATATATATATAATTCTAGATTTTATAATTCTAAAAATCATTATAAAATTTTAAAAGTATTATAAGACTTTAACATTGCTATAATACCCAAAATGCATGTATTTTTGTATATAAACACAACATCTTTCAGTAAGCAATGTAATTAGCACAATGAACAAAACAATAAATAAATATTTATAACAAAGGGGAACAAAAACACACGTATAAGGAAGGGCATAAAGTAAAGTAAACAACTTTTATAAAATTAAATGGTAAAAAAAAAATATTTAAATAATCCTTTGATTCAAAATTAATTTAAATCGAATTTTAAAATATTTATATCTCCATTATGCTATTGATTCATTTCCAGATATTCAGCAACGAAATTTATGCACAGTGAAGATTTATCTAAGTAAAGGAACATAAGGGAAACATATTTTTACCCGAAAAATATGCAAATATCTCTGCAACATAGAAATAGTTTTCTTATAAATTTATAGCGATGAAAATGTAATTTTCCTTTTGGACGAGAATGTAATACATATCTATTTTCTGCAAAAGTCTCCCCAGACATACTTCATCCTGATATCTTAGACACATAACTTGAACTGAAGATACAACCATTCACCACTTTTGAAATAGGTTTGTTTCAGAAAACAAAATCAAAATCTTAAAATGTAAGGTAAACATTAAATATGAATACCATTTACATTGAAACAAGATTTTGTATATTCTGTTTTTCTCAACTTTTTTATTTGGTTTCCACCTTATATTGAATATATTGTTTCTTACGTTTTTCCTGCATAAAAGGACTTTGTAAACATGGGAATAGCATGATTTATGTTTTAAGGGATTAGTATATTTCCCAAATTGTATTGAATACAAACAACGGAAATAGTCTTTTTAAGATATTCAGATTTTTGTATTACAATTCTTGTTCAATTTGTTAGCTATATAATTTTAGTTAAAAACATTTTTGAGTTTGAACTAATAAAAGAAGATTTTTCAATTGTTCAGCTAGGGCTTCAAATATATATTCTATATCTTATCTAAAGATTCGAAACTTTATTTTAATGACATAAAATAGCGTTTTCGAAAAATTAAGTTTTTTAACACTAGAACTGTAGAATAATGTAGAAGATCAGTTAGTAGGAAATGTTAAGTCATTATGATTTACTACTATTCACATTACAAAAGTCAATCCATTTTCTCTTTATATATGTGGTTTTACAATTGTTCTATATGATCTATTGATTTTCATTTATTTTATAGTTGTGATCATTTAAATCTGTAGTATCAATAATTTTTTAAACCATGAATAAATCGAATTGTCCATGCCCAGATATCATCTTTATATTTTAATATAACTACATTTTAAATTTTTAATTCAATCAAATTACCCAAGACGAACTAAATAAACAATTCATATTATAAAACTTAATTCAAGACATCAAGAGTCATCAATACAATTTTACTTTTAAGGCAACAAATCAAAATTTCTATAAAATAATGTACAAAGAAGACTTTATTTTCTACAGTTATTTAACTCAATCTGACGACATTTTGGAACTCTTCTATCATTCTATCTGTGAAAGTATTCTTCCATAATTCTATCTGTGAACTCTAAATTCCATCATAATAAACTCATCGTGTAGGTTGATGTCCATGTTAGAATATTAAAAGTCTTAACAAGTTTAAAAATGTCACGCACTTTCTTAAGCTTTGGTTTTTGTACTCTTCTTCTTTTTTTATAGGTAAACATTGTACACAAATTCGAAAAATCTACCAATGTAGGAGTCATAATGTAGTTCCTTGTTTCTCATATTTTCATCACATTATAAAACCAGTTTAACATGATTCATAACAAAATGATTTTGCAGAAATAATTAATAACGAAACCACAGAATTTTTTCTATGCAACTCAAATATGCAAACTGATGAGAAATGTATCAAAAAGATTAAAAATATTTAGGAAACTTAACTTTTTGTGTATTCGTAATTATATATGAATTTTTTTATTATTTTACAAATGCAAAACACTACAAGTAGCATCTATGCCATTAGTCTATGTGCTCCTCAATATTTTTCGACAATACAATTCAAACTTTTTAGTGAAGGACACACGTCCAAATGTTCAGCAGTCATAGGCTGACCAGAGTCATAGAGAGTACAGTCCAGTGAGTCGGCGATACCAATTCTGTAGAAATGGGATCTTAAACATTCATGTCCTGTCAAATGTTTAAATCGAGCTACAGCAGCCTTTTCTAGGAGCTTCTGGAACTCAGGACGGGCTCTCGTTCAAGATTGCCTAGTTCTTGCCCTTCTCGACATATCCGCAGATTCCATTTTAAAATTATACTTAAAGATAATATTAGTTAAAAGCTTTAATAAAATAAAAAATGAAATTCCAGTGGGTCTTTGGATTACAAGGGCTCCTTTCTAAGTAGGAAAGTCGGCATGCTCATTCCCAACAATGTCCCAATGAGCGGGTATCCATTGAAAGGAAATTTTATGTGGAAAGTCTTTCAAGAACGATCTGCATTCTAAGATTATCTGTGAATTACAGAGGTAATTTTGAGATAAAGCTTGTAACGCCGATTTAGAGTCGGAAAAGATTACAGTCCTGTTGAACTTATAACTTCTTAGTGATTGTTGCTCAACCGCTACTTCCCCCTCAGGGGGCTCACCTTCTTTAGGTGAGTACGGGTGTCACAATCCCGAGGTACCCTAGTGATCTTTTCCTTTTCCCAAGGGGTTTACTGTCTTTGGTAAACACGGGCTTCACGAACCCGGGGTACCCTAGTGATCCTTCTCTATTTTCGAACCTCTTCTTGTCGTCCCATTTCTCCTTTTCTTCTTTTCCCGTCCAGACCACAGACCCATGTTACAAAATGAACTTTGTTCAAATTTTGTTTTTTCTATTGAAAAAACTTATGTTTTATTATTAACATATTAGGGTTTACATTTTGTATTACGTTAGTTTAGTTTCTTTTTCTTAGATTTCTTTCAATATTTTGATTATGTTGCTTTATTTGTGTTCGATTAACACCGTTGGCTAGCCAACCCGCATGTTTGCAGTGTGTAGCGTCCCGTAAGGAGGAAAATGGTGTTCTGGGGATCTTTGTGTTCTTTTTGCCCACACTTCTCCCGTATGGAGGAGATGGGTGGCCTAGGGATACCTCTGCGTTCCCTTTGGCCCACGCTTCACTGTAGACGGGTGGCAGGAGTGAGCCCGCTCCTGTGAATCGGCTGGTGGTACCTCTCCTCGGTGTCCCCGAAGAGATACTGCTGTAGGGTTAGTGCTGCAGATAAGGGGTGTCGGGTTTACCCGTTGGATCCCGCTGTAGCATTATATTCTGGGTGTACCCCAGGTAAGCGCCGGGCCTGTTTTTTCCAGATGACTGGCACACTGCCTCCCTTGTTGGACTCCGTGGTGGGTGGTGGCATGACAGAACTAAGTTGTGTACGCGTTCTTATGGAATGCTGCTGTGCTCGGGTAAAGGCCTCGTATTACCCACTCTCAACATTGATATTGTTTCTGTACATACTCGATTTTTAATCTTATCTCTTCCTAGCAATGAAATGTCACAAAAGTCATCGTTTGCAATTCAAAAAGCTATAGAAGGAATAAGCAGCGAACCAAAATCGGTCAAAAAATTACGATCTGGTGATTTGCTTGTTGAAACACCATCTGCTTTACAGACAAAATCTTTCTTGTTAACCTAAACATTTTTAGACTGCCCATTAACTGTAAATCCTCATAGATCCTTAAATTCTTGCCGTGGTGTCATATCCGAAACAGATCTTTTGTCAGCCTCCATAGCAGAAATCTTGGAAGGACTTTCTGACCAAGGGGTTAATCAAGTCAGAAGAATTTAAGGGAACCGGGACGTTCTCGATGACACAAAATGAGCAAAATTTGGCTTTTCGAAAGAACATTATTTTCAAAAACAGAAAGACTCCATAAATAAAAAATTTGTGTCATACAATATATATATTTTTCTTAATATACTACAACATAAAATTATTAAATATATAAAATTTTTTAAGAAATATAAGGATTCGAAAAAGTACACACCAAAAAAAGTTTTCGGATACATGGTGCTCTTTAGGTACATGTATCTTTCCTTTTATAACATATAACACCACAAAACATGCTGTTTTAGTTATAAAATTGTACCTTTATTTAAATGTAATAGTTCATTTTATATTTCCTTGCACAGAATTTTTTAAAAAAAAATTTGAATTTTGACTTTTTGAAATTTTGATAAAAATGGCATTTTTTTTTTTAGAAATTGAGCAATAAAAGTAAAAATATTAACATTTAAGAAATAGATTTAGTTGCATTAAATACATTATCATGACACAAAAGCTCATACCAAGTTTCATTAAAATATAACAAATAGATTTTTCTACACATGTACCTAAAAACTGAAAAAACACATTTTGAGAAAATTGAAAAAAACTAAATAAAATGATGCACTTACCTAAGATTTGTATTTTAAAATTTTCCAGCACTGTACTCATCTTGCATCGACTGTTCTAAGGCATCCTACTTCCATTTAATTTGCCTTTTTTGTTGTTTTGGCTTCTTTGGTAGCTTTTTGAACAGCTATCTCAGCTTCACAAATTCTGACGTAGTCAATTTTGCGAAGGCCTTCACAAGTGTTGATGCCTGGATTGATTTTTAATGCTTTTAATACTTCTGTCCTTGCGTATGCACCTTCATTGAAGCATATAACTGCGTCCATAACACCCATTTGCAAAGTTATTTTGCTCACAAATGTGTTTTTCGGCACACGATTCCACACACAGTTATTAAAGCTTTCGTTGGGGTTCTGAGTTTGGCCATGCAAATATTTTAATAACAGTTCTTTTGCAGTTAAGTCTCTAAAAAATTTTTTAATTTAAAAAAGAACTGCTTCTGGGAGAGAATGTTTGTGGGTGTATTTTTCACCTGATACAATGCTTTTATTGTACTCGCACCAACTTTCTTCTCCCATAGGGCACAAAGCATGTTGCGGATTTTCAACTGTCGACAGTTTATGGAAATATATTGCCCAAATGGATATGGACATATCTGCGACTGATTTTCCAACATTTCTTCTCATGGCTAGGCCATAATATTTTTGCAGCAGAAGAATTTCTGCATCTGTCAGCCTTCCTCGTCCAGATATTGGTTTGTTGTCTGACAGCTTGGTGGATTTTAAATTGTTCTTTAGGGCTCTCAGTCTTGCTCCCATCCTCTTTTGGACGTGGCCGATGCACTCTAGTTTTTCAACAGGAAATTCATCACCGTTAAAGTTTGATTCTTTAACTTTTAGGAATCCCCTTTGAATTCCTCCCAAGGTACTGAACATACCGAACATTATAATTTGGTAAGGGCGACTGAAAATCCTAATGCTCCTTCACTTCCTTTCCCCCTAAATCCAATAGTTTCCCCGGCAATTATCACGGTTTTTTTGTATTTTTTCATTCAAAGCAAAATTTTGATGGCACTCAAAAACAATAACTTTTTCCCTTATCGAGAGAAGTTGCCCTTACAACGCCATTTTTGAAGGGTGTCCCCTTTTTTTCCCCGGTCCCATCAAGAGCAAATGCTATGTTCTTACTGTGTTCGTTTTCTGACACTTCATTAACGGTGTTAACCATTGAACAGTAAACAGTTTCCCAAAGCTTTAAAATTGGCGTATACAGTCTTTCAAATTTGCTGGAGGAGGGGTAGTTCATCAGTCAAAATATCTGAGCTGCACTTTTCCAATTCAATGCACCTCATGCCATAAACAAATCTCAAATTTACTTCATATCCATCTGACACTATTTGAAGTCATTGAAGAATGACCAGAACCAAATACTTGCAAGTTGCTGACACACTAGTAGAAGGGCCTTTTCGACTACTTTTTTCAAAAAACATCAAAGCAGAAAGATTTATCACAATATCTGCATTTTTCAATATTGTTGAAAATATCATTGAGCATATTTAAGTCAATAATAAATACCTGCTTTGAGTTTCAACTGAAAAATTATCTTCATAGTCCTTAAAAAATACTTCACTCTTCCAATTTTCTTTTTAGATGCACGCATAACTCTTTCACTCTCAGCATTTGCTGAAATGTTTTTAAAATTTAAAATACATTTACCCCAAAATTTTTGTTCGAGGCATTTCAGATGTTAAAAAATTTAAATTCAAACAAATTGAATGTAAACAAAAAAAAAATAAATTACAGTCAAAATACGAAATTCGTAACTCACGTGTTTTAACTCAAGCACGGGGAAAACAAAACGCAAAAATTCCCCCACACAGCGGGGATAAACAAGATTGAGTTGGTAGTTATAATCCTTTCAAACCACAAGAATAAAAAAAATAAATCAGATTGGTGTTTTTGTATCACTTAATCTACATAAAAAAATGCTTCGGGCAGCTGTAAAATGGGCGTGGCAGCTGACGTGGGTAACGTAAACAACAGGCGTGACGCTGTTTGCTTTTTTAAAACCGCAATTACTCGGATATTAAGCAAAACCCATACATGTTTTACATTTTGGGAAACAGCATTAATTCTACTTTTTAAGATGAAAATTGAAAAATCGATTTTTTGAAGGGTTAGAACGCCTCTGTTCCTTAAAAAAAAAAATGTCACACTATCCCCAACGAAGCATTTAATATTAACTTTTAATAGCCCCAAACTACCATCTACAATTAAAGCTGGATATCTTAATTGTAAAATACCCCCATTCCGTTCCTCTCGTGGCTTTAATGCCAGAGGTTCGGTCATTCTCAAACTTCCGTCGTGAACCTAACATGCTCTGGTGTGCATCTGTAGGGGATTCTTCTACAGATTTAAATGGGAAAAAAAATTAACGTTCCGCTTCATTCTCCGATTCCCAAAATTTGCCCAAAAAGGAAAAATGAAAAAAAAATACAAAAATTAAAACCAATAAAAAAAATTTCTTATTTTGAAGCCCCAAATTAATAGTTCCTCAGTTAACAAAAAAGCATGCTCAGGCTACTAAAACCCCCAACTATATCCCCCAACTACCCAAACAGATCCAAATATAACAAACATAATCTGCCCACTTTTACAATGTCTGAAACCCGTATTTTCTGAAAATCCGATGCCAAGTACCTCATCTTCAGTCTCTACAGTCTCCACGTCATCTTCATCCACTGAAGCACATCTACTTCCTTCCACATCTGCAATAATACCAACAATACAAAGTGAGTCTTTGTTACCAAATAACCATTCCTACTACTACTACTTCCCCTGGCAATAACCTGAATACTTCTGCTTCATCTTTAGAAACTGAAACCCGCCCTCTTACAACTTCTAATAAATTTGCCGCTCTGTCAACTGAAGTTCAACCATTAGTTCCCTTACCTGAGTCGGCCTCAACTACATCCAATAGCGAATCTTCTAAAATCAAACAGAGTGTAAAACAGGATTCAAAAATAGAAGAAACGCATAAAAGTACAAAAACCAGAAATAGAAATAAAAATGTCCCCACATAAGCCGAAGAAAAGCTATGTACACTATACCTCAGAAGACGAGGATGTGATTGTATACGATTTGGAGAGATAAGGGTTTTAAAAGTTTTATAAAAGACAGTTAATCTCTTTTCATAACACCCACCAAATATCAAAAGAAATGACAGGGATCACTGCTTTTAACAATGTCTATAATTACAAAAAGACTTTTTTTAATACATGTCGAGCTTGGTGGAGGAAATCTCCCACCTGTCTTTGCTTTTAAATTTGTTCAGATTAACTTTTATGTACAATTTCCGATTCTACCATTTTTTAACTGAAATTTAATTAAATTTCTAAGTATTTTTATACTTTTAATGTTTTAAATGTATTTTAATAACAAATGTCTCTTTTTCAACGAGTGTTTGGCGCAGTTTGGCCAAAATTGGCCCTTGCACCATTAAACCTGAAAATCCCTCACTCACTCACTCGACCGCTACTTCAATAGCTTGAATCACTAAATAGAAGGCAGTAGTAAAATTACCTAATTGTAGGCAAAATCTAAGCAATTCACAAAAGATGCCAGCTCCAGCACAAAAATATCTATCTAGAAGGGACCCATCAGTAAAAACATGTTGTCAATCACTTTATGAGAATCTATTCTCAATATTTTCCAAAGCTATGGCTTTCAGTTATTCGGGAGACATTTCTCTCCTTAATACCTTTACCAGGAGTTCAAGACTTATATATCAAGATGAATATAATCCAAAGGGCACAAAGGTAGTGGCAAAATAGAAGTCACTTGACAAAGCTCCAAAGAACAAGCGACCATCTTGGCTAACTCTTTGAATCCATCCAGAGTCTTCAAATTTTTATCTCTGATAATATAGCTCTTTTTTAACTACTCTAACTACTATGTCCACTTAAAATAATTTTAAATTGTGTGTGTGTGTGTGTGTGTGTGTGTGTGTGTGTGTGTGTGTGTGTGTGTGTGTGTGTGTGTGTGTGTGTGTGTGTGTGTGTGTGTGTGTGTGTGTGTGTGTGTGTGTGTGTGTGTGTGTGTGTGTGTGTGTGTGTGTGTGTGTGTGTGTGTGATTCAATATAGTATCATAATTTTGGTATAGGCAATTGTCTTTATTCGGTTGAAGGAAAAATAAATAATTTAAATATATTTTTAAATATAAACTAATAATTTATTGAAAATAATTAAACATGTTTAGGTGTATTATTGCCATAATAATTATTATTATTACTATTATTATTATTATGCTTTAAAGCGCTTTATTATAATAAAGCGCTTAAACCTTTTGACCTTAAGTTATCTTCACTATATTTACATTACTCAGTATAATTATTTTTATTCCAAAGACCTAAATATAGTCCATATATCAACTAATTTCTTGCCTATAATGATGAAGTTACTAAATAATAAAACATTCCAAAAGGCACTTGTGTAGATATTGTGTAATGTACCCTTTAGGACGTTAATACTCAGTCCCTATCTATTAAGTTTTTGAAGACTTTTTTTCGAATTTCCATAGTCCACAGCGAAACATTTTGAATTTAAAGTTGCAGTGCATAAACGTGACCTGAATGATTCATGCTCCACAGCCTCTATTCGATTAACTTAAGTGCATATCCTCATATCGTACGATGTCAAAGTGACTGTTGAATGAAAGAGTTCAATTTTTCTTCTTTCCATGGATACATTTCTTTGCTCAAGCTTTTAAAGAATCAACAAAAACCACAAACGTTTTCGAGCTGGATGTCTGACACGAATGGCAGCTTTTGTAATCCATTCCGAGAGACAGCTAATGTATTGGAAATGGAAGCATTTTTACCACGCTGCACTCGAGAATAACTTATTATTTCATACGATTTTGAGGTCAAATCATTTTCATGGAATATATATATACTACAAATTATCAAAAATAACATACTTTCCGTTAATAAATAACACACCAACACTTTTTTTCCTTCATAATGATATACGGCAAATTTTTCGAACATTTTATTTGATTGGGTTTGTTAACTTGTGCAATTGATTAATTTTGTGTTGGTAAAAGGCCATCATTTTTGCTAAGAGAATGTTAAAAGGTGTTATTGGATTTATTACAATATTCAGCTTATATCATATAAGATAGTCTTCCAAAATCAAATGCATATGTATGTAGTCATTGAAAAATTAATGAAGTTCCAAAATTTTGCAAATGAGCATTCAGAAAATGTGTAAAGTAGGAGAAATCTTAAATCTAGTATAAAACTTATTTACAAATTATTTTCCGCCAATTCATATTAACTCCAGACATTTTTTGGATTTGAGATTGAGCCTAGCATAAATGCATTTATATCAGAAGTGAGGTATGAAATCACTATTATTAAGTTTTGTCCACCTCATATCTCAACATTCGGTACATGATCCGGAATGTGATTTAATTTTATAACTAATATATTTGGTTATCAACTGTAACACTATTTATAATGTGACTTTATGTCTATTATTTTCCTTGTCATTTTTCCTATTCTTGCATGGCGCAATATCGATTTTGGTTAAATACATGATTTTCAACAACACACGAGAATTATTCCGTAAGTGTAAAGCCTTTCTTGGTCAAGTTTGATCACGAAGTTTCTTTTCATTTCAGTGCTTTGGAACTTAACAAACTAATATCTAAAACCAATTCCTGGTATTTCGGATCAAAGGCCCGAAATGGAGAGATTTTAGCAAGAAATCACTCAAGGTGATATCAATAAACTTTTAACCAATGCTAAATTGAAAAGCATATAATTTCAAGATCTAAAAAAGTTGTTAACGAATTTTAATTTCTTCTATATTCATGTATTTGCGGAATTGGAATATTCAAAGGCTATGTAAATACAGTCGAACCTCCATATAACGAATCTCTATATTGCAAATTTTTCTATATAGCGAACTTTTCCTGGAACCAAGAACATTTCATGATTTTCTTCGTAAAATAACCTCTCAATAACGAAGTACATTTTCTATATAACGAACTTTTTCTCTTGTGATTCAATTTTTTTCTCCCTATTTTTTAAGTATTTCAGGACATTTCACGTTATTCCCTCTTTAAGCACATTTTATGGTGGTCGTAAATTTTTAACTGGTTTTATTAGGTACCTAACTCGACGAGAGCAACAGAAGTCTAGGCATTCCATCCAACAAGTGCAACCTCTAACCTCCATTGTCAAGTTCACTGGAAACATCTTCGATATCCCCTTTCGCCTTCAGTAGAGTACTCATGTTCTTGAACTAGTCTCCATTGTTCATTCGTACGGGTAAATAGCTCGAAAATGTCAAAAGATAAGTGCTTGAGCATAAAAGAAAAAAATTATTTCTTCAGGAAGTGGATAAAGACGCCAAGAAACTTTTCTAGTAGTTTTTCTTTCTATTTTTCATAGGTAAAATATGTAAAATATATATATATTAATTTACAAAAAGTTGTGGATAATTACTTTTTTTAATATATAATGTATATGAATTTAAAATTTGTTTTACATGGTTTATTAAGAAATTAAAAGATGAACCTCTATATAACGAACTTTTTTCGGGGTTTAGCGACTTCGTTATATAGAGTTCCGACTGTATTTCTGCTGTTACTATACGTATACATTACATTTGTCGATTCTCTCTCTTTTAGTCTCATGCACTTTTCCAAAGCATCAGTTAATCTAAGTATACCTATTTTGACGCAGTTTTGTATTATAATCATTATAAGTGGAACAAAATGATTAAATTATTAATAAATCAATAATTAATGATTTGCAAAAAATAAGCAAAATGTCATATTTCAGCCAAAAGTATTACTGAGACCTGCGTATGTATTTCAGAAAGAAATAAGAAGGAAAAATATTTATGAAGGATTATTTTTATACTCAAAAGTATTTATCGCATTCGCATTAAATAGCTCAAAACTAAACCTCATTTTATTTCTAAAAGAAACATAACTTTTATCCAGTTTCAATTCATCATTTTATCAAGATATTTACGATAATTCTACAAATTTTGTTTGTGTTCTTTTATTTATTTCATCGTTACATTGAAAGTAAAATTTGAATTGCAAAATATTAAAATAGTTTCCACTTTTTAAAAAAATAGTAACAGAATGTATTAGAATTTTAAAGAAAAAAAGAATATTTTTTCCAATATTTGAATTAAAATATTTTATTCTCAAAACCCAAGATACTACTCACATTTTAATTTTTTTTTTTTTTTGTTAAATTGAAAAACACATTTTTCAGAAACACAAACTTTGCATCTTTTTTTGAAAAAAAATACTCTACACGACTATGTTTAATTATTTCATTTATATTTTGTTTATTCGTTTTTATCCTTTCTATAAAAATTTATTTTTTTTTTTTCAAGCCCCTTTTTTTATAATTGTCACAAAATATTCTAATCAGAAATACCTTATGTATAAAACATTTCCCTCTAATTTTTTTTTTCTCTCAAAAACAGTTTAAAAAAAACGTTTTATCTCAACAGCTGTGCTCATTAATTATCTCTCAATAAGCCAACATTATCACTGTGTGCAATTTCGATTCATTTAACTTATTTTATTTCCTTTTATTTATTTTTGCGTCATGTTTAGATTGGTTTCATTTATAATTATTAAAGCTGAAAAAAATCATATTTTTCACAAATGAAATAAAGCAATCATTTCCTTCACTGAAGATATTTTCACTAATCATTGAGGGTGTTATTAAATGAATAATTTTTATTTTTTTTCCCAAATTGGGAATAATTTAAATTTTTTTGTTTTTTTTTTTATAAATTTTCAAAAATGCAAAGTTCCACAAATTTTTCATTACGGGATGATGCTACAAAATGTATAGAACGAAATCGATTTCAGATGAGATGTTCGTCACATAACAAAAGTTTCCCCAAATTTTAAACGTTTTAAAAAAAATAAAATTTTATTGTTTTTTATTTTTGTATCATTTTGAAAATATAAAAATTTTTTTAACCCGGTCATTCTTTTAAAGATGGCCTATTAAAAATGCCCTTTTTTCTTACAAAGGCATTTTTTATTTCAAAACTTTAATTTGAATATTTTTTTTTCCAAACATTTTTATTTTTCCTTTAAAAAAAAAGAAAAAAAGTTATAGGATTTTAAAAATACCTTTTAAAAAAAGGGTGGTAAGAAAACTTTAAATGAGTTTTTCCCAAAATTATGTTTTAAAAGAAACTCACCAGATGCATGAAATTTTAAAACCAAACCAGATAACGTTTTGAAATTTTTGGGGAAAGTTAATATTATACTATTTTTTTATTGGGCCTAATTTTGTAGTAGGTTAAATAGTTTTTCATTTAGGGTAGTTTTTTTTTTAAGAAAAAAATTAAAATATCAAAATTTTCGTATTATTATGTATAATTTTCTGTAACTTTTGTATTTTTAATATTTCTTTTGAGGTTCATTTTAAGAGAACCATAATATTAGTTGTGATAAAGAAAATTATGATAATTGTATTAGAAATTTTTGTTTGGGTTTCCCGTTTTAGTAAAAATTTGGAAATTTCCTTTAAAAAAACCAATTTTTCTAAGAGTACAATATTTATTTAATAATTTTTTGTATTTACATATTTTTTTTTTTTTTTTCCTAAAAAACAATTTGTTTCAAAGTTTTGGTTTTATAAAAAACGGGTCCGAAGGTAGGCAGTTAGTCACCTTAAGAAAACACTGTGTTACAACTTACGTTAACAAAAAAGCTACATGATTGATTATATAATCTATTAAGTATACTAAATATCACTGAATTATTTTTATTGCCTTTCGTGTGATCAATAGAATGGAAAATAATTATTTCAACAATAGTTAAATTTTAAGCTCCAGTTAGTTAAGTATAGAAGATGGTATCAGGTTATTTCAATCTACATCTTTTTTGTTTAAAAACATTATCTGTATGGAATATCTTCAGACAGCGATAGAGCTTATCTTCTTTAAGATATGCAGTTTTAAAAAATTAAAATCATTACAAATTATAAATTTACAATAATTTCAGTAATAACTTTAATTTGGTCTTAAAGATTAATTTCATAAAAAATAATTTTCTAATCCCAAACAGAAAGCCATACTTGTGAAAATATCACTTGTATTAATAGTACTGTAATAACATGTAATGAAAATAAAAGTATAAAGCATTGATAATGATACGTATATCTTTTTTTAAAAGAATTTACACTATATGAACTATTGCAAAAAAACTACAAACACCAATGTATTATAATGTTTGCAATTGAATTAAGAAAATTTAAATATGAAAAATAAATTGATCGTTTTCTCGAAATGAATCAACTATAAATAATAACAAATTAAACAAAATTAAAATTTAAAAAATGTGCAAAAAAATAGCCATGTGAAACTTTTAAAAAACCCCAAAAATTTTCCCTTCAGGGAAAAAAAAACATTTTTAAATGCTTAACATATGCTTTATAAATGTATACTTTTGAAATAGATTTTTGTTTTAGCTGACTTAGTA
>BMAV01005513.1:0-17880 GCA_019973955.1 Trichonephila inaurata madagascariensis | reverse complement strand
AGATTTTAAATTTGGCAATTTTCTTTCATAGGGGGGAAATCTGCTAAAAAAGGGGTTTTTATAAAAACTGACCCAAGGGGGTTGCGGGGGGTTAAAGTGGCTTTCAGCCAATTATTCCCATTTTCGAACTATTAGACGTACAGTCTTGAAATTTGGTAAGCAGATTCCTTTTACAGAGTAGATATCCACTACAAAATGGTTTTAGTGAAATTCGTCCCCCCCAAGTAGCGTTGTGGGGATTAATGAACGTTATAAGTAGTTATTTCCATTTTTAAACTATTAGACGTACAGTCTTGAAATTTCTATTTAAATTGCTCGAAATAAAAAACAGAAAAACCTTAAATTTCGTATATTTTAAATTTTTTAACCAAAAATGTCTAAGAAATTGGCAAAACCTTTTATTATTTAGAGGGACCCTCAAATATTCTAAGCCCAGAGCCCCCAAAAGTCACGGTCCGGCCCTGGCAGTTGGAACTTAATAAAACAGAAAAGATAGATAATAAAATGCTTGCGACCTTTCTCCCGTAGAGTTTGAGCGCTAATATGTGCGCGTGACGTCAGAAGCCCGGCTATATAATAGACTGCGTACTTCTATTTCCGCGGCAATTCTAAAAGGCAATTCTGACTTTTACAAAACTTTCTTCCCTTTCCACCCATTCAACCAACACCACCCCGTTGTCCTCACCATTTGATTATGGTTTTGAAAAGCTCGTTTATTTTATTGCAACTGCGCATGCGTTCTGAAACCGACTATATCTGTCACTCATTTCCTAACCACTCCCCATTGCTATAGTAACGAAGGGTTTTTTACAAACATTACCTCTTTGACGTCATCCGAGTTGCAAACAACGCCATCTGTTGGATAAAGGTAGTTTTTGAAAATATGGACATTGGTCTTAAACCATGAAATTTGATAGGTTTTCTCTTATTTTCTTCTGTAACTTTCTCCCCATAGCAAAAAAATTATTAATAACGAATATTATATGATTATTACATATAGTAATATATTTGCATTTTCACATTATTATTAAAATAATTACATAATATATATTAAAATTAATAATGAATATCAATTACAAAGTACTGAAAGCTAGTAATATTCTAATAACTGCAAGTTCCTTCAACGAATTTCATCGAACAAGGAACATTAAAAAAAAGCATTTTTAAAACGTAAAATATGCAAAAATAAATTATTTATAGAGAAAATTAAAAGTACAACATTCATTTTTTTTTAAAAAAAAATTTCCTACTACTCAGAAATATCCAAATTATTGGATATTAGAAATATCCAAATTCAAAAATAGCACAAAATAAAACAGAAGACGGAAATAATAGAAGAATTACACTGAAAATGGTTAAATTTTTAAAGAAATCGAATTAAAATAGTCTCAAATTAATAGGGTTAATACGGGTAAAAAATCAAAAGTTATTTCTAATATACATTATCCCTATAGCAAACACATCCCCTGACGATAATATCAAGATAGCCATATTGTGATGTTATCGCCCAACTTGACCAACATAAACAACAACTTGGCGCGTACCCCCGTATATCAAACAAGCACCCAAACATTTTATTTTTCATCTCAATTATACATTTGAATACAGAAATAGCTAAATGAATTCAAGAAACCCTTTTTTTATTTAAAAACAGAAGTCCTAAGATTTTCAAAAATGATCTTAAAACATTACAGCGATATTCATATAGATTTTTAATTAACGAACAAACAAAACTATTGATTGGAATGAATATTTGTTATATATGTCACACCCTTTCTTAAAAAATCTACTTGGCAGTATTCAGAAATGATATTAGGTAAAGAAAGAATCTGCTTTTTAATATTTTAGTTTTAAAATGATAAAATTGTAATGTTGTTTCTAAAATTTAAAAAAGAAAAATACACACACTTGGAACTGAGTCATACAAATTTGGAACAATATGCTCCGCTAATTTTAAACATTTAATTTTAGTTTTAAAACTACATTGAAGTGAATGAACTTACATATGTCAGATAATTATGGCATTTAGTCTTACATAAAGAGCAAAATGATTGCATTTTGCGTTTACGGTCACCAGAGAAAAGGTTTTTCCGTTTTTTGAATTTTTCCCGGGTTTAATTCCATATTTTACCATCAAAAATTTTTTTGAAATTTCATTTTGATTTTTCCCAGAGGAAAACTAATAAAAAGTTTTCCTGGGATTAAGTAGATTCATCCAGTTTTCGCCAACAGAGGTATTCCTCAATTCAGTCATCGCCGAATGTGTTAGATTAAAGTGTTTGCGGAATCCATTACACAAATATTTCAGCTCCTTGTAATTTTTTTCAGACTGGAAAATCTGCCAAAATTTTCTTCTGTACAAGACACTAAGGCAAAATTCAGAAATGTACATGGTGTGGAAGCAGTTCAAAATGTCAATATCCATAAAAACTACCAGAGTTAAGAAAGCTACCACTAACACGAAGTTGGAGTACGTTGGCACGGGACAAAGAAATGCACATCGCGACAGAAGAAATTGTACATCTGATGTGTCGCAATCTGAATTTGTTTTGCTGTATGACTTTATTTCTTCTCTTTTTTCGAGTATTTTTTTAAACACATTGTTGAAAATACAGAACGCGAGCATATTTGTCACTACGTATATTCCGTAGAATTCGTTCTTTTCTAACTCGTCAAAAAATAGTGGATCTAGGCAGAATGGACTTTCATCCAAGGAATTTAATAATAAATACCTAGTGATATGCAAATATTTGAGAGGCACATCCTTTTCCTCCTCTTTTTCTGCCAATTCTTGAGTCCATAATCCCAAGAGGCATTTGTCCTGTGAAACACCACTCGTGCTCGGAGCTTCCAGACGCATTTCAAAATCCTTTTCTTCTTCTACGTGTTTATTTTCGTCCATATTCCTTACTCTTTTCAACTTATAGATATAACTCACGAGCGCAAATTTAATCGTATTCAACCTTTCCGAATTCTAAAGCATCAAACGTCTTGAAGGCGGGACGAAAATGACTCTCACTACGTTGCTATTGCAGTAAAAGTATCTTTGCTTCAGTGAGTGGATATTAACGTCGCATTGTTTAGCCACAAGAGGGCTTTTGGAGACTGACCTCGTAATTTTAAATCATGGTCAAGTGACGAGGACGACACCTTAGCTGGCACTCCCTCTCTTAACTACCACACCATAGGGAGGGCATTTGAGAGCTCGACAGATTTAATGTACATCGCATTCCTACGCGGCGGTCTTCAGTGGTACTGAGCTCGAACTTATGACCCGCCAGCCATGAGTCCATTACCTTGACCGCTAGGCTACCGCGGCCACCAAACATCGCCGGAAGTGTGTTTTGGAATACCTAGCCCTTCCGGGCTTAAGCCTCTATTCCTTGGATGTTTGAGTGACTGAAACGAATTACCTCTTCACCATTATTAAATGAAATTAATTTTAAGTTAAAACATTTGTATTTCATTTTTTATTGTATCAGAATGTATTTCGTTTGCTAACTTTCAGTAAATTATAATACTTTATTTAAAAATAATCTCTTGTGTTTTCGACTTTTCAATATGTTGCCCCCCTCTCCTACTTATCACTCCCCCTAGGGGGTCGCACCCCCACAGTTTGAGAAACGCTGCGTTAAAACTGTCGAGAGTTCAAACGTTCTCCCATTGGTATGGTGTGGTAATAAGGAGCGAGGGGGCCTGCTCAGATGTCGCCCTCGTCACTTGACCACGGTTCAGCATTACGAGGTCCGTCGCGAAAAGTACCCGTGTAGCTGAATAGTTAATATTTACTCACTCGTAGAAAAGTATAAGAAAGTGTCTGATTGGTTGACACAGAAATTTCCGAAAAAAGTAATTCTTTTGACCAGGAGAAAATGATCGGAGAATCGAAACCAGATCGAAAATATACAACTCAAGATTACTTTAACTGGACCACTGAAGACTCAATAGAAGAGGGTGGATAGTATGGAACTTAAATGCTGGTACAGTGAAGTAGATGAATTAAAGCTTCAGTGTTAGACAACATAATGGGGTAAACGCTCCCTCTATTGAGTGAAAAGGGAAAAAAGACTATTTGAAGGAAAGACAAAGAAGCATTCCGTAAAATTTGAGGGTTGATTCCTTGTTGAAAAGCGCCGTCGCCAAAATTCTAATGTGGGAGTCGCCCATTATAACTCCCTACTTCCAGTCTCTTCGTATACGATGGCTTAAGAGGCAGATAAATTTAATTTGCTTAGGGTATTTTTTAGTAAAAATAATGTAAAACCAAGATATCTGTTATGGAAATTGTACATGTAGTAGTTTTTAAACATTGAATAATACAGGATATTCATGTAAAAAAATATTAAGATTTAAAAACAAATAATAATAATAAAAAAACAAAAACAAATCAAGTTAATTTCTACTTGAAAAACAAATTCAGCCCACAAGGTGTCGTCTCCCGTGACATCCAATGCTTTAACATTTTTTTTCAGAATGTTTTGTAGAAGAATGTAAAAGAGTTACTGTTGACAAGCAAAACTTATGTCATTTTGTGTACGCCATCGACGTATGTTTGTTTCATCCGTGTCAAATTTTCAGAGGCCACTACTCTGTTTCCTTTTTTTTTCTGCATATAAAATAATGTCCCTTTTTAAAATGCGTCATAGTGAACTCGTCTTTATGCCATTACCGAAATGTTTGATGTTTAGGTGATTAAAAGAAAGCGTATACTAGCGTTTTTCAAACTGTGGGGTGTGCTCCCCTGGCGAAAAGAGCACGATAACCCTACGAGGGAGGCGCAAGCATGTCGAATATAAAAGATTTTTTAAAAAAATTAATTTACTGGCACAAAGCACAGTAAAACTACAATAACTTGTACAAAATATGACAGTTTTGCCTGCAAATAACATTCCTGTAAAGTTAGTGAGAAGTGTCTGGGATTTTAAGTCCTTCATTAAGGTCACGCACATTTGAAACATTTTACTTCAGTTTTATTGAATTTTTTTTCGCAAATTATCAAAGAAAAATTTTAAAGTTTTTGAAAGTAGGTAAGTATACTCTTAATTAAATTATTCCCTAGAATCACAATTTTTATCGTATACAATAAAAATAATTATAAAAAAAGGATTGGGGTGACTCGATCAACACGCGCGACCATTAACGTTTTTAACGAGTGTGCACCTGCTCCCGGTTAAACATTTTGAAGTCTTCTCGCTTTAAATATTAAAAATAACACATTTATCCTTCATAGGAATTTTATATTATTTTTCATTATTTAATATTAACTCCAAATGCTAATTTTATGAGGCTTAAAATTACACAATTAACTTAAAACTAATTATAATATGAGCATTCATTTTAAAAATTCATTTTACATTTTTGTTAACATTGTCGTGCATTTGGGTTTACTCTTCTTACAATTCAGCAACTATATCAAGAATAATATTTTATTTTTTTAACCCTTTATCTACCGACGGAACTTATAAGTACCACACTCACTTTAAAATTACACAGAATAACCATTTTTACGAATACTCTGACGATACTTAGCAGGAATATTCTTTGAAGTCCACTCTTCCAAGAAATATGGCAGAACGGGTTTTATGATGAGTATCTTAGCTGGGAAGGCGAAGGGTTCTATAGCAGAAATTGCGTTTTAAGTGCATTGCGAAGATTGTCATTTTTGTTCCGAAAAAATAGTAAATGTCAAAATGTGTCTAATTTTTTTGTATGTAAATGAAGACCTTAGAAAAAACGGTTTGATTATACTTATTTTAAGTGAAGAGTGTTTATAATTAGCTCTAACGGGTTAAATTTCCCAAATTTGAGTATTTTTTTTATGTATATCCCTTAATTTTCAATGTAATGATTAAAAAAAAATATTGCATGAAAAAAAACTGCAGTAAATTATAATGCGGTATATAAAGGGTTAAGAGTGAGTGAGTGAATGTGGGGTTTCTTGGCGCAAGAGCCAAATCTGGCTATACTGCGCCAAACATATGTTTTAAAATATAAAACCATTTCATAAAATATGTAAAAATATACTGACAATATAGTTTAAAAAATGAAAAATATCATTCAGATCGTCAGGAAGATAATTTTAAACAATTGCTTTGAAATACATTAAAATATATTTTAAAAGTGGAATGTAGGTAGAGATTGAGAATAACCAAGATCAATCAATAAATAATAAATAACAATATAATAATAAAAAGTTACATGTACTAATAATAATTTGCTGTATATAATTCGTATCTTATAATATAGAAGAATTGTACGCGCGGGGACGTCGCGTATTAATAAGCATTATTCACAACCAACCCTTCGGAAGAAAATCGTGACACACATTTAAATTAACTTACTATAAATACACGAGGTTTTCTAGCTTGAGAGAGCAAAGGAGAGAAGATATACTCGAGTCAAGTGTGTTTACTACTGAATGTATAATATTAGAATTATTGTGATTTGAGATGTATTAAGAGGAAACTTTAAAGTGATGATTGTTCACTAAGATTGAGTAGATATATTAGATTAAATCGGATGATAGGTAAGATTCTTTATTAAGGTAAGAACCAAGTTTGATAGGCTCCTAAGCGCTCACATTTTACTGTCGTTGTTCCACTTTCACGGTTAGCAATGAGATATTCTCTTAATATTATTAGTTCAAATTGTATCTGTTCTTTGTGTGGAAATAAGTAGATTAATTGGATCATATCGAGTGTTTCTTTCCGGAAATCCACCTCTCCAAAACCCTTGATTTTTTTTCTTTGATTAATTATAAATCCATGTATAAAGTACGTAAGATGTAATTAATTATTTTTTATTAATAATAATTTTATTAATTAATGCTAATCGTTTATTCAATAATTAATTTTTTACTGTTTTTTAGCCGAAAATCGACAAAATCAAAAGAATATGTTGGGTGGAGTATTGGAGCATAATACAAGAAGGGTGGACTTCCTACCCTGGACCCCCTTGAAAAACTCCTGTATCCGCTACTGGATCACATATATGTGATCATGGTTCTGAACGGGTTAATAATGCCTTATATATAAGTAAATTTATTACAACACCACGAAAACCTTTTTATTTATAATCAAACAAAAGATTTGATTATAAATAAAAAGGAAATTTTGATTTGAAAGTTTTTTTAATATCAAATCATATATAAAAATCATTTTTCAAATGATAAAAGCTACCATAATTTGGTGGGGGATATTCCCCACAAGGTCAAAAAAGTTAAAAAAAAAAAAGCAGACAAATGAAAAAAGTGAACTTGAACAAAGTTTAAGTAGTCAAAGTTTTTTTAAAAAAAATTAGTTCCTATTAGTTCCTGAATCGCTTTGGAGTAAGAGCGCGTAAATATTTGTCAGATTGTTTCGCCACTATTTCCCCATGACGAATTTATCTGTAGGATTTGATTCAAGTTCGTCCTCCTCCACGTCATACGTTATCATGTCTTCCTCATCTGTTGCATATTCTGTAGGTGTTGACTTTCTAGGTTTATGTGGAGCCACATTTTTATTTCAATTTCTTGTTTCTGTACTTTTGGGCGCTTACTTCTATTTCTTGAATTTCGTTTTACACACTTTGGGATTTCAGGTGCATTAGAATGTTCACTATTGGATGTAGTAGGGACAGACTCTGGTAAGGGAACTAATGGTTGAATTTCAGTTGAAAGTGCAGCAAATTTATTAGAAGTTGTAAGAGGGCGGGTTTCAGTTTCTAAAGATGAAGCAGAAGTATTCAGGTTATTGTCAGTTGAAGTAGTAGTAGTAGTAGGGAATGGGTATTGGTAACAAAGACTCGCTTTGTACTGTTGGTATTATTGCAGATGTGGAAGGAAGTAGATGTGCTTGAGTTGATGAAGATGATATGGAGACTGCAGGCATTGAAGACGAGGTAGCGGAAGTAGAAGACAAACATTGTAGAGGAGGGCTGATTATTTTTATTATATTTGTGGATCTGTTTTTGTAGTTGTGGACAGTGCAGGTTTTGTAATTTGAGCATATGTTTGGGATAGCTGAGGAACTATTAGTTTGCGTGCTTCTGAGTAAGAAATATTTTTATTTGTTTTAATTTCCTGAATTTATTTTTCTAACTTCCATTTTGGGCATAATTTCGAATCCGATGCATAACATTGTGAACAATTAATACATTTCGGCTCGGGAGTATAGTTCGTGGAAGAATGCCCAGCGGACGCACATCTAGAGCATGTCAATTGACCTCGGCAGGAATTTTAATGTCCGAATCTCTGACCCCGAAAACAGCTCAGATGATTCGGTTTTATGGAGGGGATTTTGCAGTTTAAATATGGGGGTTTTAATAGTAGCAGGAAATTTTCCCGGACTATTGAAGGTTAAAAATATGCTTAGAAGGTAAACGTGTTGAGTTTTTTTTATTGAAATTTTTAACCCCGAACAACCCCCCTGGTGAGAAAGTCCTTCAGAATTTGTTTCGAAGCGCACAAAAGGTCTGGTTCAGATATGACCCCTTTGATTTGGAATTCAAAGATTTGTTAGGAGTACTGGTTAATGGGTGTCGAAAAATGTTTTCGCTATCAAGGTTTTTGATTGTACAGCACAAATCCCTTTTTTAATCAATAAATCACCGGAACCGGTTAAGGGAAGGGTTAAGAAATGCAGTGCGAAGAGGGGGTACTTCACCCAGAATTTTTTTTGTATCAATACTGCACAAGGTATTTTATAAGTAATTTAAATTTAAAGTAAGAGCAAGTTTTTAATTTAAATAGTATTAGCGACTTCCCTGGGGTTGTCTTGCAGTGCAAAGTTTTCCCAAAAGGGAAAGGGTTACGATTAAAAAATTTACACTTTGAGTTCTTTTTTTTAAATTTAGATCTATAAATTGTCTTCCAAAAACAGCCACTGCACTTTTCAATCTGTTCCAATTTAAAAATTAGAGAAAAAAAAAATAAATATATTAATTATTTCCATTACTTAAAAGTAATTTTTTTTAAAATATATATTACTTAAAAGTGACATTTAAAAAAAATTTTAAAATAACCCATCTTGATAATTTTTTAAGGTTTATGATTAAGATCATTGTAACTTAAGCGTCTGATTATTATTGCATTCAATACATTATTTAAAAAGGGAAGGGAGGGCCCGGGTAAAAATTATGATTGAAAAGGGGTCGCGGTCCCCAGCTTGAAAGATCGAGGGGAAAGGGAGAGTACGAAAGAGACCGAAGTGATTACGGACCAGCCCGCGAAGTAAAAACGGGCTCCCGGTTTTGGGGAATAAAGGAACGGAAGAGAGTGCGAAAGAGACCCCGAAATTGTTACGGACCCTTTTGATATTGAACTGTAATAGAATATACCATTTTTTTTTTTTGATTATTTTCATTTGGAATAAATATTTAAACCCAAGGCTGAGTGAAATGGGTGCTAATTTGATAAGGGGGAAAGCCCAAGTGGTTGTTTTTCCTAAATGGGCGAAAAAAATTGCAATATGGTTGGCTTGAAATTTTTTTTCGTTTGGGGATGGGGTTGCCATGGAGATGACTTTTAAAGTAGTTCATTCAAATTTGGGTTTTTTTTTTGCAAGCTAATCGTGTTAATTTCGACGTTTTTTAATTCTAAATACTTTTTCTTTTTGGGTTTTTTTTTAATGCCGTCAAATTTTCATTTCGACTTTTTTAATTCGAAACTTGAAAATTCTATCATTTTAAATTACCTGCTGCTTTGTTTTGTTGTTTTTTTTTTTCCGAAAATGGACATTTACGCAGTAATTGGTGAGTACCAGGATTTTTCCCCGGACATATCATGGCTTTTTTTAATTTTTTTGGCCCTAAATTTTATCCAATTAATTTTTTCTACATTATTCTTAAAAATAATGATTATCTTTTTCTCATTCCTTTCCAAAATTTCTTTGATTTCGAACGCGGTCCAATGCGAAAAGGGCCCCGGGATAAAGGGTTTCCCCGACAATCAAAAATTTGGGACGGTCGTATTTTTCCGGGGAAATTCGCGCCGCGGAAAAATTTATCCGATTAAATTTTTTTTGGGGAAGCAAATTGTTTTTTTCATTTTTTTAATTTATAATTCTTCCGACGTTCCTCTTTCCCCAAATTCATAAGGAGTTGGTATTTATTCGCAGGTGTTGCCGATTGGCGCACTAGGGTCCGTGTGTTAATAGAATATATTGTCTTTAAACACAGAGAAGTTTGGGGGGAGGGTAAAACGGTTGAAATTGACGGGGAAAAAATTTGGGGGAAAAGAAAATATAATAAGGTCATTTCCCCTGGAGGGGCAGTGGGTTTTGGCGGGGGAGAGGCGAGACGGGGCTGCTTCCTGGTTGCAGTTCACGGGGACGGGGCACTTTCGGCCTTATTGAATTATGGATCGAACCAGGAACAACTGTTATATCAGCTTTGGAAATCACGAAAGGTAGAGCGAAAAGAGGCTATCATCACCTTACAGTTAACCATTCGTTGAATTCGTTGATTCTGAGACCGGGGCTCATACAAATACTATCGAAGTTCCTGGCGCCACTTCAAAGCTTCATTGCCTGAATATAATCGAAAAGGAAGATTTAAGGATATATCCCTGGGACATGTTCAAAAAAAGTTTGTTTCTCCGAAAAAAGGACCCATTCATTAAATTTTCCCCTTTACCTTGTTCGAATATTAATTGGGGTGAATGGAGAATCGTTTCGGGGGAGCGAGGAAACAATTCATAATCCTTTCGTAACATTTTCAGCCATTGCATTGCATTTTTTTTTTTTTAGTTTTTAAAAATTCCTTTTCATTATTACAACCAGTTCAAAAACCATTTTCACACTTCCATCAATTACCTATCGTATTTATTATAGTCCCATATTTCTTTCCTTTTGCAAAAAAAAAACCCGGTACTCATATCTTTTGCTTTCGTCCACATCCATAAAAGGTAAGTACACTATTTCACTACCTATTTTCAATTTTCATCAACATTATTCTTGGGTTTCACTAAAATTGTCGACAAATTATAATTCAAATTATTTTCCGTCCCGATGACAAGCGGACGCCGCCATATTGTTTCCCGTCCCGCTACCAAACCCCCCTTGGGCAGTTCCCCGTTATCAAATTAGTTCCGTGAAATCATTACAATTTCAATCATAAAAATAAAATAAATAAATAAATGCTATTGATTTTGTTGTTATTGCTTTATATTTTATTATTTACGATGAATTCAGAAAATAAAATCGTTTACTATTTACTCTTGTTCTATCGCTTTGATTTCACGTTCAGATAACTCAGTTTAGTCTCAGTTCAAGACTTTCCTTCCTACTTCCTTTTCTAGGTTTTCAAACAGGAAGAAGCAACGGGACGTCAAGTTAACTAGAGGGAGGGGTTGGAGGGACTGTGTGATTGTGTGCATACGAAAACTATTCCCTTTCCCCAAAAAACACCGAATTAAAATCGGAAAAGACATTTTTTTCACAGCGGGTTTTCCACATTCCATATCCACCCCAGTTGAAAGAATGTTGGGTTTATGTGAACGCTTCAACCCCATTTTGCGATGTTCCCATTTTCTAGTTGGGGTTTTTTTTTAACCTATTATCAACCGCATTATGATTTATTGCAGTTTTTTTCATGTGACATATTTTTTTTAATTATATTCACTGTTCACTTAAAATAAATAGTCAAATCGTTTTCTAAGGTCTTCATTGACATACAAATAAATAAGACACATTTTGACATTAACTATTTTTTGGGAACAAAATGATAATCTTTGCAATGCGCTGAAAACGCAATTTCGCTGTACAATTAATTATTCGCCTTCCCCGGTAAAATATCATCATAGAACCCCTTGCCATATATTTTGGGAAAGAGTGGTTTTAAAAAGAATTTTCCCTGTTTATCATCTATTATTCGTAAAAATGGTTACTCTATAAAATTTTTTTAAAGGAGTGGTATTATAAGTACCGTCGGTAGAAAAAGAGTTAATGTCAAACACATGCATATTAAAGAAATCATTCTAAATTGAATGTTGCTTGATTACAAGTTCTGCATTTAACATTCGTGAATTGACAATATTTGGGAAAATGTCGATCAAGACGTTAGAAATTTTCCCCTTTTTTTTTAAATAACGTTAATTCCATTTCTGTGATTACTCGCATTTTACAAATTTTCGAAAAAAAAAGTTCAAAAGATAAGAAATTATATCAATCATTGGAAAAAAAGCTTAGAACTCGATATCTTGCAGATGATCTTCCACACAGATTTAGAAAAAAACAAGAAAATCCCGCTAACCAATAAACAGCAACAGTTATGGTAAAGGAATCTTATCGCAAAAATAAAAATACGTAGCTAAAGTCATCCGTAAATTATTGTCTCTGAGAAGAAATTAGGATTACGCAGAAAAAAAGAAAAGATTCATTAAACAGATAGAAAATAGATACACACAATAACTTGATTGAATTTAATACATAAATAGATGATCAAAAACCATTTTATAATCAAATCTAATTTTTACAAAAAATTTTTGTTGTTTTTAGGAATTTGATTTTAAAAGTAAATCAGTTTCTTCAGTTATTACATTTAGTTATCAATATAAAATAGAACGAGATATAATTCATTTCATCAAATATATTTTCTCTGTGCGTATTCTTAGAAAAATCATGGTTAAATGGTTAAAATTATCAATCTAACATTGAGGTGGGAAAAGTTTTCACGTTACGCGTTCTTGTTGTTAAGAAATCGTGTACAGAAATATCAAAGTTCAAAGAAGTAGATTACATTTGCATAATTATTTAATCAAAAAACAAAGTGAACAATGAAGGGGTTTTTTTTATTTTATAATTTAAATTCTTCTTTTATAAATTGGTTTTTTCCCCTTAAAGGATCAATCTATAATTACTTATGGTTAACCTTTAAAAAGTTTTTTTAAAGCATTCGAGATTCATAAATTTTTTAAAAAAAATATCACCCATGTGGCATAATGGTTAGCGATCCGGACTGCTATGCCGTTGAAACTGGGTTCGAATACCGGAGAAGGCATGAATGTTTGTGGATGTATTGTGCCTTTGCGGCATGAGGGTACTCTAACTAGCCGTCGAGCCACAAGTCTTCTCGTGAGGTTGGTGGAAGAGGAAGTGGGAGGCCCCTGACCACCCATGGGGAATTGGGATGGAACCAAGTTAAAACATACTGTCACCTGTGTGATGCTCAAAGCTACGGCTAAGGATATGCGTACATCTTTGCCGCGATGAATTTCGTGAGCTTCGATATGACATTGTCAAACCGGTGGCATTAATAACAATAATAAATATATAACAACATTTAAATCAGGCCAGGCCAACCCGCGGCAAGCGAAGACTTACTGAAAAATTAATACTTTGAAAAGATAATAATAAATAACTATTTTGTTTGCAATTTTATTTAAATGCGGTTGTCTCAGACAAAAAAAAAAACTCCTCACAACTTAAATCAACATATGTTTAAGGATAAATGTTTTCTATTTTGAACATAAAATCAAAATATCGCTCATAATTAGCTGATATGCACCTAAAACAGCCTACTTTTACAGCATCTTTAAGGGCTAATCCTAATATAGATGACTTGGTAAAAAAAATTATTAACTCAAAAGCCTCTCTATTAAGTACTATTTAATAATTATTTAGAAATATATATATGTATATATATATATATATATATATATATATATATAAATGCTTCAATTATATCATTTTATACGTCACATCTAACTTAACTGATTGCGAATCTTTAAAAAGTTTAATAACAATAAAACCAAAGTTTGTACTTCTGTCTTATGTATTATAACTAAATTTAGTGGCGCAAAAGCCCTTATAAGACCAAGGCCTATTGTCCCTATCTCAATTTCAGAGAGGCAGGTCCACTGGAGCTGTCTTTCTCGACATTCAGAAGGCTTTTGACAGGGTCTGGGTCAGTGGTCTCATCTATAAACTAATTAACTATAATTTCCCTCCTGCACTAATTCATCTAATAAATTCCTATCTCGTGAACAGGTCTTACAAAGTCAGAGTAAATAGCGCTCTTTCCTCAGTCATTTCTATTAAATTTGGAGTGCCCCAAGGCAGTTTGCTCGGGCCAATTTTATTTAACATTTATATTAACGATATTCCCACTCACCCTCAAACCATGACTAACATTTATGCGGACGACACCTCTATCTCAGCCACTTACAAAAATCACAAAACAATTACAATAGCTTTAAATTCACACCTTAAACTTTTAGAAGAATTCTTTAACACTTGGAAAATTAAAATTAACGTAGACAAAACAATTGCAATACTCTTCACCAGGAGAAGGACACCCTGCACCACACCTACTCTGTATTCCACACAACTACAATGGTCTCAGAGCACGAAGTACCTAGGATTAATCCTCGATAAAAAGCTCACTTGGAGACAACATATTATACACGCGCGTACCAAATTCCGGAACGCTTATCGCTCAATTTTCCCCTTAATTTGCCGGAATTCTCATATGTATCTCTATAATAAAGTACTTCTCTACACTGCCGTTTTGCGTCCCATCTTAACTTATGGATGTCCTGTATGGGAATATGCAGCCGATTCTAATATCAAACTTCTTGAATATGCTCAAAATTCTCTATTAAGAAATATCACCAGATCCTGCAAGTATACTAAAAACAAAGAAATTTATAAAGTACTTAAAATTCTACCTTTTAAACAATATATCAAAAAACTTGCAGTTAATTTTTTCAATTCACTTCCTAATAGTAATAATTCTAATATTTTAAATCTTGAAAACTATGACCCAAATTTCAATAAAAAAAGACCCAGGCGTATCTTACTGGATTCTTATAACCCCCCATAAATCAAAAGGCTGTCATTCTCCGGTGGAGAATGACCCCATCTCATTGCTTAAATTTTTTATCTCTTTTGTAATTTTTATTCTTTTTTATTTAAATTTAATCTTAATTTAATTTCTCGCTACCCACACAGGCATTCTTTCATTTAAATTTAAACTTAAATTCTGATTGACAACAGGTACAGCCGTTAGAGTATATACTCACAAGGTAACCGATCGAAAAGGATAGTCAGACGCTGAGCTGAGAGCACGTGTGTTATCTGCAGTCGCCATTTTCTATTGTGTGTGAGATCTCATAAGGACCTTTGTAGCCCTTTTAAGGGCTCTTTGTATCAAGGGCGAGGCTCATATTTAGTGTTTCGATTAGTGACTTTAATTTCTGATGAAAATGTCCGCAAGTACGGCTAACTCGAACATATCTCGATCTTCAAATTCGTCCAGATGTCCAACGCCCAAGCCTGAGCCGAAGACAGACTGTGAAAGACGCAGGCTAGCCATCGAACGCCTTGAAAGGCAAGACATAATGATTAACGGATATAAAAAGTACATGATGCAGGAAAGGACGAGTAACAAAGAACAATCTACAGCTTACTACAGTCTCGAAGAGGCGCTCCAGGAGACGCTAGAAGCCAAGGAAAAACTGGTAAGTGAGCTTAGGACTTTACCTCCATGTTTAGATGTTAATTGTCCTGATCATTCAATTTTAAAAACTAATGATAATGATAATGACGTTGATATGATTCCCTCTAACTAATGCTAATGTTAAAAAATCTTCGCATAAAAGAAAAAAGAGCAAAAGTAGCTCGGATGGCTTTGTCTTCCCTAATAAAACAGCCCGACCTATCACCCCAACTCCAGTGCTTAAACCTATAGAAACGAACAATACTTTTGAAAATTTAGAGCAAGACTCCGAAATTCCTCAATCTCAATCCCCCGAAATTCCTGTACCCAAGCCCCCGACTCCTGTCTTTCTTAAAATCAAAAATAATTACAGAGAACAATTAGATAAAATAATTAAAAAATTTCCAACCATTAAATTTAAAACCTCAGGATTTCACATTAAACTTAACATTGAATGTCATGAAGAATATCGCGAATTAATTAATTTCATGGATGAAGATCACGACATGGAATTCCATGTCATTAAGCCTAAAGAAGAAAAACCGATAAAAGTTGTCATTAAAGGTTTACCAGGATGCACTAAGACTGATGAAATTTTAACTGACCTAGAAGATCTTGGCTACGCTGTAACAAGTGTCAGCCAATTAATTTAAAAAAAAACCAAACTTTCACTCCCCTTTTACCTAGTAACTTTGCCGCGTAACAAACTTAATTTATCCATATTTGACCTTTCCCACTTGGGATACATGCAGGTGAAAATTGAAGGGTACTCCATTCGGGGTACCATTCAATGTTTTAATTGCAACAATTTCTTCCATACTGCCGCTAATTGCCATATGAACCCCAGATGCCTCAAGTGTGGAAAGGAGCACCCGACTAAAAATTGTGAAATTAAAGAAAGGCAGGAGAATCCCTATTGCATAAACTGTCACGTGTACGGGCATACCGCCTGTTACACGAAATGCCCTAACTTCCCTAAACCCAAAAATGGTGCCCCCTTAATTAATCGAAATAGAAAAAGTTTCACCAGTAATAATGTTACCGAGGGAATTTCCTTCGCTAGCATTGTTTCTGGTATTTCCAATAGTAATAATGACCCCAAACCCTCTACCGCCAATAATAATAACTCCGAAAGGCAAAGTCCTCCTCATGCTACCCCTGATACTGAAATTAATAATAACAATAGTTCTGATATTCAAGACATTATAGCTCTCTTTAAAATAGTTTCCAATATTTTTAAACAATTCCCTAAGCTTAAACAAATCCTTCCTACTTTAAAGAAAACCAAAGACTTCAAAGAGCAAGCACTAATGCTCATGAAGCGGTGCTTGATTAAATTCCTTTTATTTAATTTCTAAATTTAAATTTAAACTTTTAACTCAATAGTTTAATTTTTTCCTATGACGATCAGGCAATTTCATCTCAAAGTCCAAAAGCTCACGAACCAATAGTACAACCCCATTTTTAACCGTCGAAGCCTGCTGGATTCCCATTCGTCCCCTGCTCCAATGGCCACACCTACTCTCCCAACCAACCAAGAACTCAACGCAAGGCCCACTCAGTTCCCGATATGGGACGGAGGAATCTGTCTAGATTCCAGCTCCCAATCAATCATCAACAGTCATCAACAGTCACAAGGTAACCGCTGAAACTCTCCTGCCTAGCTCCTCCCACTGCCTCCTTCCTCGTCCACCAATCAGGGAAGGCGAACTCAATTAAGGCTCCTCAACTTTCGCGCCTCAATACACCAGTATCATTCCAGCTCTGAATCTCGTAAGAGAAAGACGTGTCATGGAAAGCGAGGTCGATGACCAATGTATTAACATGGAGGACAATGATCCTCCACCCCCTAAAATCACAGACGAACAACATTGTCTACACCTTCATGGTATAGACAAGGAAATCAGGATTTTTGCGGCTCGTAAAGAGTATATCAATCAGATGTTAGAGATTGAAAGGACAACCCCCAGCTCAACTATGGAAACAACCAAAAAACTCGAAGATGAGCTCTCCACCATGGAAGCCAAGTTAAAGACCCTGGAAGGTAAGATGACTGAATTTTTACCTTGCCCAATCAATAAGTGTAAACATAATAGCAAAATTAAGGCGGTCAAAAGACCAGCTGAGCCGGTCATTAGACCAGCAAAATTCACGGCGAAAGCCAATAAAAATAGCATAGAAAATAAAGATTTTGTTTTCCCTAAGAAAACTGTAAAAAATGTAAGCCAGGAGAAGGATGAGCAAATTAAAATTAACAATAGTTATGAAGTCCTAAACGCTGCAAATGACGACGCCGAGGACGTCACCCAACCCACCTACAAAATCAAACCCATCTTTATGAGAATGACCCCAAACTATAACCTGATCCTTCAGGAAATTAACAGAACCCACCCCACTGCCAAAAAAACCCCATGAAAGGGCCCTTTTAAAAAAAGCGAAAAGAAGATCACCACCGGGAAAAAA
>BMAV01005512.1:111032-125327 GCA_019973955.1 Trichonephila inaurata madagascariensis | reverse complement strand
TCTTATATACTGAACAGTTATATAAGGAATTTATGCAATTCAAATTTACATATTTTTCTGATTTTTTAAATGCATTGGAATTGAAATATGTATCCTTTATTCAGGGAAATGTTGTTGTATTATAAATAAAGCAATGTGATGAAGAACAGATTTATCAATGTGTTGAAGAACAGATTTTTATATGTAATACGTTTCGTTAATATTAAAAAGGAAGGCATGCATTTTTGAATCCTCACTATGTTACGCATTAGGAAACATGCATGTAAAATCTTTGTGCGATAAATAGTTAACGGAAAGATTTCTAAGGGATTATTTGAAAATAATTTACTATATAATCATATATACCAGTAAAATGAAGCGTGTGTGCATCTGAGATGTAGCACATAAAGTGAATGACTCAGACGCGTAAAATTCGACTCCTTGAAACTACAAGTCATGGTGGTGTACACCTTGATGAGGTTTTTTCAACATTCGGCTTAGATTTTCATGTTTATTCCGGATAGAATTTTGTCACATGACAAAATGATTTAATTTCTTCTGAAAATTTCATCTTCATATTGTAGACTACTTCACACATTACATATTTTAAATATCACAAAATCTTTTTATACATGTCCTTGTTTTATGAAGCTGAATTGCGATTTGTTTTCAAACTAATCATTAAAAAATAATGTTCCTTGAAACTTAAATTTAAGTTTTTTGCAACATAGCTTATATTTCTTTATTACTCAGTATGGTTGTTGATCCCAGTTTTATCAAATTTTGGCCTATTTTAATTATTTTGATGCCGTAATTGAATTGAGTTTTCTCTTTCAGGTATCTTGTTTTAGTGTCAGCAGTGCTGAAATATTCAACTGTGGTTATTACTTTATCATTATAATTTTGTATTCATTAAATTTTATTTACTTTTTTAAATGTGCTCATTTTTCAGTTTTACATTAAAAATGTATATTTCTGAAAAATTATTTCACTGGAACCCATTCACTGAAAAATTATTGAATGAAAAAAAAAATAATTTTAGTGTTTATTATGTTACTTTACGAAGTATTTGCCATTTATTTAATAAATGTTATAGTTGGGAACTGGGAAAAGTATTCGTTTAAATAACTATTTAATAAATCAACACCTGCTATATAAGAAATGGTTCTCTAAATTGTATAATATAAAATTGGTAGGGGTCACACAAAATACAATAATCTAATAAAGAAATAAATTTAAATAAAAATACAAAACTCAACTAAGGAAATTTTTACTTTGTAATAAAAATATTTATTGCACTAAACAAAATGTTTCTTGGAGATGCTAAAATAATTCAAACCAAAATTCTAATATGAATGAATGATCCGATATAAATTGTATACAAACAACTCAGTGTCCAACGCATTTTTCTTTAATAAGGGAAATTTACGACATTTTAACTGCACACAACAACTTCAAACCTCTTAAAGTGTCTATCTCGATAACGAAGTTCTGAGAGAAACGTCTCTGAGAGAGCAGCAAAAAGAATTTAGTGAAACTGCCACTTTTTTATGATTCAACTTTTATTTGTTCGTGTGTTTTATTATCCTTCCAAAGCCTAAGAAGGAAAACTTCATTTTCTTGGCCGTAAGTTTGGCGTTTCAAGATTTTTCGTTTACTATAAAACTTTGGTTTTAGCGTAAGGTATAAAGGTGACGCCATTGATGCACTTAACTTTTATAGTCTTAGAAACATTACTTTTATTGTCTCCTTCATTCAGTGGATCCAATAGTTTTAGTCCCCGCATTTTTCTATGTTCACATAGTTAGCGCACATATAGATAAAATAGTTCTTATGTTGGACAAAAAGGGCATTACATTTTTATTTTATAAGAATGAACATAAGTTAATTATGATTGTGTTGAAGTTATAGTTTTCTCGAGAGCTGAAAATAAAAACTAAACCTGAAAAATTTTTTCTAAAGACAAAATTAATAAGATATTCTTTTTTCACAAGTTTCTATTTTATGATACTATTAATTTCTGAGTAATTTTATCCATTTAAAAATAAAACGTGTTCTATAGACCATATCTTCTGTGATAAATATGTTAAAAAATTTACTTAAGTTTACTAATAATTCCCAAAGATTTTAAATTAAATATATATATATATATATATATATATATATATATATATCTGGCCTCAGGAGCGCTGGTAAATGAAGGAAGGAGTCATCGTTCAATGTCAGGACTTTATTATTGTTCAGGCATCACAATTCCAACATGGCGGCACTTTGGCGCCCAATCGGATGAAACAGAATACAACATGACAGCGAGGAGTCACCAGCCTCTCTTCTTGATTATGCTCATTCCTTCGTCAGTGCTCGCTCTATCTTTAAATAATCCTATTCACCCTCAAATCCCTACGTGGTAGTAAAGAGTTAGCTCTATTTTTATTTATTATTCGATTAATTTCTGAGTTAAACTTTCCAAACCTGACATATATATATATATATATATATAGTTACTAACATTTGTGTGAAGGAAAAGCAGACAACTACTCCAATTAATTGAATAATAAATTTATTAATGGTCAAGGATGGACGAATGACCGCCCGAAGACAAATGGACGTATATACACTAAGAAATTTTAAAACCCATTGCTTACAGTAATGGAAAAATGCCCTCGTTATAAACAAGCTTTACACAGAGCTTGAGAAACGGCTCTCTAGAACAGTCACATAAGCTAGAACTGAGGCAGATAAAAGATCGCTGTCTTATCTCAGACAGCGCATAAACAAATTCTGAATTCGATTGGCCTACTTCTTAAATCCACCAACCTGAAAATAGCCTCATATAAATTTTTAAAACGGTCGATTCCAGTGAGTTCTTGGTAGTTCCTTGGCACTACAATTTTTCGCCAAATTTGTCATCAAGGTTAATAAAGACGCATCTGGTGTAACTTCCTCACTTCTTCTGGGATTTATATAATCTTATTCATGCTGGAAAGTGAATTTTCTCTGTAAAACTCAAGGGGTCTGAGGTAGGCCAGTGGTCAAGGTATCAGATCATGGCAGGCATGTCATGAGTTCGAGCCCAGTACCAGTAAAAGACCCGCAGTGCAGGGCAGCAATGAACGTTAAATCTGTCGAGAGCTGAAACGCCCTCCCGTTGGCGTGATGTGGTAGTTAAGAGACGGGGTGCCAGCTCAGGTGTCATCTACGTCACTTGACCATGGTTCAAAATTACGTGGTCCGTCACCAAAAGCCCTCGTGTAGCTGAACCGTGTGACATTAATATTCACTCACTCACTGTAAAACTCAATTTTCCCCAATAAGTGTGTTACTGCGAGAAAAACGACATACATGGTAAGTTTCAGTACGTAAATTTAGCGTATTATTATTGGAAACTTTTTCATTCTGAAAGCAATTCAAATTTGGATCATTCCATCTAAACATTTAGGTAATTATAGTGCTATGTATCAAAACCATTGAGCTGATTATTCATTTGAATTTGTTCAATTACGAAATGGGAAGCGTTATAATAATAACAACATGCTTATGATTTTTCGTACAGCATTTAGAATATTTTTTTAAATATTGTGCTAGTGTGAATTAATAGAAATTATTATATCTTAGTCATGTTTATACACTCAACAAATACGTTGCATTTTGATAGGAAGCCCGGTTATTGTTCAGAGAATAACAGTAAAAATAATTAATATTTTTATTTTAAATTAGATATATTATTTTTTTATTATTTTTTATCCCCTTTCAGACAGTGTGTGTTCTTAAATATCTGAATACTTATTTAGATTGAACTTATTCCAGTTTACACTTCTTAAGCAACTACTTTTTAAATAAAAATAATAATTAATTATTATTATATAATTTGTCCAATAAGTAGTTTTTTTTAAGTACTTTTAGTAAATAATAAATGTATTTTCAAATATACGTTCTTTTATTGTTTTCTTCACTGTCTATGCTATAAAATACACTTTTTAATTCGTCTACTTACTATAAGTGTAATCGCAATTTGGAAAACCTTTTGAACCAACATTTCTAAAGATTTCTTTTATAATTTCTTTATTTTTTATTATTTTGCACTAGAAGCCCTACGACGCTCCAAATTTCCATTTCCTTTCTTTTGATTTATATGTATATTCTTATCGGTTGTGTTATCTTTCTTTCCGAATTTCGTTTTGAAATCTTGCTCTTGCTTTTACATCTTTCCTGTGCTATCTCTCAAAAATCACCCGCGGCATTTTGAGGACATTTTGAATTTCTTAGTTCAAACATTGCTTCATATTTCCCTATGAGTCAAATAAAGTTGTGACTTGAAGTAATGCTTAAACACCCTTTTATATTTTCCATTAATTTTCTCCTTATCTGTAATTTAAGTAAGAACTAGAACTTAATAAATCACCAGACATTTCTCCCGTTTCGGTCTCCCATATGCAATTTATCGCTTTTTTAAATTGTATTTCTAAGCTACGTTTCAAACTACATAATTGGAATCTGATAAAGAATGTCCATCGTTGACTGCAAATGAAAAGAAAGGAAAGAAAAATCATTTTTTCCCCATCAGATTGTGCTAATGATTGCTTTTCAATTGAATCATAAAATGATTGCTTACTAATATGCAGAATTTTTTTTAAAAGTTCACTATAAATTCTGCATATATTATGTTAAGTTATGGGATTTATCCGTATTTCATCAAGTTTTAATAGATATAGAGTTTGTAAAAAGTCTTAAATTGCACAAGAAGAATATGACTTAATTAAACAATTGAAAGAACATTCAACTTAAGCTATCCGACTACGTTCGTTCGGAACCGTGATTTTGCAAAAGCGTACAAATGGATAATATTTATGATATTTAGTGTCACTTAGTTTAGAATACATGTATAAAATTGTTTTAAGGACATTATAACAAAAAAAATTATTTAAATACAATATTTTGGCAAATAATTAACTTAGAATAACCTTTTTTCCAAATGTTCTCCTTTTGTAAAAAATGCTTCTATTGCATTACTATTTTGCCTGTATTCAGTTAGACCTCTATACTGAGGCTCAACTAGAATTTTTGAATTGCATAACTAGGAAGTCGGTTTATCCATGTTTTACTAAAACAGAAGAGAGAAATTTTAAGAAAATACGCCGATAATTATTTCAAATGGTTGTAACTCTGAAAATAATGCGAATTTTTCAAAATTCATAGTTAAGCCTTTGTACAGTAGTCTTAGCTATATACAGACAAAATATTATTATAATGGAAACATTTTTCACAAAAGGAGAACATTTTGAAAAAAGGTTATTCTAAGTTAGTTTTTTGCCGAAATATTGTATTTAAATAATTTTTTTTTGTCAAAATGTCCTTAAAACAATTTTATACGTGTATTCTAATCTAAGTGACACTAAATATCATGAAAATTATCCATTTATGCGCTTTTTTAAAATCACGGTTCCGAACGTAGTCGGATACCTTAAAGTAAAGATGGTTATTTGGGAAAGTACTACTAAGTGCAACTAAAGAATAAAAGTACCTTGAATCCGAAATATTCCAATAGAGGTTATTTCTGCAAACGTTACAATCTACGCTGTTTATATTTTATTTACGCCAGGAAGCCTATTTTGGAACTTTAAGCTTTCTCTTTTTTGCACCCTCAACTTTTAACCCAAATCGTATTGGGAACCCAATTTCATATGAAACTCAAATAAGAAATGCATTGCACTTTCATTCGGAGCATATTTTCGTAAGTCACTACAGGAAAACAACATGCGCTCTTTTTGAAAGCCTTAGAATGAACCGAACAAAATAAAAATGTATAAAATGAGACAAAATAACAGTGAACATGAAAAGGTAAGCAGAAGTTTCATTAATAAACGTGTCAAATCTTCAAAGAATTCATTTTTTGAAATATTTAAAAAGAAAAAGGAATATTGGAGACACATGTCAATCTTCTATATCAGGCTTATTTCATTGGAAAATAGTTTTTTTTTATAAGACGGAGTTTTTTTTAATTAAAGAAATGTATAGGGAATTTAACAGTAATTGGGAGATACATTTTGTTACAGAAAATTATTACTGAAATTCGTGATTTGAATCAGTATTATTCGTTTCTGTATTTAACGCTATAATTTACACTCCCGTTAAAAACAATGGATAACTTTCTGTACTCTATTCTTGTGAATAAAAGTGAATACACACACACACACACATATATATATATATATATATATATATACATAATAAAAGTGAAAAGTATATTCAAATTGTAACAACCCTAAGCTTACGCTAGAGTGAGAGGCTACCTAAAGAAGAGTTATATCTATTCTAATTAATTCCAAGTATAACATGGTTGCAAATATATAATGGGAGCGAGTTAGCCTAATTAATGACAATAAGATTTACTTATCAAGCATAGATGAAGAAATGCACACGCACAGTTTATCCACTCTGGATACTGACAACAAGCCTCTTAATCCTATACACAAGATACATTAATATATAATCCTAAATATAATTCTAGAAAAATATAACTCAAACTAACTCAAATAACATCTTACCACTATCTTCCTCCCTAACTGGATTCACTTAACTTTAAATAGCAACTTTCATTTACATAAATTTCAGTTCCTTCAGAGAAAGAGGTTCTGAAATTAAATAATTCATTAAAAGTATTTTCCCTTTATAATAGGGTTAGTTAGAATGATCTGTAGAGATTCCTTTAAAACATCTCGTAGAATAACATGATGAAATGAAATTTAAATGAGCTATTGCTGTAAAATTACGTTAATATAAATCAAGCTATTATGCTTTAAAAATAATTAAATTGTTGTAATTATCGCATGAGTAACATTTACATATTAACCATATAAAACTATTTTAAAAACAATAAATTATCTACAATTACGTAAAGTGATAAGTTTGAACATTAAGTTAACGTTTGAGACCGAAAATAATTTGCATGTTTTTTGTCCTATAATGTCTTACCCAAACTTTCTTCGTTTAAGTTGTTTCTCGCATTCTTAGAATCAAGAGATACATATTCGTGATCATTGAATAGGCAGACATCAAAAGCAGTAATACAAAAGGGCCTATTGTTTTAAGATTAACATTTTGAAACTAAAGAAGTCGTAACTATAGAATTTTCCTAAAAATTCCGAACTACTCTTAAATCTTCAGAGGTGCTGATTTTTTGGCAGCAAATTACTGAAACTGTCTCCCGTGTTCTAAGTAAGTTTTCTAAGCATTGCTTCTCATCTTTTTTAAAAATATGGTTCTTAAATTAATTCATCAAAAAGATTTTGGGATAAAACCAAAAAATGTATGTTGAAATATTTAAAAATGTACATCATCAATAGGCAAAACGAAATTGTATATAAAATTCTTTAGTGCAACAATCACGCAACAACTTATCAAAAAATTTATAAAATGAATTGCATACATATTCAGCACTACACATTTTCCTTTGTAAAAAAAAATGCATGTGTAATTTACATAAACTTTTTTAAACAAAGATTTGTTGGTTACTTTAATTGACACAAGGATATTATTTTGCCAAGCTGAGCTAAGCAATTTTTAATGAATGAACAAAAATTTTTATGAAGGAAAAATTTGTAAATACAGAAAAGGACAAATGAAATATGGAATAACAATGGACGAAAATAGAGAAATATTTGAGCCGTTTTTTAAGAGTGACGTCACTGTTTCTTAAGCCCTAGGGGAGAAAAAAAATATGCACTCAATTATGAATTGTGTTCTTATCTAAAGAAGAGAGAGTTCTAAATAGGAAATTATGGGAGAGGAAACTTATAATACGCAAGATAAAGCAAGGAAAATATAAAACAGAGAAGAACATCAATTGGAACCAAGCTAGACTACAATAAATTCTAGTTTTTACCAACACTAGAATATTATCAACATACATTAAGAAGAAAAATTCAGACGAAGTTAACTTAACCATAAAAATGCACATAAACATATCAAAGTTGCGAGGAAAAATTCATCTTATAAATTGCACATGGCAACGGTAAGACTTTTCAGATCGAATCGTACGAAAAAAAGCCTTTCGGAAAAACCACTGATCTAATTTTCGCTAAGAAAATTGAAGGGCAATAGATTGCCCTATTTTAAGGAAAAAACATTTCTAGAATTTCCGAATACAAAATGACTTTCTACATTGACTTCAAAGGAAACGATGGAAATTTATGATAATGTGAAGGAATATTGGGCCTTAGATAAAATATAATCGAAGTTAAATTTCCGGTTATAAATGGCTTTTATAATGTCAGTCGACTATAGAAAAAGAGCTTAACAAAGGAAAATTTATTAGAACTGAGATATTTCAGTTGATAAACATTCGATTATATTAAGAAAAACAATTGGTTTTTAAGTAATTACATGTCTATTTAAAAATTATTAAAAATACAGATTTTCTTAAAAATATTTTATTAATATCTTTTTAAATTTATTTTGTTAATATTTTTTTAATAATGTTGGTACTTTGACATTTCAGGGCATTTTGAACTAGTCAAATGTTATTAAATTTATATAAATAGCAGAAAATTACTTAAATAAATCATTAAATCTTCCAAAATATCTTTTATTAATTATATGAACTAGCGTGTTCTATAGTAAGAGATATAAAATGCTCTTGTTTGCCTAAATTTTTATAAGTTTCATGAAATAAATTTTTATACTAGACTATAGAAGTGAAACATGGTATTTATAAAGTCATGTTTAAATATGTCTTTACTTTAAAATGTAATTTTTAGCATAATTATAGTATTAATTAATTAAAATTACATACTCAAAAATCAATGAAATATTTTTTAGTGTGACATACATTTTTTCTAAGTAACGTATTTGTGCAATTCAGTATCAAATCATATTAAGTATGTAATCTTAAATTTTAAAATTAAATTTTTAACAAGTCATATTATTTAATGTTACACATTCAAAATTATCTAAAAAAATCTGCACTATTTATAAATTACCCTCTTTCATATACAGCTGTAAGTTTCCACTTTAATTTCGACTGCATTTAAGTTAGTAATTTGAAATTGATATACTTTTTAAAACGTGCAAAGTATTTCGTGATAAATGGTTGGAAGATAAGCAGTCAAATTTAAAATAATGATGCGTTTATCCAACGAGAAGTAAAGTTTCAAAATACTATTTTTTTTTCTTTTTTGTGCAATGTCTTACCCAAACAGAAAATATTTACAGGAATTTCGTTGTTGAAATATTTTAAAATATTTCTTTTATGTTGTCAAAAACCGTGATTTATAAGTTGCTCATTTTAAGACATTATGTACTTATATACATTTTATAACTTTTATTAGTCACTGTTATTTGTAAATAAATTTTATGATAATTTTACTACAGACAATCTCAACTGACTATATGTCTTAAAATTTAAATAAATAACCCTTAGGCTTTGGAAAAGTTATAGAAAGTAGACAACTTTGGAATAGAGAGTTATAAGCTATTTTGTACTTAAAATAGGCTTTCAAGAATCTTTTTCTATTTTCAAGATTGACGTTACCATAATTTAGGTTCCGGCGAGTCTATTTCAAATTTTCTATCTGGCACGTCGTTAAAACTAGTTCTTATAAGCCATTTGAAGTTACTTTTTGGACAATACTTTTATTTTATTAATATAACTCTATGTCATTTAAAAAAAGAGAGAAAAAATGAACGAGACAAATTTGATTTGTGTTTTCTCGTTATTTCAAAACATCTTTTGAAATCTAATTTACTCTATATTTCTATCTACCTTCTTTATTCCGTCAAAAGTTTAATGGATTATTTCTATAAAAAGTAAGGAAAAATATCTTATCTGAAATGAAATTATTTTTGTCTCCAATAAGTGCAAAAATGTCATTATAATGCCATTATTGCAAACCTTTCTACTAAAACCAAAATTGTCTGTCAAACACAGCTGCATTTATTGAAGCGTTTTAGTTTTTAGATATTCAAATTTGTATTCAGTGAAAAGGAAACATTTTAAATTTCGTTAAAATTTATTTTAATGGAAGAATTATTTTTTCTCCTAGTTTTAGACAGTACATACATGCAATTTCAAAACTATTCCATGGGCGTAATTATTGTGCCATTGTGTTTCAAAAATTTAATACATTCTTACATTTAATTGTTATCTAATGTCTTACACTGAATATTTACAATGCACTTTATTCAAACTTCAACAATGTCACTGTGAAATTAGTAAATGTTTATTAACCCTCCCGCTGTGTAGTTATTTTATTAAAGTAGGTTCAAAAATTTAATATTTTTTATTGCGTATTTGAAATCTACATATACAATTTACATTTTTATGTTAAAATATATAAAAAAAGTTTTTATTTTGAAATATAGAATTAAATCATAAAAATAGGAACATGGAAACAAACAAGAATAGCAGGGGTTTCACAGTAAGATAGTCGCAAAAAATGTATACCTGCGGAAATCGCGGGTTGCGCAAATTTTTCTACATCTACGTTGCCCGTGAAATCGCGGGATGAGCAGTGAGAGGGCTAACGGAACATTATACAGAAGGCTATTTGTAACTGACTTCATAGTTTTGAAAATAATAGTTTTTCGCCCCGCAAAGGAGGTGGGTAAATATCGGCTTTTTTTCGCCCATCATAGTCATGAAAATTCAAAGTATTTATTGGAGCTATATTATTATATTTGTGTGAAATTTAGGTATTGATCTTTACTTTTATTTTAAAATAGTAAGGGGAAAAAATAGCAAGTCATATAAAAAAAGTCATCAAACTTGCCAAATTTGTTGAGTTTTGTTATTTTAAGCGCTTTTTCTAACTTTCATTTAAAAAAAACTGTTAAGTACTTTGAGTACCATTAGATTTTTTGGTCTCTCAAATACTACAATAATAAGGCTTTTATACTGGCATTCATTTGTTTTAGTGCATCGAGTGCGTTGATGTGATACGAAACAAAATAGCTGTGAATCTGTCAGACTCATACGTCACGTACGTGTTTAAACGTGTCTTCACCTCGCGCATGTCATATTATAATACAAATATTTCTTTTGCATTGTGGCCATTATTTTCGTAGTATTGTATGCGTTTTGTGTATTTTATTAAAAAAGAATGCACTCACGAACACCTTAATCCATCGGAGCTGTACTCTCTTTACGTAAATCGAGATGATTCGTCAGTTGTTCGACTCCAGTAGTGATCACGAAGTTCAAAAGTATATAACATATGGATAAGAACAGGTATATGTCGTAATTCAAACATTGAATGGTATTGTCAGTGCAAATTTGATCTTTACTTTTCTTTTAAAATAGTAAGGGGAAAAAATAGCAAGTCATATAAAAAAGTCATCAAACTTGCCAAATTTGTTGAGTTTTGTTATTTTAAGCTCTTTGAGCACCACTATATTTTTTGGTCTCTCAAATACTACAATAATAAGCCTTTTATACTGGCATTCATTTGTTTCAGTGCATTGAGTGCGTTTATGTGATACGAAACAAAATAGCTGTGAATCTGTCAGACTCATACGTCACGTGCATGTTTAAACGTGTCTTCACCTCGCGCATGTCATATTATAATACAAATATTTCTTTTTCATTGTGGCCATTATTTTCGTAGTATTGAATGCGTTTTGTGTATTTTGTTAAAAAAGAATGCACTCACGAACACCTTAATCCATCGGGGCTGCACTCTCTTTACGTAAATCGAGACGATTCGTCAGTTGTTCGACTCCAGTAGTGAACACAAAGTTCAAAAGTATATAACATATGGATAAGAACAGGTATAGGTCGTAATCCATACATTGAATGGTGCAAACATCAGTGCAAATTTGATGCAAGAGTTGTTCGTTGCTGTGCCCATGTTGCATGTGTACTTAGGTACTTGGAATACTGGTGCCATAATCACACTCAGACAAAAACATCAAGTCTTGGATATGCTGATACACTTCAAGACTTTGCTACTGGAAGGTCCAGTGAAGATTCAGCCAGTGAAAGCGAGAAGGAAATAGAATCGAAGACATTTGTTACAAATAGTTTAACATTGTTATTTTTTTTCCAGTTTTCTCTATTTAATAAAATATTATTTTTAAAAAAATCCTAACATTTTCATTTCGACTGAGTATCAGTGTTAAAAAAATACATAATATGAATTTGCCGATGAGCAAAAAAAAAGGCCGATCTTTACCCACCTTCTTTTGCAACAGTTTATACTACTGAATTCTTAATACTTTTAATTATCTTTCTTAATACAATATTCCTTTAAACCAATTGTATGTAGCATAGGAAAACTTTAAATATGTTTACAAATTAATTTTATCAATTTTACAATATTTTTCGCTCATTTACTGTTATGTCCATATGCGGAGATAAATATAATATTATTTCGTCATTAAATTTAAGGAATTTCAAAACAGCTCAATCTATTTTCTGCAAAATGTAGTAGTGATGGTAGTATGACGATCGTAGTTTCAAAATCGTTGCAGGGGTTTCTTCTGTCGAGTCATAGATTGGAGTTTTGGTGTCACAAAAACCCGACATGTAGAGACCATGAATCACGCTAAATCTGTTGAGGGTGTAACTCTTCAAATGGATATCTCGTGGTCTGGAAATTTAAAGAGTGCATTGCAAGCTAAGGTATCGTCCTCGTCTCTAGAGTCAATAATCATCGGGTTGTTTTTAAATACAACGTAAATGATCAGTCATTCTTCTGAATATAATGCTGGAGTATCGATGACAATGCACAAATATTGGGAACTAATAGTGCTATTACTAAAATATACATCTACTTGAAATCAAGATAACTCTATTGCAAACATATTACTAAATTTAAAAAAAAAAACAGTTTAAAAATAATTGTATATTTTATATCACGTAACAAATCTTTCAGTAAAAAATTTTAGGTCTTATTACATCTTAGATATCTCTTTAAAACTGTTTATTTATGCATAAAATTCTATTCCTCTTTTTCTTGACGTAGAATGTTTTTTCAAATTCTGTTGCGCCTTGAGATATTGAAAACGCATAAACATTTTAATTTTCTCCAGTCCCTCTCCTTGTGAAATATACCGAAGAGATGTGGAAAAAAGAATATATTGATTCATTTACTTTTCGAAAGGAGCATCCAATTCTGTGTCATGATTCCAGACAGTTTGCAATGTCCCGGAGCTATTTCTGTTTCCTAGGAGTAGTTACATTACTCAAAATTAAATTCCGGAGCTACATATGGGTGTAAAATGTGATGGACACATAAAAAGGAGAAACGTATTGAAAGAGTTATATATAGCGAGAGAGATGCAGAAAAAATTTCAACGCTTTTTGCTTGTTTGCTTAAGCATAACTCGTATTCATCATTCTTTTCTTTGTTGAATTTCTTCACGATCGAACAGCAACATGTATTAAAAAACAATTTCTTTTTTGTAATAAACTAGCAATAGAATTAAAAGAAAAATAACTTTGAAGCGTATTAAAATGAATTAGTATAAGAAAGCGCAAGACTGCTTGCTTTTTTAAAAAAAAGTATAGTTCAAAGAGTCTTAATCAAGAAAAAATCATTTCATTTATTTACTTTTATAAAATTATTTTTATTTTACTTATTAACTACGGTTTCTATGGAATGTATGAAGGGTGTTTAACACACTCTTATTTGTGTTTTATTACGATGCATTGGTTTCAAAAACTCAAAAATTTTTATCAAAATATTCTGCAAAACTTAGTAATATCTAAATTTATGTGTATTATTTTATCCTTCTTATATTTATTAAATAATTATTTAATAAACCGATCATATGTAAATTTCATATATTATGCTCCAAGAAGCAACCAAAGAATCTACTTAAAGCAGACAATACTGATAGTTGAATATCTAACGTTTTTCTTTTAAGGGGGTCACCTCACAAAAATCCGGGTGAAAATCGATTTTTCAATTTTGATTGAAAAATAAAATCCCACTCTTTTTCTTTCTAATGCAATTTAAATTTTGGTTCTAACTGAATTAGAAGTATTTTTAATATTTTTTTAAAAAAGTTGTTTACACCTGTCAAACCCCAAAACAGAGGATCGCCACGCCCCCCTCAAATCAAAACAAAAGACACATGCTACTTTTCAGCCTTTTCAAATAGTTTAAATTGATTAAAAGAATTTATTTTGATCAGCAACTTATTCAGGAAAGAAGTGAAGTGAATAGTTGTAGATGCTTGTTTACTTTTTAACAGCCGCATGTTATTTTCTTACCTCATTAAATACAACGAATTTCTGCTATCGTGTGGAATAGTGTTTTCCATCAAAAACAATAATGATAAAATGTTTAAAAAACATTTTTACAACTCGGTTAAATA
>BMAV01005512.1:97702-110932 GCA_019973955.1 Trichonephila inaurata madagascariensis | reverse complement strand
TGTACAAAAACCCAAACTTTCGATGAATTAAACGTTGCATAACAGTCAGACGATTTCAACAAAAATAATTCAGCTTTACAAGCAAAGTTAGGTAAGTTTAATAAAGAATATGTTTCTTTTTTTGATTCATTTGAATGTTTCTGTGAAATGACTGACACTGTACTGTTTTCTTGTGCTTTGAAACAACATTAATAACATAAATAAAATGTAAAAACCAAGGTATTCACATAAATTTTGGCTACAAAATTGTTAATATGTTGTGACTTTTGTGGTCTTATTCAAACATTTCTTAATATCAGGTTTACTAAAACAGTAATTAATCAAAAAAGATACAAAATTATATGAAGTGAACCATAGACTTTCATATGCTATGAGGTATATTAAAAAAGAAGGGTTGCAAAAATATTTTGCGGAGTTATGAATTTGTCACCTACACTAAAGTGATTTTACGATTCCATGAATACATTAAATAACGCGACAGAAAAAGTAACTAAAGTGTCTATGACATTAACTGCTGCCGAAACGATATCATTTAATATTGGATGCTAAACGGTATCTGTGGCTATCGATGGTACCTGGCAAAAAAAGGGGCCATACTCATATAAATGGTGTTGTTACGGCATTTAGTTTGGACACTGGGAAGGTTGTTGATACTGAAATATTGTCGTGGAAATAAATGCTCATGTAATTTTAACAGCAATGTATATAGCGATGAGTGTTCGGCAAGTTACATTGTAAATAGTAGGGGAACGGGAGTTGAAGAGATGTACTTCTTTTATTTTTGTATCTTTCATCGCTCACACAAACATTACACAATTTACGATATACACAATATTTGGACTCTAAAGCATACAAAGCAGTTTTAGAACCTAAACCTTAAAGATATGTCAATATTGAAAAATTAGAATGTGTTGGTCATGTTGTGTGAGAAAATGATGGGGACATGACTTAAGGCGTTAAAATCAAAATTAAAAGACAAACAGCACGAGGACATAAAAATTCTAGGATGCCATAATGGCTCGATAGATACATAAATAGACAAATTTTAAAAATACTATGTTTTGGCTATTCAAAACAACTCGGGAAACTTGTCAGCCATAAGGCAAGTTATTTGGGCTGTATTTTTTGATAAAATCTGCACAAATTTGAATCTACGACACGGTTTATGCCCCGTGGGAGATGACTTGTGGTGTATATATAATATGTCCAAACTGAAAGGTTACACATATAAGCATAAACACAACTTACCTATTGCAATTAGGAATTGCATAAAAAAAGTATTTAGAGATCTCTAGTCTTGAAATTTTATCTAAATGCTACTTAATAAAACTCAAAATATTAGAGAAAGCGGAAATAGTATTTGGTGTATAATTCAAAAAACTGTATTTGTGCAGTTGGGAACTTTAAAAACTACAGTATATGAAGCTATATATTTATATAATGAAAGCTTTATTACCAAATTAAAAGTTTTAGATGTATTAAACATTTAATCCCTGGATTTTACAAATGTCGAGCGTTGCAAGAAGTAGATTATGCGTGTATTAGAAAAGCAGAATAGGCAGTTTTACAATGAACCAAAGAAGCTAGAATTAAAAACAAACAATTAAAATGTAGACAAGAAGATGATCTTGAAGATGACACCAGCAATTCAAGTTATAGTTCTGATATGCATTAGTTAATGGTAAATTTTTACTTTAAATCACTATTTCTCAAAAGTGTAAATTTCAACACAAAAGGAACATTTTTGAAAACACTACTTATTTAATAGCCTTGAAACTTTGCACATGTGTTAAAACAATACAAATGAATATTTTAATGAGAGATTTTGTCAAAAAAATTATTCAAAAAATATTTATGGATTAAAATGTACAAGAATTTTCATCGTTTTAAAAATTTTGACGTGTTACTCCACATATGAATTTTTAAAAAAAAAACTAATCAAAATTTTGAAAAATGCTCCCATTAAAATAATAAAAACAATACAATGAATACACAAAAAAAAATTCATGACTGTACAACCTGATAATTTTTAAAAAATGTTCCTTAAACTTGGTCATTTTTAACATTACGGAGATAGGGAAAATGCTGCGTGAAGTGACCCCCTTAAAATGAGGATGAATACATATGTTTCTGTAGTATTTGAAATATTTTTTTAAATTTTATTTAAGAAATATTTGTGTATAAAGATAATGTTTTTTTCTCTAATGAAGATATTCTTTTAACGTGTGAAATGTTTGAATCCTTAAATGTCAAATTCGTGCTTTTCAATTTTCTTTTGCATTGAAATTAAAATTATAAACGAAATGTTGCTTTGTACAAGAAAAATAGTTAGTTATAACAAAAAATAAATCCTTAAAAATGTAACATTTTGTGTATTTCAAATGATCATTATATATTTATGTACTTTTTTATATCTTCTGCATTTTTTGAGTTTTGTAGATTTGTATTTTTTGTATATTTCGTGATTTATTTAACATGAAGCAATAAAGGTACATAAATGCCGTATAATTTGAATTGGGAAAAACAATATCAAACATATAAAATGAATACGATTAAAATATTATACATTGAATCTACTAGAATAAATTTGCAAGCAAAGGAAAGTCTGATTCAATTTATTATTTTCTTCTGTCTTTCATTATTTTCTTGTCAGGGTAATAAATCATATTTTATGAAATAAATAAAAAATAAAAAAAAAAAAACGTTCTGAAAGAAATGGTCTGAATTGGTTGAAGTAATTTAGAATAATTTTTATAAGATTTCAGCGAAAAAAAAAGCCAAATATTTTTACACTTGAAAATTTCAATAACGCTCAATTAATTTAAATTGGCTGATTTTTCAATAAATTCATTAAAAGTTTAAAATTAATAAAGAAATGCCGTTATATATGAGCATTAAAAAGCATAGCATGAAATATATATGTAAAAAATAATATGAAAAGCTATCTACTTCTTTGCATCATGGTATTAAGTTTCAAAGGACAAATAATTTATTTTTAAATAACTGATGTCCTACAATATCCCCTAGTTTTTCAAGACTTCTAAGCTTTTAGTATTTTATATTTTAATATTTCTTGTTTTCCATAAATGTTTTAAATTTCATTAAAATTCATTATTCCAAATTTTATTTTTTTATAAGCTTTACTTCTTGTAAATTTGCTATCATAGTTTTTTATTTGATGTTGTTTTTCTATTATGGGGAAAATATATACATTTCATAACTCTAACTCTAACACTCAAGAGAAACTTAGTGCAATTCGTAAAAAAACAATTTAATACTGGAAAACGTTGCAGCACTGGAACATCAAAAATTCTTCATGATTTCGTGCTTGGGAATTTAAAAAGTGTGATAATTACTCTGATATTTTATTCGTTGCTTGTTCATGGCTCAACATTTTGATGTGCGCAAGTGATAGTGACATATCTTTGGTTCTGTACTGTCAGATAAGCTAAGGAATTTTTTTAAATTTTCAAGTATTTTAAGAGAGGAAAAAACATTTATTAAATCAAACTGATAAATATGTGAGTATATTTCATAAAAAATGTCACTGTTCTTCAATTCACCTTCACTCAAGAAAGTGCATTGCATTTTAAAAAAATAATCGCGCGAAGTACTTTTCATGCATTCAAGATTATAAAAGTATTTTCTTAAATTAAAAGTTAATTTTTTTTAAATTGACGTAATTTATGTTTTGAAATTTCAAGCAAAATGAAAAATTCAAATTATTTTTAGATTAACCTCTAATTGAGAACAAATCAAGATATGGCTCAATGCAAAATGGTACATATTGGAACTATGAAAGTTGATGAAAAAATAAGTGGTAATCATCACAAAAAATTCAATTGGATTTTTTTATGCTTTAAATGTTAACAACTTTTCTCGAAACTTCCCACTGATAACTTTAATCGATCAATTTATAAGGTTTTTATGTTTTAAAACATTTACAACTTTCTGACTTTAAATTTGTTTATTTAAAATTGTCTTTTAAAAAAATAATAATCAAGACTCTAGATATTCAAAATAATTAAGTCAAATTAAAAATTCAAAACAAACTTTAAAATACAATGAAAAATATAATTAAGAAATATATATGACAATTATTCAATTTTACAGAGTTGCGGAATTTTTAAAATTATGTTAACTAGCTTACGTTGTTACATTAAAATAAAGGTTTATGGAATACAACTAAAAAATCAAAACAAATAAAGTTTCTCGATTTTTTTTTTTAAAAAGTTTGTGTGTTTTCGATGATTTAACTTAAGATTCAGTTTCTTTCACAAAAATTTTTACACTTTTGATTTCAATTGCAACATTAATCCTTTGAAACGAGGAAAATTTAAGAAAGACGGGGAAAGACGGTACGAAACAAAATACGATTTAATAATATAAAAATTACAAGTCATTTAAGAACTATTATTTCGTTTTTTAAAGCTAATTATTTAAAAATTTAGCTTTACTCACAAATGCAGAATATTAAAGAGATCATTTTTAAATTTAAAACTTTTGAAAAATCAAACTGTAAATAAGAAAAATAAAGCAATTGTTCCTTAAATAAATAATTTATGTGAGATTGATACATTTTTATATCGTTTTTTTAAAAAGTATTTAAATATTTATAATTGTCCCATTGCCCTGCTCCTAAAACATTAGCATGTAGTTTAAGACTAGTTTTCATATAAGTTTTCAAATAATTAATTTTCATTCATTGTGATCATATGTAATGATAGTACGTGTGCAATATATCCCCTATTTTAAACAAAAATTCATTCCTTTGCACTCTTTTGGAATAAATTCAATTTAGTTAATATTTAATAGATTATATACTATATATATATTGAATATAGTAACTAAAATAAATTTTATGCTGAATTTTATAATAGCGTTATTTTCTTAAAAGGTTTCTATGTTTTTGTTAGAATATATTTGAAGTCTTTTGTTTAACATTATGCTTTAAAAACAGTCAATGTGTCTAGCAAAGTCAACAGATTGACATTAAGTCAACATTTACTTTACTGAGCACTAAGCAGTGTCGAGTATCTATCCATTTTAAAAATGATAGTCAATGCTGCGATGGAAAATCCGATAAACACACACTGAAAATATTCATCATAGATTCATCCGAGAATTTCTGACAGTTTTTTTTTTATTATTATTATTTATTTTACTTTAAAAGAAATCTACTTATCTCATATACCAAAATTATTTTTTCTGACTCTTCTGATTCAGCAGATAGATGACAGGGTGAAAGAGAGAAAGCCTAAAAATACCTTTAAAAATAATTTTTAAATGAAATCTATTCACAAAAGATTGGAAAGCTACAAAATAAAACTGTACACTGATAACATGATGAAAACTTATGTCAATTACATATTACCTTTAAGTATAAAGGATTCCATTGCTACACTTAAATGAAATTCTGCGATAAATTTGAAATAAGGGTACATGGTACGATTCAATTGACAAAAATCGGTCAAGAAATAAAATCTTTGTAGCATAAATTATTTTTTATATACTTTTCCATAACCTCACAAAATTTGAAAGGTCTTAACTTAAAAAATTCAGAATTATGTTAGTTCTTACGTTCGTTTTTATTCACATTCCTATGGCAAATCAAAACTTTATACTTACTTATCTCAGAAAGATAAAATAACTAGTTTGTCCTTATTTAAAGTGCTAAGGCTTTTTTCCTATTGTGCCTAATGCTTTGAATTTTTTTTTACATATTGCCAACAGTACATGTAACAAAAGTTGGTATGCATTTTTGAATCAAAGCAATGCTTATTATTTAAAAAATAATTGAACTCAGAATTTCTACATTATTTAAAGAATTTTCAATAAGCATTCATAAAAAGAAGTATTGAAGGAATACCAATCATGTTATCGCAAACCCATACCAACTTTTGTTATACATAGTTTGACGTACTTGATAATCAAATTCAAATTTCGTGTACGTAAATTTTTGTAGGAGGAGTAACATTTTAAAATCACTACATAAATTTTGTTTTTTTCCTTAAAAAGTTAAATAGCTAGCTTTTTACAAAATTTTGAGCACAAAATCTGTTTTACGTAGTACACACACATAGAAGGCAACCAAAAAAATTTTGAAAATCCTTAAATTAAAAATGCTTGAATAAATTGTACCATGTCCCCTTAAATTTTACCTTTTAATAATATACAAAAGTCAAATAAAAACAAAGAAAATATATAATTTTCAACCTAATTGAAATGCAATCTTTCGATGATAAGTCAAAATTCAACAAACACTTCAGGAATATTAAAAATAACATTATACTAGTCATGAAAAACATGTTTTATTCTTCAAGCAAATGCAGTTTCATTTATGTAAGAAAAGAGAGACTGAAGATTATCTTAAACTCTCGTATAAAATAACTGGACAAGATTTTTTTTTACTTTAGGATCTAAATATTTATCGGCATCAATGCAAAACAAAGCCATTACAGGAATTTTTTTCTAAAATTTTTATTAATTGCGTTCATTTTAAACCATTCCTTGACAGTTTCTAATAAAAATTAATCACTTAAAAGGATCTAACAATATTTAAGAATAAGAATCACAGTCATTCAAATCTCAAAAGTTGAAAAATTGCTTGAGAGAAACAATTGCTTCATTGACGTCTTAAAAATATGTAAAGAATGATATATGGTCTGATAGTGTCTTTCCATTTATGCTTTTGTATCATGCTCAAAATTTTCACATTAAAGATATTCCTGTATTTTCAGATATTTTAAGTTTTGTATAAAAATGACAATATTTATAAAAAATTAATACATATTTTAAGAAGTAAGCATTTAAAGAAGCTATATAAAATATATCATCTAATCTTTCTGGATTATACTAATAAAGAGCGTCCCAACTTTCTGCGAGTTCCTTGTTATAGTGTGTCATATTTTATTTGAACAAAAAACACACTCACAAGAAAAATTTTCAGAAAAAATTAGTATTATTTTTCTATTTTATTTTTAATTAATTGCAATAATCCGAATTTAAATTAATGTATAGTTAGTCTCTACCTTAGTGAAATATGCATAGATAATTGATATCTCCATAAGATATCTTAGTTAATTTAAGTTACTCTATGTGTGCTTCTCAGAAGAATACTGATCTGAGTAAGGAATAAAATGAGATCACAATGGAGCTTAGAGAAAAATGATTTCAACATTCTGTATTAATTCGATGGAACAAAATTGTATTCACTAAAAATAACCAAATATTTATTACTGACCAAAATATTATTCACTGTAACTTTGACTTTAATAACGTAATATTAACTTTTCAATCCAATTTAATTCATATACTTTGCCAAAAAAGGTTTGCCTTCCTCTATGAGCATTTAAGAGCACCTAGAAATTTTATCATCTATATCTTTTTCTAATGCTTCATCCAAAGCAATATTACTTAATTTTATCTGAGAAAAACTAACTCAACTTCCATTAGAAATATTTTATATTTCTCATTTTTTACAATTAATAGGTTGCATATTTTCTTGTTTATATGTGTAACCAATATATAATAAATTTTCTACAAGAATAGACATTTTCCAAAATACATTCAACATTCAGAATTTATTCCATTGTATGTAAAGGAGTAATTCAAAATTCTGAATTTTTTAAATAAATATACACAGCTGTATCAGTGTGGTGTCATCAGAAATAACAATCGGCCGTAACCATATTAACATCTGCATGTAAAATCATAAGAGACGACAAATAAATATACGATTTCTATAACAGCTTTCGTTTTTAAAAGAGCTTGCATATTTTATTACTTATAACAAAAATGTAATTAATTGTCAACACACTTAATTCTATATATAAAATGTAATAATAAATCAAAACTTAATCTTTCCGTGTGGAAGAACAGAGATTTCTAGCTGATTGTGTGAAATATTGATACGACAAGCGTCTCGCTCTTATCAGATCGAAGAATTGGTCTTAAACTTTCATTCCATTTGCTGTTTAGACCATGAGGGGTGGAAAATGTGTACCTTCGAGACAGAATAAAAGGAGAGGATACAGTGGTTTCCCCAAGGGGCTGAGACGGAATGGTAGGAGGGTACTGAGTACTGTGTCCTTAATCTTCGTACACGCGCCAATGTAACGTGATTACAGAAGTAGGGGGAATTCGACACTGATGTAAACTAATGACTATAGATGGAATGGATTCTTTTAAGGTAGGGAAATATTTTTCCTGAATCATTTCCGAAAATTTCCGAGTAAATAAATCATTTCTATTGCTCATGGACTGGTGCATGTAGTTGAGATTTAGAAAAAGAAGTCAGCGTCGGAATATTGAAATAAAGAACGTAGGATAGGGGTTGATTAATGATAATTTTGTACTGCGCTGAGATAGTTCAATAAACGAAATGTGCGAAAATCTATAAAATAAAGTATAGATAATTAATTATTTGCTGGGGGTATGAATTGCAGAAATTATATTAAAATATATAGTCTTACGTACTTAACCACTTTCTTGGTCATAGAAAATCTTTAAAGAAGAAGAAATAATTTATATGAAAAGATGGATATTTTTTTTTCTGACAAAGCTGCCCTCTTCAGTTTATTCAAATTATTTTTAAGGTAAACATTGCCTGTTATTTCAAATTATTTCAAACTTATCTAAAAGTATTTCTTATATTTCTATTGATGAAACTAAATTGGAAGAAAAACCATTTTTTTTCTAAATATAGGTTTATTCGAAAATACAGCAATTGATTTAAAAAATTCATTTTTCGTTATTTAATATTATTTGCAAACTTATAATTTATATTTCTTTTCTGTATCTACTGTTGTGTCTTTTGATAAAAATACTCAGTAATGCTCTTCAAGCTCATTGTTTACGTCCTTTGAAATTTGAAGCTGAATTAAATTTCAAATATTATTCAATGAGTATTAAATAAACTTTCGAATGTTATAAGCATTTTCAATTTTTTCAAATGTTATAAAAATTTCCATTTTTTGAAACGTTATAAAAAATTTTAAATTTTCAAATATTTAAAAATAAATTTTATACATTTAAATAGTGCATAAAAGTTTTCATATAAATTATTTCTGTTTTTGACTTTTGCAAGATAAATTTACCGATGTAAGAACTATAAAATTTAAAAGTACTGTTTTACCTTCTAGAATCTGAATAAATTCAATAAGTTTGGGTCTTAAATGTACGGAAATGTGTAACAGGCTACATCGTGAGGTTTCCCTATTAAACCTACATACTAACTTGGTATTATTCTTTAATGTCACTGAAAATTTTTATCTGGCACATTCTTAGAAAGAAAATGTAATGTCTAGAGCTGTTAGTTATTACACAATGAACAAGGAAAGAAAAGAGATTATCAGTCATATTATCGAACCATATATCCCTGTGTTTAGTTGCTTTAATGAATTAGTGTCAGGAAATATTATTTACGCATTTCTAAAAAATTGGACTGAGTAAGACTTCGTATTGTTAAGCTTGGGAAGTTTCTATAAGGGGTCTGCATCCCGTTTTAATGGCATCTAAGTTAAGTTAAATTCCTTATAGTTGAATATTTCCCAGTGTTCCTCTTCTTAACTTAGCCTCTTCATAAATAAATCTTTGAAGATTATGTCTGTAATTTCTATAATGTTTATATACCGAACTCCCTTATCGAGGTCTGATCAAAATATTAGAAATGCAGAATTCTCGGAGTTAACTATATAAATTTTGGAGATCTCATCCCAAAAGTTACAACTACAACTAATATACTAAAATAAAAATAATTTTAATATAAAATTATAGAAATGCGTTGTGTAAATTACCTTATAGTTCGCGTAAATATACTAAGAAGATACATTTATAATACTTATAATATTTACTAAATGATAAACGTACATTCCTGTGCATTTAACTGGATTATGTGCTGCTTCAAATCCATGTCACATTTCATTTTCTGTAGTGGCTGCCCAGCACTGGCGGCCCAATCTCTCAACAAACCATGTCCAGATAAATTCAATAGGTAATAGTTAAGGAGGACAAGCTGGCTGCAGTCAAACGATCTCTGCTTCGAAGCAGGTCAGGGTACAATAGATAACATAAAGTCTTGCGTTATCTTCACGAAAGATAATGTCTCCAAGGCCTAGAAGATAGGGCACAGACCCTGGCCTTAAGATCTGAGAAATGCAGCACTGCCTGCCCAGACAACCGATGACGCGAACAAGAGGTGACCGTGACGACGACGTGATGGCACTTCTGGATCCAGTTTTGTCCTTGGATGCACTACTGTCACTGCATATGTATGTTGCGGTGTCAACGAAAACCACAATGAGGGTCGCAGGACAGAGAGTCTGTCCTGCTCCCGACTTAGTCGCACTGTCCTTGCGAATACTTATCGTGCTACTAACAACCTCATTTCCTGACCCAATGTCCATGATGTGGTTGTATGACTGTAAAAGTTTGAACTGACAACATTTCTGTCTTCTGGGACGTTGAGGGGAAGGACCAAGCCGTTGAGATCATCCATGGTCTATGAACTCATTGATTCCATATTTATGTGACAGTCGTTGGATTTCAAGTAGCAATATTGCGTAAAAATAACAATACCGGTGATTGTAATTTTTCTGTCTTATAGAAGAAAAATATGATCTTCTCATGAACAACTCTCTCGTAAAAAACCCGCTACCCATCTTTCCTTTAAATCAGAGAATGAGAAATCATTTCTCCCTATTTTGTCATTCGATTACGCTTAAATGCTAATATTTTGAATATCCCAGAATATCCTACCTTTTACACAAATTTGACTTTTCTATCATTCCTCTTTCAAGGTGTTACAGTTTTAGTGATCCCCACATTGTAACATCTTTTAATATTTTCAATAAGACTATTATAATTAAAAGGAATTTTCAAAACAATCGTTTTAAATTTCAAATAAATAAATAAATTATTCTTAAAAAGCATTCTGTAAATTCACTCTCCAAAAGGAAATATCAGATATATCATTGCATAAAAGAATGATTTCAATTTTTGACAACAGTAGTAGATAGAATAACAATAATTTTAAAACACTAAATTAATTCACACTCTTAGCTCCTCATATCCGGTAAATAATATTAGTTTCTAACAAATTAAATTAACAGATTATCCTCGTTAAATAAATTCTCATTACAAAATTTTAGCTTTTATCAGAATTCCGTAAGCTAAATTGAAAAGAATAATTAGAATACTGTAACACGTAACATTAAATTTTCCTTTTGCTTAGCATAACTTAATAACTTAATTATATTTTAACAATTATTCTTGTTTATGCTAAAGCCTGTATAATATACCTCTAACTTAAGAATCCAAATTGAAATAAAGCAGCTTAAATACTGAGTACTACAGAAAGAGGTAATTTAGGCAATTAAGAAAGAATATGCGCAAGAGAAAATGTTTCCTTTGAGATTACCGTGTACTTGCAAATTTAAAATATTTCAAACATTTAAAATAAACCTGACAACTTAATGTATTTTTTGAACACCGATAAATATTTTAAATTTAACTTTCACTTCATCTAGATGCATTTAAAAATAAGAAAAGTTATATTAAAGGGGAAAAAACAAAATTAGATATAATATTATGGCTTGGAGTTTATGGATGAACTTTAAATACAATTTCTTTAAGAGGCTGGCTACATGGTATAAGATATTCAAAATTTGCAGAAAAATATGCATATTATCTCAGATAAAAATAAATAGTTATTTAATCAACAATTTATTATAAAGCATGCATTTTCTTTTTTTACTTTACTTAACTTAAAATAAGTGTTATGTAATTAAAGTATTTTAACTTTTAAGAATCCATGAAAAGATATATAAATTTCATAAATGATAGTACTGTAAAATATAGCCCTTCCAATGAAGACATTTTACTTTTATACAAAATATTAAAATTTTAAAATGACAAAAAATATTTTGAATAAACTACATTTATAGTATGTCTGATATTATTTTTTTTAAATGAAGTGATTTTAATTTCAAATTCGTTTATTCCAATCTAATTGTTTTTGAATTTTTTAGCTATAAGGGCTTTCGACTTTATCCCACCTTTCCCCCCCCCCTTCTATTTTTCTAAAACTGGGGGCAATTAATATAATACTTTAATTTTTGAAAGTTATCTGAAGAAATTCCTAAAATAATTACATAATAACACGAAATAAGATTCTCAAAAAAGTCTATCAAAAAAGTAAATATATGCCAAATTAATAATATTAAGTTTTTGGAAGGAAAAATAATTTAGCTGACTTTAAAAATCATTATAAAAGAGCTCAGACTTACTAAATAATTGATATAAAATTTAGGGGCAGGTTAATAAGCATTTTTACAATCTTTCAAAAAGAAATTTATTAAAAATAAAATGATCTCACTTTACAGATACTTAAAAATGTTTAAATTTATATTCACACAGTTTAATATAAACTTGTAAATTCAATTCTTTCAAATTTAGTTAATGATATTTTATTTTAATTAAAATGCAGTTAGCTTACTACCTCTAAGCGGATGACTTATCCAAGACATCCAATACGTGATACTAGCTTATTTTTGTTAAAATTTGAAGTTTTTCAATAGCAACAAAATGAAATTATGCAATAAAACTAAAAGTGAAAAAAAATTTTAATAAATGCCAATATTTTTCACTTTTGGTGGTTTAAATTTAAAAAAATATATATATATTGAAAATGATTATAATTTACAGCAAAATTATTTAAACAAAAATTGAATTTACTTTTCAGATTTTCTTAATAAACTCCATTATTATCCAGAATTTATTTCCTACAGTCCATATAAGCCTAAAGAAAGCATGGTATGTATGATTCGCATTAGTTACGACATCCATAATTCACTACATATTTATATAAAGTGTCTTTTTTTCATATTAAAAAAGATTTACAATACCCTTTCAACCTTATCGTATTTCTTTCAAAAAAGAAACGAGTACAAAACACATCTAGTGACATCGTTTTTTTTTTGTATTGACTACATCTAGATATGGTTTTACATAAATTTGTAATTAAAGCGCTATATTCCCCCAAAAAAAGCAGAAAACAAATTAAATAATCTTTGTACATTCATATCTCTTCCTTCACCTTTTCTTCCCAACATTACATTAAGAGTTCTGCAAACTTTTTTAATGGGTTCTCTAAGCATTTTTCAACTAACTTATAAGAAAATCTAGTTTATGGATTGTTTGACTGATTTGTGAACTTCGCCTTGTGGATAA
>BMAV01005512.1:85496-97302 GCA_019973955.1 Trichonephila inaurata madagascariensis | reverse complement strand
TAATAGAAGCATTTTTTACAAAAGGAGAACATTTGGAAAAAAGGTTATTCTAAGTTAATTTTTTGCCAAAATATTGTATTTAAATAATTTTTTTGGTCATAATGTCTCCTTAAAACAATTGTATACATGTATTCTAATCTTAGTGACACTAAATATCATGAAAATTATCCATTTATGCGCTTTTTTAAAATCATGGTTCCGAACGTAGTCGGATACCTTAAAGCAATCTCAAGTGGAAACTTAGAAGATGTCAAGATTGTTATTGTAATGAGAGGTGTAAATGTAAAAAGAATGAATTGGATCATCTATTATTTTTAGAAAAGACGAGTTGAATTAATAATTTTTAGCTGCGTGTGACTGATGTTCGGATTTATGTTAAATTTGGAACCTGCTTGGCTGCAATTCGAGTTTTCATACAGTTACGTTAATCTTTATTATTGTTGGTTTGGATTCGGGTTTTTCACTCATATTTAGTTCCGGGCATTAATATATTAGTAGTATATTAAGATTTTAGATTTTATAAAAGTTGTTGAGTTGAATACTGTTTCTTGATGCATCTTCTTACCACAGTAATACGAGCTCCGGTACGTTTTATATTTACTATATAATTTGATAGGAATAAAAATCTGATAAATAAAGGAATCTAAAAAATTCCTAAACTTGAAGAATTATACTGTATGTAGAAAAAAAAAAGAATAAAAGAAACATGTAAATGTGGGAAATGTTTTTTGAACTGAAGAATTAAATCTAAGAAAAATATCGAAAAATGTCTCCATATATGTTATATTTGTCAAAACTAAATTCTTTCCATTATTGAAATTTTTTTATTACTAATAAATGCCTTTCATTGTTTCAAATTTAAATTTTATTTGATTATTATTATTTGATTATTAATTCTCCCCTATTACCACTTAATATAAAATAAAATTGTATTCAAAGTCTAAATAAATATTTCTGGACTATAAATATAAATAGAGAAAAAATACCAATACACCGATTTTTTTAAAAATTATAAGTAACATTAAAAGAGAGTGATATCTTTAAAAGCATTACTTTGAAAATATTTGGAAAAAAATTCGAATGTTTTCATATTATATTAGATTTAACTTTACCCATAAAATATATAATTATGTAAAAAAAATGCAAGTAAAGAAAATAAGGTTTTTTCCTTCTGTAAATAATAAAATGCACAGAAATCTTAGAAGAAATGCACAGAAATCTTGCTTAAAATCTTAGTACTTCTTGAATGCTGAGCATATAACCCCATATATGACCAAAATTTGCTCAAACAGCATTTATTGGTATCATTAGAAAAGACTTTAAAATTCTTAAAAAGCAGAAGACTTTAAAGAAAAAATTATATTTTTAAGTAAATGTTTAGCAAAGAACTAAATTTTTTTAAAATTTAAAACACACCTTTTTTGCATATTTTAAGAAATTCTGAGTTAATGGCTGCATTACACTAAATTAATTGATTAAAAATTTTTAAATCATAAAATAAATGTGAGAAAAATCCTGAGTAAGAAATTTGCATTTCAAAACGCATTTTTTGAACAATGTTTGCTTAAAAGTAAAGGTGCATATTATTAAAAAATGATTTAAATGTATATGATTATAATTTACTGTAATCTAATAGTCAATTAAAACGATTAACGTTAGAAATTATAATTCTTTACATGCAATGAAATAAAATCAGTTGTGCAAATATAGTAAAGTATCGAAAAGTGTTACATCAGGAATTATCCAAATTACTCTGGCAGTTTTTTTCTAAATATTTTTAGGTAAGCGTAAATTTTAAAAAGTACTTTCTGTTTCAACTGCTTGTTTACGCGGTTCTTTAAATGGAATATTTAGTTTCAAGATAGTGAAGGAGGACGTGAGGAAATCCGCAAAATTTGAGTGGGTATTTCCAAGGATTTAGTACTTGGAAAACCTTTGTTCGAACTCGATAAGGATGTACGATTAGTAGCTATAACAAATCGCTAACACAATAAACTGAAAATGAATTTATTGATTAATTATAGTATATTTTAGGAAGATCAACGAGCGCAATTCAAATACAAAGAATTAAACGTTACGTATCTCATTTAATCAGAAGAGACGTAAGCCAACTGGAATCATACCTTTGATGTATTTGCAAAATTTCGGATCATTTTATCTTTAAACCGGGAGTAGGCACGTGGGGCACATATTCACCCCAGGCTCACGAAGTCGTTAATTCTGGGAAAACTGTTTACTTTTTACCAATGATCTTGACAGTATCCTCGTATATCACAGTCTTCATGTGAACTAAAATGTATTTGTCATATATCTCCCTCTTTTTTGGGAGGGGCAAACGTATTTTTATAATCTTAAGGTACTTGTCTTGACTGAGTTTCCCGCGCAACCACTTTTGTTTCAAAATATTTTCTATGAACACGCTACATTTTTCACCCGGTGAAAAACTTAGTGGTTTTGATTGCTGTATTGTACAAATTATTATGTTTTGTAAATGTAAATGAGCAGAATCTATTGAAGAAAGTTGAAACTCATCAAGCAAGGGAAGAACCTGCTGAAATAATAAATATTAATCTTGATAGCGAAAGTAAATTTGAGAAAAGCGATAAACATGAAACGTTTGAGTTGAAAGAAAAAATTCAAATGCTATCTAAAGAACTCCATCAGGAAAATAATAAACGATAAGAGTGTACAACAAGACACACATCGCACTGTCAAAAAGACACGAGGAAGAAAAAGTTCAACATGCTATTGTCGATCATTCAAAGACAATAAAACTACAATAACTATAACAAAGTATTAGAGTTTTGTCTGCAAATATCATCATTCCTGTAGTGTTAGCTAAAAGTGCCTGTGATTTGTGTCTTTTATTAAAGTCACGCACATTTGAACCTTCTTGGTTCATTTTGATTGACATTTTTTCTCAAATTATCAAAAAAGACTTGAAAAGTCCTTAAAAGTAGGTAAGTATACTTTCTCTTAGTTAAATTATTCACTGGAATAACTTTTTTTATCATGTACAGTAAAAATAATCATTAAAAAAGGATTGGGGTGACTCAGCCACCCCACGTGACCATTAATGTTAGTATCGAGAGCGCGTCTGCTCCGGGTTAATATCCTTTTTATTGAGAAAAAACTGGTATCCTCAGAAACCCTTCCTCGATATTGTCAAACTAGCAGAGATTCATTCCTTTTCTATATCATATTTTAAACTCTACTTCGGTTCACTTTATATAATTCGGTTCACATACGTATCATGTTTTCTTTGTAAGAAAAGCTATTTAAACCTGCAATAAAATAAAAGAATAGGCTCCGAGCTAATTTTAAGGGGAATCTCACAAGATAGCCCGCTACACAAAGAGAAATAATAGTTTGGTATAAGACATAGGATTTAAGTGGAGTCCCCATTTTAATCTAGCCAAAGGATATCATTCCAATTTAATGATTGACAAATGTGCCGTACCTATTAGATAAATATGTATACCCTATCAGTGTAATAACATTTAGTTTTACAATAGTTGTTTATCTTCAATTTTCAAGAACAGAAATGTCTCCAAATGAAGGAAAATAGTAAAGTTATCAGAGTATTTAGATACAAAATAATACGAAAATTTTAATAGCTTCAACATTTCAGAGATAAACAGAATCTCTCTTTTGTGAAATTTTTGTAACATTTTTGGTCTAAAAAAAACCTCAGCATTTTTTATTTATTTATTTATTTTGCATTTTAAAACTTGCTTTAAATTTTAATTATTCTATCATATTTTTACTGAGAAATCAAAAAAAATTTTTTTTTTCATCTCTAAGATTAATTGTAATAAAAAAAATCGTTTCTATTTCTCATACATGTAAGAAAATTCTAAAAATTTAATATATAATCAGAGTTTACACTGTTTAGCGTGTAAGTATCGAAAGAAAGGAAATCGGAATATTTTTTATATTGGGTTGTAAAATATTTTGTTTTATAGTTTCTGGTACAAGTAATAAAATAAAAAGAAATAATATAAATAAATGTAATTACAGTTTTATATAAAAATATGGCATTTTTTGATAAAAAATTGTAAATTTTTAAATAATTTGATGATTATTATTTTTGCTAAAATGCTGTATTAAACCAAATTAAAAGCAACGTATCCAACTGGTGCTCTAAGTCTTCATTTTCTTATTTTTTCTACGTTATCAAACAAATGTCATCACTAGTCCATAATATGACTCGTAAAACATTTAAATTAAAAAACCATCTTCCATTCACGCATGGGAGATTCTTCATCTCAACATCAGTTCTAAATACTCTTCAAAAGAGATAAATTCAATTAGAGTATTTTAATTACTTTGGCACCGGCAACCCCTTCTCTTATTCAAATGCTAACTCTTTTGATTGCATGGTGTTCCCAGGTTGTCATGGACAATCATTTCCAGCTTCCAAGTACCAGAATATGAAATCAGAAGTCTTGTGCAATTAGTAACGCCAAATAGTTGATAATATTTCCTCGATTGCTCATAAAATAAATCTCCCAAATCAACATCGAACACAGTTGTAAAGACCAGTCCAACCGTCGCGCTCAACTAGTCAATGTGTGAACTGGGAGCAGAGCTCTGATAAGACACCCTTAGCTATTAGCTCCATGTACTCCCTTCGCTATCATCACTTTTACGCTATTATTACGCTTCCCCTTCATTTTCTCCTGTACTCCCGTTCCCTATTATCTCCTGTGAGCTAGATAGTATGTGGTGATATGCCTTTGTTACGGTCCTGTTCGCTCCCATTGCAACAACTTAGATAAGGGAAAACAGCTCCTGTTTGGACAGGGCTGCTCTTATCAAAGTCGAATCGTTTGTTGCGAATTCGCTAGCTTTTCATTGATTACAATAGATGTGGAAAACGTCATTTTAAGCAGCCGGAGGCTGTAAATTTTGGCACCGTTTTCGAAGTAGCAACAGCCCAAAGACAGTTGATGGACGTCAAGCCATTGGAGCTGGCGGTTGGCGTTTTAGCCATTAAAGGGATGAATTATATATATATAGTGAATGGGTTTTGTAGTGATTTTATAAATTCTCTGCAATTCGACTAAGAGAATTGTTGCTTTCAATTCAAAATTTAATTTTATTTTGCATTGCTTTGAAACTTTTAGTTTATCTAGAATAAAGCATTTTGAAAAGTATATGAAACATAGTTTGTGAAATTAATACGAAATTCACTGCAAATAAATCAATAGATTTTTTAATAGGTATATATAATTTAAAGGGATTTACATTATAAAGTGGAAACAGAGTTAAACAATGTAATTTCTGTACTATAACATATAAAAAAAATAATAATTACGCTTATTCTAATGTGAATCAAATTTCGTTACGAAATGTTATTTCAATTCGGGGAACTCAAATTTTGATTAAAATTATAAATTTAGATTCAATTAAACATTTAAGTTTATCCTTTTTTTATTCTAATATAAAGTAAAACAAATTTATCAAACGTTGCTATGAGCAAAAACATTTATTACTAAAGAACAATTTTGGCAAAGTTTTCATGAACTATGAGATGATTATATTACAAAAGGCGATTGTCATTATTATTGGGTAATAACTGTATTTTTATTGGTATTGTTAGATGCTTTCAGGTTGTTGAATATTTAGTAGATAAAATAAAATACTCGTACATTATACATTCAACCCGTTCTAAGGGAAAATGTTCCAATTTTATCAATGGAGGAATGTACAGGCTTGCTATCTGACAATTATCTTAATACTTTTTTTTATCGAATATTATTTTTTATGTGATATTTAAATGAAAATATAGGAAAAAACCCCTTTTAACTAAAAGTGTGTCATTTTAGATAATAAACACTTAGTTAAAAATCATTATAAATGACGACTATTTCCAGGTGTAAAATTCAAATCACTAAAAGTACTTTTTTTAAATTTCAGTTATGAAAGGAAGTGCAGTATTTTAGGAAATAGCTCAATTTGCTTAGAGTCTGGAAACGCAAAAATTATATGGTATATCTGTATATATTTTGTACACTTAATTTGAATCCCTCCTTAATTCCCTTACAAAAAATGGACAACTTATGGAATTGTTTCGGAAATTCATTTTTGAAGTAAATTAAAGAGGAAGATGGTTTCTTGCTCATGCGGAAGAAGTTGCGGAAATAATTGCTCCTCTTTATTGATTTTAGTTTTCCTGTGAAGCAAAGGGTGATTAATATGGTGCCACCTAATTTAAGTGCCATTATGACTAAGTTTTATTACCTTAATGACTATGCTTCGGTATAATGATATGCCAGAGATATTAGGTATAATGAAGGCAGGGAAAGAGCATGGAAGCATTTCCGATACACTCTAAAAGGTTTAGCGGGGAAAAAAATTGGTTTAGACACTAAAGTAGAAAATCTTAAGAAATAGCTGAGGGAAAAAAAGGAATCACGAACTTCTAAATGCCAGGAAAGGTTACTGTGTGATTCGACTAAAATAACATCTTGCCACTAAAATTACTTTATTCTTTTTTTTATTTTTAATATTCTGATTTTTTTTTATTTATTTATTTATTTATTTAATTTTTTTTAACCTGCTATACACAAAAATAACACTTGTACGTTAATTTAATTATAGATTTTTTTTATCAATAGTGTTAGTGTATACAACAGTTTAACAATTAAATCAGTTTAGATACTGTGATATATTACATTCCAATTATAAATTCTTGAATTTTTTAGAATGTTATTAAACCATTGGTTATTATTTTTAAGGTAATAAGTATAATTATTATCACATAAAATAAATAGTTCAGAACTAAAAGTAAAAAAAGTTTTTTAAAACATATTTATGTACATAAGCCTTCTGTGAGTCAAAAAATCTTGTAACTATTTTTCAAAAATCTTAACCTCATATACATTGTTATTATTGATATTTTAAAACCCTGCTTTAGAAAAAAATTTAAAAAATGAATGTACTTTTGCAATTTAAACGTTAAAAAACTATTTACATGTTTAAATTTTCGGTCTATTAGTTTTTAGGTTCAAATAAGAAAAAAAAAGTCAAGTATTTTTTCCCTTTATTTGCAAAATCATACCGAATAATTGCATTTGAAATGTAACTAATTTTTCTAGATGTTCATTTTTCTACATAAACTCTGCCACTTCTTTTATATAACTATTTTAAAAACTTCCTGATATTATAAATTGATATAAGAAAAAATTATACACATGCGTTAAAAGATTATTTTTAAAATAAAAACACTGGATAATATCAAAACAATATAGCCTGATTATTTATAATATTAAATTCAATTAATTTACATAATTTCAAAACAAATTTTTTTCAATTATTCTTGATTTTTTACAACTATTTAATGGCTATTGATAACTAATTTTCAGAGAGAACCATTGCTTATTTTTACTTTATTGAAATCTTCTTAAATACTATATTTACATTTATTGACTATGTTTATACTTTTTAAAGGAAAATTTAAAGTTGCTTTAACAATTAAAATGTTAAATTCCAGGCAAAAAAAATTATGTCACAAAAAAGAGTAGGGGATAGTACAATTAGATGTATTTAAAATACCAATCAAAATTTTTAAAATACATTTCGAAGGAAAATTAAAGTAATGATATAAGAAAAAATGTTTAAATACCTATGCATTTCAAATCTTTAGAGATGCTTAAGAAAAAGATGTTAAGTTTATTTCTTGCGACTTTGTTGAATTTGAATTTGAATATATATAAAACTTATTTAAGTATTCTGATGTCATAAGTAAGTTATTGATGCCATATGAAAGCACGAAAGACTATGAAAACAAACTAATTAGAATACAATTTAAATATTTACGTTTCACACACATATTCAGACACAAGAAGAAAAGGCTTTTTTCTTCTTTTTATGCATTTTATTTTGGGAAATCATATTTCATATGATTTTTACTCTTTTTATTCAAAGGATTTAGTCAGAACCGGTTTATAAGTCTGTAGAAACTCAAATTTCAAAGTTTAAACTATATTTTGATCAGTCATCCTTTTCATTCAACAAATGAATACAAAATTCTTAGAAAAACATTTTTATTCATTAAAACTCAGTTCAGTTATGTAACTTAGCCCATACTTATTTATTTATCAAAGAGTGTAAAACCACCCATACATTTATTCAGTGACATTCATATTTAACTTAAGAAATACTCAATATGTATCAACTCATGGATAAACTTAATGAAATATTCATTTAAAGTGAATATCTTAGAATGGAAACAATGTTTCTACTTCATGTTTAATAAGCCGTACTTATTATTCATTTAATGCACTCAAAAACTTTTGACAACATTCCAAATAAGTGCTCCTCAACAGCCTCTTGATATTATATACAAAGTAAAAAAAATAAAAATAAAAAATAAAATTCTTAAATATGGAAATGAAGTTCAATATTGTGAGATGACTGCATCACAAAAACGAATCATCGCTCCCAGCTAAAGCCAAAAGAATGCCTAGGGGAAAAATCCTTTAAGCGGCAAGCTTTCAACCCCCTGAAAGCACGCGGCATTTTTTTTTCCCCTTTGTGGATACTTAAAGAGCAGATCCACGTTACTTTGCGTTCAGTGGAGAGCTATGACTCATACGGAGATAAAAAGTTACTGTTTCTTCTTTTTCTGGTTCACTCCCGGTTCTCCCCAACTATAAACCTTTCCTTTCCATCCCTTTTATGTACTGCGCGGGAAAGAGGAATACAAACGTCGAAGGCTAGGTTTTGTAGTGGAGTTTATGAAATAGTAATTTTCGAGAATTGTTATCTGGTTCTCAGATAGGAGAATAAAAATTATTTTCTAGGACCGTTCCGTTGTTTCTGTAAGACTATTTATCAAGTGTATTGTTGGGTAGAATGTAGCAATATGAGAAATGTTTATCAAATACTAAATCTGTAAGTTCCAGAAACTTATTAGATATTTTCCTTTTAACCGTACACAATACACTGTAGACATAACTGTTGGGTATAATGTATAAGCTATTTGGTTTACAATAAGTCATCTTAAATTACGGGGAATGGCTGATTTGCAAAAAACATTTATTCCGAGTAACTAAGAAATCACTAGGATCATAGGTACTAATGTTAAAAGTAAATTTTATAACTAAAACGTGAGATATTTCATCATGTTCCAAATCCCTAAGGTAGTCCTTAGTTGTTTTTTCTAATTCAACATCCAGTGCAATTGCAACGCTTTTAAATTTGCCTTTAGTTCTTCCCTTACACTTAAGGTCATAATTGATTACTTATATCGCAAACGAAAAGCATACCTACTTATAATCTTATATATAAAGCTAAAGGATAAATCATTTTGCACACAACAAAGTAGACTTTTAAATATATAAAAATAATTCTAATGTGCATTTTTTAACAATTAATGCGCAATTAAATAATAATGAATTAATTACGATCTTTGAAATATATTTTGGAATAGTATTTAAAAATACAAATATCTATTTCGGTAGTCAAAAAGTACCTTAAATATAGTAAGAATGTAGTAATACTTAAAAAAATTGAAAATAAATTCGAAAATAATTTAAAAACTTTTTTTGAAAGGAAATTAGTTATAAGTTATATTTTATAGCTGTCCACGTTTTAAGAAAAAGCAAGTAATGTAAAACAAAAAATTTAAGTCAATTACTACTTTGAATGGATGAATAGAAAGTATTTTACTAGTGATTGAAAATTTGAATCAGATACATATAAATAAATAAATATATATATAGAGAGAAGTGAACTAATAGTAGGAATTGAAAAAAAGAGTATGATTTGTCTGCATTGTTCTAACAATGCAAATCCGGTTTGGCTAGTTTGGCTAAAAAACAGGTTTGTCTTTGTTTTAACAGTTACATTGCTACAACAATAGTGGTGTCGTCCACGTCACTTGACCATGGCTCAAAATTACGTGGTCCGTTGCCAAAAGCCCTCGTGCAGCTGAACAGTGTAACGTTAATATTCAATCAATCAATCAAGCTACAACAATAGAGACGAATCTAAGTTGGAGTCAAAAATCAGTAATTAATTTAATTTAATTTAATTAATTTATTAATATTTGAAAAACTGTATTAACATCAAGTGTCATTTTTTCACAAGTTTAAAAAAATTTATTTAAACTTGATTGGATTAATAGAAATTATTTTATTAACGATTGAAAATTTGAACAAGATAAATAAATATATAAATAAATATATAGAGAGAGTGAGCTAGTAGTAGGAATTGAAAAAATAGGAGTATATCATGCTAAATCATAAAGAAAAGTATTCGTAGACAATTGTGCTATAGCATTTATTTGTTACGAAATTCTTTTCAATTTAATTTAGTTAATGAATCTTTCATACCAACATATTTAAATTGAAATAAACATCTTGCACCAAATTAATGTAAAATTCTGACACAACATTTTCCAAATAATGCTAGACTGCAATTTCATGAACCGGAATGGTAAAAAAACAATAGAAGCCGTCAAAACATGTGACTTTTATAAATTTAAATTCACGTAATGTGTGCTATTTAAGATTTTGTAATTTCATATCCTTAAAGAAAATTTACTTTTCTCTATTTATAAATTTTATATAAATAATAAAGTTATAATTCAGCTGAAATATGTAATTTTTCAAAATTTGTAAGGCCAACGTGCTTAAAATTTCTTGTAAATCTTTGTCTATAATGCCAAAAATATTCTTTTATGAATTAACAATCAGCACAAATGGTTATAAATTAAATATCGAATTTTACTAGGTGAAAGTATTTTATTCTTGTTATTTTTTGTATAACATTGTTCTTACATAGTGCTTATTTATTAGCACTTTTTTTACATTATTTTAGAGATTTAAATATATATATTAATAATAATCAATCCTTAATTTTACGTTAAATATATATACGTATATATACGTAATTATTGATCATAAAATGAATAATACCGCGAATGCTGACGGTTGAAACAAAGTTAATGAAATGAAAAATGAAGCAAAATTGTGACACTCTAGTGACAATGAGTCATTTTTATTTGCTACAGAAAGATTATTCAACCTTCAAAGAACTTTTAATCATATATATCAAAGGAAATTAATATGTGTCTTTTATGTAGGGAAAAATTTAAGTTATCACTAAATGAAATTATATCATGACCTTTTATCTTTTAAAAAAATATATCATTTCTTTTTTTTTACTTAATTTTACCTTTATAGGTACAAAAATAATAAAATTTGCAAATAATGATAGAGATAATTAAATATATCTTATTACATTCATTACAAATATTTACTAGTTCATAAAACTAACTTTGCACCAAATATTTTTCGTAGAAGCAAAATTCGGACAAATTAGATTAACAATGGAAATGAAACATTTGATATCTAGAGGATGTTCTTTTATGCTTCCTGATTAAAGATGCAAACGTATTATTCTCGAAACTGCGATTAGAAAACAACTCACAGAACCACACAGGATGCTCTAATTTACAAACTTGTTTCAATGTCAGGAACTAATGCATAAGGATGTTATTATGTGTTCTAGAAGCAGAAATAAACGGCTGAAATTATAAAATCAATTATGTTTTTCTTTTTTTAAGAAAGGAATTTGACGTAAGTTGCTGATTAGATTACAAATATTTTCGATAGAGTATCTGAAAAATGTCAATGAATAAATTGCATATTTAGGTATCCGACCACGTTCGGAACCGTGATTTTGCAAAAGCGTATAAATGGATAATATTTATGATATTTAGTGTCCCTTAGATTAGAAAATGTATATAAAATTGTTTAAAGAATAGTATTACAATAAAAAATTATTTAAGTAA
>BMAV01005512.1:66985-81784 GCA_019973955.1 Trichonephila inaurata madagascariensis | reverse complement strand
TTTTAAAAATTTATGTATTTGAAGTACTTTATTACACATATTACACTCTTATTACAATAAGTAATACACGAATTTAAAGAACATTTTATTTTTATTTTTATTTTTTTCCCCCACTTTAACCACCGTTGCCAAAAATACTACAAAAACTTAACGCATCAGAGTAGCAATAAGAAGCATCGACTGCAAAATACGTGGAATGAACTTGGTTACCAATTAAATGTTTGTGGTGTAAGAAAAGGGTCTCACATCGAGTATTTGTAAATGAAACTTGGCTTTTTGTCGTCCATCCGGTATAGTGGTTAGCGAAGCTGACTGCTGTGCCGTCGGGCCTGGGTTCGAATCCCGGTGAAGACAGGGATGTTTTATAAATGTATAGGGCCTTCGCGGCATGGGGGTACTTTAAATAGCCGTCGAGCCGCAAGTCCTCTTGGGAGGTTGGTGGAAGGGGAAGAGAGGTGGGATGCCCCTGACCACCCCCAGGGTGTTTTCCCTCAAAATTCGTGTAAAATCGAGCTAAATCGTTCTGTCACCTGTATGGTGCTCAAAGCTACGACTAACGACTGGCGTCACTTACCCCTTTACCATGATGAATTTTGTGGGCCTTGATTTGGCCTTTGCCGATCAGTTGACATTAGTAGCAACAACGACTTCGCCCTTTTTCATGCATCACATGTTTTATTTTGTGCTATAGTTAGTTATGTGCAATAACTTAAAATACGGTCATTCATTTGGGTTAACCCAGTATTCCTTGCATGTTATTTTCTCAAACTATTGATGACATTTTAACTACAATTAATTATACAGTTTTATATATACAGTTTATTATACAGTTATAAATATATAAAGTTGAGAGATATTTCTTTTAGTTTCTTCATTTAATTGTAACGTTACAAAATTTTGAAGAAACTAAAAGCACTCCTGCAATAATTATGAAATATAATTTTTAAAGAACACAATGCGTACTATAATATTAATTCATTATTTAATTTAAAGTTAAAAATATCTTGTATATTTTTCTTTTAAACTGTGTGTATTCTTATGATTCAAAATGGAAATAAAAATTTAGTATGATGTATTCCAAGATGGATATTAGTATTTTTAATTGGATCTTATCTGTAAAATGTGTCACATAAGCTCCTTATTACGATTTTTATCATTGCTCATGATAAAAATGACGGCGGAATGACGCATAGAAACGCAATTACATATACATGTCATCAAATATTGTATAAATATTTTATAAATTTTATGAGTATTTTGATTCAGAATCTTTCTTACATTATCTCTTATATTTAAATAGCCCAATAGTCTCTTGAATATGTATTTTGAATTTCAATTTGACTAAGAATTTAATGGATTAATTAATTCATAGAGAACGGATTTTTCGATTAGCGGATGTTTATTAATAGCATGTAATTCAAAATCACCCAAAAAGTAGCTGTCTGCCTTGAAATATTTCTGATAGAATACTTATTTAAAAATAAAAAAAAGGTGATGAGAAAACAATCAGAAGAAAATTGACTATTCATATGAAGCCGTTAAAACTATCATTAGAAATTTGAGTACTAGGTAGCAAACAGTAAAGGGACTTTCTTATACCATTCACGTGTTTCCCATAAATATTGCATCACGTAGCAAGTAAAATACTTACCACAGTGCTTCTCAAACTTTCTATACTTATGACCCAATTTTGAATCACAATTTTCATCGCCCCCCCTCCATACAAAAACAATGCATTGAATTCAATAATAACATACTTTGATGTAAAGCTACAATATGATTTTAATTATAAAACGTAAAAATTATCCTGAGAAGTATTAAATTTCGTATATAACTTTATGAATGCCTATAGAGCCACTGGAAATTATTAAACTTTTGGTTAATTTAGTACTGTTAAATTAATTATGAAGCATATTTGTATGCGGTACTGATACATTTATAAGTGTATTCTATCAGTGTAAATGTGAATTTTATATTTTATTATGTCAGAGTGTATTTTGTTTTGCTTATTTTCATAAAATTAATAATTTTTTTAAATAATCTTTTTTTTTTTCGACTTTTCGATATACTCGCGCCCCCCTATGGGGTGCACCCCACAGTTTGAGAAACGCTGACTTACCAAGCTAGCTATGACAAATAAGTATCAAACATTCCCTAAAAATGTGCTATTTGTGGACGCTAAAATATTGTGGCTGACATATGTGTTTAGGCACAAAAATGTTGTAATACTGAACAACTCAATGACGTACATTAAAATTTTTACAAAATAAATTATAAAAGATATTTTAAGATGTAGTTCCAGAACTACTGTAAAATTTCATTTTATTTTTCCACAGCTATGTAATGGGGAGTGTATATGTGTGATAATTATATCAATAACTCAAGAAGTACTAATTTAACTGGTGGATGCGTTATGCAAAAATACAGCAGAATTCCCTAAAAATAGTATAAAAAAATACAAAGAGAAGTAAACATTTTGATGGGAAGTTTCCTTCTTTCCTTGACATTTATTTTCAAAACAAGCTTCAAAATTTGATAAGAAAAATCTCTCTAATCTTTGTAGGGTTTGTTATTAAAAGACCTAACTGAACTTTCATTCAAGAACATCTTCCATTAAAATCATCTTTTTTTTACTAATTAACTAGAGAGGAAATATTCTTTTTCCTTGAAGCAAGTTTTAAGTAAATTTCATTGCATTAAATTCCATTTTTCTTTCCTTTAAAAATTTGTTTGTATTTAATCTATAATACATTCTCTTCGCTGTTACATCTTTGACAGGTAATCATATATTTAATATTAATATCAGTCTAATATTTGGAAGAAAAGATTGCAATTTTGGAAATTTAGTTCCTTGCATTAAAACAAAGAAAATGTTGTATAAAAAGTATCACACACTTCCCCCTTCCTTGACCCAATAGAATACTTAAAGAAAATTTAAAATAAGTCAGCAGTAAATAAAATAAATTAGTAGATATTAAACATGAAATACAAAAAAAAAAATATTTTCATATTATCAAATTAACCCATGAATTAGCAAAATATTTAAGTTGATTTCGGAGGAATATTTTAGTTCAGAAACTATACTTTGAATGCGAGCAATGTTATCAATATGTCTCTTCTCAATGTTATCTATATTCAATATTGTAATTCTGCTTTTTTGTATAGGAGTAATATTTCAAAATTATAAAGGAAACTCAACTTCAGGAAGATAAACAAAAATTCTATCAAAGTGCTCGAAAATTTCCCCTATTTCTTACTAATTAAGTTACATTTAATTTCCATTCTTATTGATTCATGTAATTTATTGGGAATTTTTTTCATTTAACCGATGTATGCCTTTTTTATCCTCTAACAAGACTTCACTGAATTATACATGTATTATAAATCAAACTAAAGCTCATTCATAATAATTTAAACTATACCAAAACTTAATAATCCTTTTCTGTGTTATTTTTTTAATTTAAAATCCAAATAAAATGTTGAATAATATCCACTTCCTTATACTTGATAATTAGTCTATATTCAGTTTCATACATACAGTCTGTAACAAAATAGATAACAAGCAACAAAATCTAGTTTTTCTTTAAATAAATACACAGAAACTATTTGGAAACGAGATAGAACTCAAACAGACTTACCCACGTTCCAAACTGTTTCTTTCCATTTGAAAGAACATATTTTTGTACTTCTAGATATTCAAATTCGCAACACAAGACATTATTCAATATCCCTTCGGTTGAAATCGTCGCTTGAATTTTAAAATAACCTAGAGAAGGGGAGAACCTATTAAAATACTTTTTTATAAGTTGCATTTCAACTTCTTAGCCCATCTGACGACGGCAGCAAAAATAATGAAAGAAAAAGAGAGAAAACTCGTGCTTGGACTGGAAACGTCTTTTTTTATGAGGGTGACGACGAATGGGGATCGGGTGGATTTTCTCTGTACAAGGGGGATTCCGTACGCTTCTTTCCTTTTTTTTTTCCTATTATTATTTGTCCTGTCGCTTCACTTTCCGCTTTTCTGACTTTTACCGGTTGAGAATCTGCTCGAATTACATGTCACTCGCCATGACGACAAAGCCCGTACACCAGCTCAGCTTCGAATGTATAGATATATAGAGAGAGAAAGAAAAAACCCTTAGATTTTTCTTTCTGTGGTATTCCGTTATTATATGTCGTCTTATTTCTCACGTACTTTTTGGCTTCAATACGAATGTGAAAACGTTCAGTGAATTTTTGCTCCTTTCCAGATGCACTTATCATCAAAAAAAAGTTTGAAATAAGACAATGGTTTATTATTTTAAACGGAAAGGAATTTAAAGAAACCGAATATTTTCTATTCCAAAGAATTTTAGTCCGAAACATCCAAGGAACCTGACTCCGCAGTACAAAAAAGGGGATTCTAAATGTCGCAACAAAATATACCTATAATGAGTTTCTTTACATTTTAGTTACCGAAAATTGAATTTTTTGTTGTTTTAAGGTTATTTTAAACATCATATATTTTTAAAATTTAAATTGTTCATCACACATTTTGGTGCCAATATTTAGATTTTATGAGTATTTGTGACAATATTTATTTGAAAAAAATTAATGAATTGTCTTACAATTTCAAAAAATGATATTTTGAAAGATTAATTTTTACTACATATTGAATGTAGTTTTGAATTTAAAATTTGTTGATTAAAATAATTAGAGAGAATTGTTACTTTAAAAATATCGTTCATGGTCTAAATACTACATAACCATCTTTTCAATACAAAATAAACAAGTTTTCACTATGATAATGATTACTATTCCATTTTTTGCCTTTCATTTTATGTAAAATTATTTATTCTTTCTATATCTCTTTATGAATTTTTATATATCTAAATAATTTGTTAACCACATGAATAATTTGCATGGATGTAAACTTTACAGCCGAACCAAAATTGTGCAAGATACGTTCGTTTTATGTATATAATTACCTGAAATTAATCTTATTATTTACAACATAATATATATCTATTATGATCTTTTAAAGCCTATATATATGCATTCTATATTTTATTTTTTAAACTTTATTCTAAAAATTTTGAAAATTAATTCAACATTTCTATGAAAAAAAAAAATATTTCAAAAAAATTTAAAAAGCATGCGAGAGCTATATTTTTTTTCTAAATTATTAAATAATTCCTTATATTGAAACGTGTGTATTGTTTCACTCATAAACACATATACGCCTTTTTTATCACTTAAGCTTGGTTGCACCTCAAAATGATCTGAACTTAATTTTAATTTGAGTAAAATTCATTTTTTGTGTTAAACTTATTAATTACACATTCCAATAATTAAAATTTCTTAAAGCATACTGTAAATCAAAATTTTATATATCTCATAATAATTTCATGCATGTGCATTGCATTTTACAAAACAGCAATTTTATCTCTAGAAAGCAAATTACTTGTCCTCCTTTCTTCACAGGTCTCTTTTGTTTGATTAAAAATTCTTCTTAAACTATTGGCCCCCTTTTTCCTTTTATACCACAACTCATCTCATTGTTTCACCCTTACATTAATCAATTTAGATGCTTGTAATTCACTAAAATAACATTAAAATGTTTAATTTAATGAAATTCATTCAACGAATGAAACGAATATTCACTCAATGAATTAAATGACAGCAACACATTATTATTATTATTATTATTATTATTTTATTTTTTTATCCATTTTCATAAATTGAATATGTCACTTCTCATTTTATTTACCTGTACAATACTTAATATAAACATTTCATAAATTTTAATCTTACATTTTTAAAAAAACTATGAAAAATTCAAACCTTTCTTACAAGACTTTAATACAATCCACAGTTTTATCACCTCTTACACTTTGTATTTGTTATTATAATTTGTATGGTTTAGCTAGATGTGCGTTTCTCCAGCTATAAGTGAGTACAATATCAAAATCATGTAACTTACCCCAATTAGGACTCTCGTGGTAAAAACCCTGCATAATTATTCTTAATTTTTTAAACATTGTTCTGGTCAACTTTTAATTAAAATAAAATTTTTATTTTATTTTTCATTTTTAATTGTTGCTTATAAATTAAATTCGTTTTCAATTAGCAAGATTTTCACACCTGTATCAAAGGATCTTATTTTCATGTTATGAAGGAAAAGAAGTGACATTTTCAAATAATTGTTATAGAACGCAGCCCATGCGTCCCATGCCCTCATCTTCAAATAATTGTTTCTGATGAATTAATCAGAGATTCAAAAACAAAATGGCTTCAACAATAAAATATTATTATTGTTTTTATGCTGATAAATTCATGTTTTTGATAATGTTGCGAAAACGCAACATTAATGTAATAAAAGTTATTTGGGATTTGTGTGTGCTACAAAATGTCTCATACAGGAATTTTGCATTTTTTATTTCAGATAAGTTTGTACATGGAAAAAGACGATGTTTAACATTTCTACGAGTTAGATGATGACAGAAACTACACAGACATAATGGTTTCTGAAATGAGTTTATTAGACTTTCGGAGACCAAACACCGTTTCTTTAATGAAAACACATGAAGAAATGTAGACAGATATATGTGTACCTACTGCCTCACTTGTTGGAAGACAATCTGCTATTCAAAATGTAATTTTGAACGTTGCTCGAAAAGACCATATTTAGGCTCTATACTCACTGAAATCTGTGAAAATAAGAGAAAAAGGTGTGTAAGCATTGCAAAAGTCAAACTATTACTATGTGTGATAAGCGTAATATCCCTCGACATGCAAAATATTTCAAAGACTTTCATATTTAAAAATGATAATTTTTTTTTTATACCACTTTGCCCAAACGTTGCAAAAAAGGCAACATTTTACAACTCTCATAAAAATAAGTCTAAATTTTTAAAATCACTTTTATTGTATTATTTATGCTCAAATAAGCCTAAAAATCCAATCTGGTGCAATTTAATGGGTTGAGAATTAATGCAATCAACATTTCTTTTTTAAATCAAAAATACTTTGATGACACGACTCATATGTAACAAGAGGTAATTTAAAACTAGAATTGAATAAAAACCAGAACTCGTGATCGCGTGTAATTTTCACGAAGGATTACGATTATTTCATTGTCATCCCTGCTTCGAGAGCAGAGGACGAGTTCCAACAAGTGATCCTGTTCATTCCCTATAATTTGATTTCAGAGTGCTCCCTTCCCATTCACCCCTTGACAGAGGTACTCATTACGTCACCCATAATCACATTTTGCGTTTATATTCCCAATCTGTGCAGTCTAGCTACTGGCAGTAATTGAAGAGGCGGTGGTGAAAGGGCGAACTGATGCTTCACTACCGAACACTTATTACAGGGAAAAATAAAAGAATTTCCTCCGCTTTTATATACTTTGAGGAATCTAATGTTACAGTGGAATGCTTTCTCAGTGCTTGTAAAGGAAAGTGCAACATTTGAAGTCTGCCCCAAATTGTTTTTCGGCTTCAAAGCTCAACGCTAGTTCAGCAAAATTTAGATTTACTTTGAGAAACACTAATAAAAAAAATGTGTTTCGAGACCATTTGATATTATTAGAGGAATTATTTTCGGCACTTAAGAAATGTACTTGATATCATACTTTTTAAATCAGAAACATGCTGTTTTAAAATTTTCCAAGTTCATTCAGGATGCTTAATACATGATTTAAAAATTGTTTTAAAACGTAAATTAGAAGCAATTACCATAAACATCTATAATGATATTTTATCAAGAGTAATTAGAATATACATAATTTTGATTTTTTTTTCTTGTTTGATTAATTATTTACTTATGACAATAGGAAAACTATATTTTGAAATTCTTCGAGCAATATATATATATATATAATCCACAAATAAATACAAATAGTTATAAACCTAAGTATAACTAATAAAGAAGGTAAGAAATATTAAATATATATATGATATTTGATAAATTAGTCACAATTTTAGATCTGTAGAAAATTATCATACTTATCATATAATTAGTTGAGAGGATACATCTATTTTTTTTCTCATTAAAACATTAATAGTCCTAAACTTAACACTTTCGTAACTTTATTTTTTAAACCTGTGGAGTAAAAATTCCTTTTTTTGCGCATAGTCTTTTACAACAAATCTTGAAATACACTCTATAACAAAAAAACGACGCACCAAGAACGAATTCTCTGATGGAGACAAAAACTGGTGGGTAGAAAGATTATGTACAAAATAGAAAATGATTTTAAAATTTCAGAAAAATGAAGTGATTTATATATATATATATATATGTTTCAGAATTACATAGTTACAAAGTAACGAGCTCAATAAAGTATTTATCTATCTCTAGCCTGTATACAAGCTGTCACACGACGTAGAATAGAGTGATAAGGCACCCTGATGGTCTCCTACAGTATTTCTGGCCAAATTTGCTCCAATTATCTGGCTAGGTCATCATAATTCTCTGGTAGATGCAGTCACCTTCCCATCATAGCCTAGGCATGCTCTATTCAAGAGAGATCTGGCAGGCCAAGGAAGTGTTTGATAAGCTGTAAGACAGTTCATAGCAACACATGCCGCATGTGGTCTGGACTTATCTTCTGAAAAATAAGGCCAGGGTACTGCTAAAGGAACGGTAGCAAATCAGATCTCAGAATGTCGTCGATGCACCGTTGTGCTGTAAGTGTGACTTTAATGACGACCAAAGGCATCTGGCTGTCAAAATAAATGGCACCCCAGTCCATAACTCCTGGTTGAGGGCCTGTGCGGCGTGCAATATTGAAAGCAGGATCGGCACGCTGCCCTGGGTTTCTCCAGACACGTCTTCGATTATCGTTAGGACACGGAAGTGGGATTCGTCGCTAAACATTATACGTCCCCAGTCGGTATGATTCCAACCTGATCGAGCCAAGCACCACTGTAATCTGGCTCGACAGTATGGAGGCGTAAGTGGAAGGTGGCGTAGCGGTTGCTACGAGCGCAAATTTCGCTCTATCGGCCGTCTGTGAATGGTTATGGTGGCCATTCAAGTGTAATTTGCACGTTTGATGGTTGATACCGATGGATCAGGCGCTGTGACAGTTGATCTGACAATCAATCAGTCCTTCCAATCTGATGTGTCCCTAGGTCGACCACTACTATCATGACGCTGAAATCTGCCACTGTCCAACCATTCTTGCCAGCATCTTCCAATGGCCGCATAGCTTCTACACTTAGGACGAGCGATTCTCCGATTTGCCCAACCTGTCTATTTCAATCAAATTCTGACAGTTGCTCGTAATGAGTCAGAATCCTACGGCGAGTCATTTTTTTAGTCGTTGAAAAGTATCCTAAATCGCAATGCAACAAAAATTTTGACATTCAGATTGAGAATCGCTTCTTATAGACTTTTGCTGAGTGCGCAGTTCCTATGCGTTGCAGCTCTCGCTATCCATTCAGTGCACACCAAATTTTTATCATTTGCATGTTTGGTACAAATGTCTTTATATTTTTTTTTTTTGTTATATAGTGTATTATTAAATCCATTATGAATTTAAGCTGTATAAAATGTTTTCATTTGGTAAGTTTCGATTGAAATTTTTAAATAGCCTTTACATGTATAAGTTTTTTAATTTTGACAAAAAACGAAAAAAAAATAATGATTTATTATGAACCATTTTTAACTTTATAAACAATTTTTTCACCACTCATATTATGAGACTAGTCACTAACCATTGAATAAATAAAGTAATACATATACAATGAGGGATTTTTTTCACCTTTTTCACATACTCTGAATTAAGTCCACACTCTATCAATATTAGCTTTTTTTCTTTAAATTTTAAAGTATATCTTTATATTTTGTATTTTCGATTAAGTCTGCTATTAGGTTCTGAGACTGACTTTAAAAAAAGAAAAAAAAAGAAAAATAATAATAATAACTAAAAATATGTCTTGTCTATACAGTTACTAGCTCTTTAGGACATTTTTAAATAAAAATCATTTAATTAGAGTAAAGATTTTTAATAATATTTTTCCATCTCTCTTTTTTTTACTTACTAAATATTTTATGAGCAATAAACAAAAAAAAAAAAAACGAAAACAAGTAAAAGACGAAACATTCAATCATTAAATGTATAAAAATTTAATTCTGTTCTTTTTGTAAAAGAAAACAAAATTTCTCAACTCTTTCAAAAAAAAGTGTAAAAATATTTAGGCACTAGAAAAGGCTTAAAACTTTGTTTTAACCACTTTTATATCTTAACAATTAGTGTTTCTGAACAAGTAACATTAAGTCACATTTTTTCTAAAATCAAACAATTATTTTTTAGCTTTTTTTTTTTTTTTTTTTTTTTACAAAATATAGTTTTGATAAATTTCCAAGCACTGTTTTTGAAAATGTGAGAATTATTTTTGTTTTAAAATTACGAATAATTAAACCTTAAACGAAATCGCTGAATGTTATTTTTCGTATTCAGAAATATGACATTCAATCCCTTAAGAAATGTTACTAGAAGTTTCAAAGGCATCAGAAAATGAGCAGTAACTAACATAATATATTTAAAGCAGTCTGCAGATAAAATTTATATCAATGAGCGCGTATGCTTGTGTTTTGCTTTCTTTAATAGTTTTTTTTCTTAAATTATCTTAATTACAAAGGCCCTTTTTAGTGCTATCTATATACAGGATGGTTAATAAAGAAGTACACTGTTTCAATGCTCTATAAATTAAGAACAATTTAAGATATTATATGTTACTTATAACAGAATTGCATGGATTATTTCAAGTTTTGTTAGAGAGTTTCAAATGTTCTACGTGTGAGCCCTTAGTCACAAGACACACATTGAGCAGATAATCAATCCATTTCAGTCTAAACGCGTATTAAAATATCTGAATCAAGTCCATCAAAAAATAACGGTTTTTATATGCTTTTCCAGCACCTCTAGATCAACAGGAAGGGAAGGAACGGATACTTTGTCCTGCCCTTTACATACCCCCACAGAAAAAAGAATCCCTAAATGCAAGGCAGCGTTTCTCAAACTGTGGGGTGCGTAAGAACTCTTCGAGGGGGGCGCGAGCCAATTGAAAAGTCAAAAACAAAAGAATATTTAAAAAAATTATTAATTTACTAAAAGTATATATATAAACAAACAAAAAATACATTCTGTCATATTTAAAAATAAAATACACATTTACACTAATATATTACGCTTATAAATGTATCAGTGCTACAGAATGTATTTTATAATTAATTTAAGGTATCCGACTAGGTTTGAAAAGTGCTTTTTAGGTGTTTGATGTTTGGTGTTGTTTGGGTCATCAGGGAAAAAAAGAAATTAATTATTGAAGAAGAAGGACTAATACATAAAACTAGAGAGTTTTTTAAGTTCTTTTTACAGCATTTACTTTATCTTACTAATAAAAATATTTTTTTTAATTCGTTTTTTGAAGAATGAACTTTTCATGATAATTTGTGTACGAAAAACGGGATATCTTCTAAATAGTCCAATCAAATGCAATGAAATTTATAACATGTATGCTATGGGCTCTTCAAAGTGTAACAAACTGCAGGTTTTAAGACAGATACATTTAATCACGTTTTACAGCCATTTTTAGCTTAGAACATGCAGTAGTTTTGAAGAAATATCATGGCCATCAAATTTAAATGCTAATAAAATATTTATTTCTTAAAATATTTTTTTATATCCTGCGGTTTGTGACACTTTAGAGGGATCAAGAAATATTTCAACGACGTTAAAATTGCATAATGTACAATTTCTTTTTATTTATCACGTTTTTCTTAACTTGAAAAATTTTGCTAAATTTTCCCAAAAATATTTTTTTTTTCAAAAAAAGGGCGATACATGTTAGCTATTTAATAGTTATGACTTTTTAAGCCTATTTATGATCTTTAAAACAATAAAATTATTCAGAAAATCATTTTTTGCTAAAATTTATCTCAGAACCTAGTCGGATACCTTAAGAACACTATGTTAAGTGAGTGAGTGAATATTAACGTCGCACTGTTCAGCTACACGAGGGCTATTAGCGACGGACAACGAAATTTTGAATCCCGGTCAAGTGACGAACACTATGTTAAGAACAATTTTATTAATTATAAGTGACCCCGTGGACTTGCCATTTATATAATTAAAAACAAATATTAACACTTATTTTGGTAATTTTTGTACGGTTTATAATTAATCCCTTAACTGCCGATTAAAAATTACATGATTCGCTTCCCAATGCCAACCGTTTTCCACGTAGGAAAGCGTATGCGATGAACTGGAGGGAGAGCGAGGAATAAAGAAGCAAATAATCTGAAATAATTAAATCCGCCGCAAACATTGTCAACGTCCTTTTACTGCATCCCAAAGCATTCGGAATAATTTTATGAAAAGCAGTGCACAGAAAAGATCATATAACGGAAAGACGTAGATATACGTCCTGGGAAATAAACGCTGTGGCTTACCGAGACATTTATATACGCCGGGGGTGCATAAGAGGTCAAAATCGTATCGTAGTTTTTAGCTTCTAAGTATAGTATTATTGAATTCAATACTTTGTTATTGTATGAGGGGGGAGCAATGAAAAGTATGATTGAATAATGGGTCACGAATATTGCAACTTTGGGAAGCACTGGTGTAAGGACTTCTGGGTGGCCATTGTGTAAGTGGCATGTTGTCTGCGACTTGTAAAATCCATCGGTGAGGTTCATAGAGGAAATCTCGCACGATGGTCGACCAGTGTGGTGGTGCACCATCCAATCAGAGAATGAAGTTGCCAATGTCGTCCTTCAACCGTAGCATCAGCCAAAGAGAACATATCCAAAAAAGTAGCTCCCGTGAAATTTTGATAAAAATTCAGGAATGCAAAATGCTTTTTCCACTGCAATCGCAGCCCTTTTAACTGACTAGTCACATGACACGCAAGTTATTGCCTACGTCGCTTCCTTCAGGGACGAGACACAACTTTAAGAGTTCATCTAACTTCCGGTTCGCTGAGGTGGTACTTGTCTTTGAGAATGAAGTTGTCAATGTCGTCCTGCAACCGTAGCATCAGCCAAAGAGAACATATCCAAAAAAAAAGGCTCTCGTGAAATTTTGATAAATTCAAGAACGCAAAAAGCCTTTTTCACTGCAAACGCAGCCCTTTTGACTGAATAGTCACATGACACACAAGTTATTGCCTACGTCACTTCCGTCAGGGACGAGGCACAAACTTTAAGAGTTCATCTAACTTACGGTTCGCTGAGGAGGTACTTGCCTTTGATTGTTATTGTTTTACAGTATCTGGAAACTGTATACATTTTTATGAATCACCCTGTATTTATTACAAAAATACATATAAATGGTTTTTGAAAAATATCTGAAATTTTAAAATTTACTTAATATTTCATTATCTTATAAAAACGAGTTAAATATTTTAAAAGACATAACTTATTTGACTGCGGTTTCAAACAAAGTAGAGGAATTTTAGACGTTTTGCTTTTAATCAAATTCAAAATGTAAGAGAGTTTTAAAGCAAAACTAAAAAAAAAAAAATAATAATAATATCAATAATAAAATGATAACAGATTTTAAGAAAATAATTAAGATTTTCTGAACTCAAGTAACTGTTGAGAGTAGAGATGCAACAATCAGTTTTAAAAAGGCTTGAAGTAAATTATATCCATCACCTTAGGATCAATCAAATAAATATCTAGATTAAAGCAAAAAATGAAAAAATTCTAATAAAAATTTCAAAACTTTTCTTCAACTAATTACCTTAAGATTTCAATACTAATATCACATGCCCTTGCTGAACTGTTATTTAGTATAAGAAGTATGGGTTCTCTCCCTAAAGTGTACAATATATGAACGCAATTTCTAGCCATGTGTATTAATTAACTCTTATATATATATATTTATGTTAAATATGTGTACTGTAAATATTGTGGAAACAACTTTGCTTCATTGAATTTTGAGAGTAAAAGAAAATGACTAGTATAATGTGTTCCATATACAATAAACAAACTTTTAAACGTTTCACAACAGCCTATAAAAACGTCTGGCTCGAAATACTGACAGTGAGAAAGGAGAAAGTTAAAGATGTAGACAAATGGATCGATTTTTCTTTTCAGTAAATGTGAGTGGGAAAAACACGATAAGAAAATACAAGGGATTTATTTTGTTTCAGAGTAAAAGAGCCATAGATGATTTAAAGAAAGTGAACATTTCTTACATTTTTTTCTTCAACCAAGCGTCTTCTACTGGCGTCTTCGAGTCCACGAACTGTTCTGTTCCAATCAAAGTTTTCATTCTTTGTTACGTCGTGCAAAGTTCATTTGCATTTTGATGAAAAATAGAATACAGGATTCTGAGTAAAAATTATGCATTCAACATTTTCGGATTAAATGGAAAGAAAATCATTACTGTGCTAAAGAAATGCAGGGTTTTTGATTACCGACGAAAAGCCATTAGTGACAGAAGTTTCAGATAACTTGGGAAATTAAATAAATTATGACCAAACGTATATATCCACAACATAAATTTTTCACTAAAAAATAATTATTGGAAAAAGGAAACAAGTATCAATTGTGTATTTTAATTTAGTCTTTGCTGAGGTAAAAGGGTAATTAATAGGTTTGGAATGCTTAAATTTGATGCTCCAATTATGATTAGTAATATAAATATAATAGGGAATACATAGTAAATAAAATGTGTTTAATAATGCATGCATTAATTTTTTGGTAATAATATACATATATAGGAATTACAATTCGTCTTTCATTTTATTTTATCTTATTTTATTATACTATATATATATGTATATATATACATGTGTG
>BMAV01005512.1:13782-55362 GCA_019973955.1 Trichonephila inaurata madagascariensis | reverse complement strand
TAGAATCCAATATGAAATTGTTAAAGAAAGTACAGATATTATGAATTTTTTTACTACGTATTACAAAAAAATTCAATAGGTAAGACAGACGATATTTATCCTCAAAGTACTTCCACTATTTGATATAGAATGGCACCTAAGGAAAATGTGGGAGATTGGTTGATATAGCTTGTATTTGTAACCAATAGCGGTGGAAGTTACGGGCGAAGAACAAAGACTGCCTTGCTCAAAGGGCTAATGGACGCTAAAAATGTCGGGATCAGTATCTTCGCATTAACCTGGTGTAGATGGAAAGAGTGAAGTAACCAGATTAAGAGTTTCAACTTCTTTTTTTTTTCTTTATTTAACTGGAGCTCAAAAATTATAAGTCGCTATTACAAAGGCCAGTTACCCAGTATATTAAATATACCAGAAATAGGCACAAAACAGAACTGGAAAAATATTCTTAGTATTTTAAAAATTGAGGTTTTAATATTTGTTCTGAAATAAAGATGTTAAGGCAAAAACTCAAGGCTCGGAAAAAATTAGAATTTCAATTGGCGCCAAGCTTAGATACATCAAAAGCTCAAAAATAGTCACCTTATTCACATAAAAAAGATTTTGACAAGGAGAATTTCAAATGGTTTTAACGTATATTTAAAGTTACGGAATTGATGAAATTTATATTTTCATAGTCGGATATTCCATTGAATATATTTTACGTGTAGAGAGAGAAATTGTATATATACCACAATATATATTATAAATTAAAATAATTGTTAACAAAAATTAAGCAGATGAGACCCAGAAGAAAATCAATTGTATATAAATACAATTATTAGTAAAAAAATACTGTAAATTTTTTATTTTTAAATACTACAAAGAACAGATATTAAATGAATGTAGAAATTAAATAAATAAGTATACTTGAATTATTAAAATTATATTTGTTTGTAAGCATTTGTTTCAATTACATTGAATTAAGATTCATTCGCATATATATTATTAACATAAATTTTATTTATATAGTTTTCATTCAGTTATATTGAAAAGTTATTGAAGTGTTTCTCTATGTTAATCTGGGAGTTTTAAATATTGATACAATTTTGATTTTTAAAGTCTTAATTTTTTTCACCTTAAATGCAGTTACTTTGGCTTAGACAATTTAATCTATAAAATAGTCAAATTCTTTCCCATGATTCACATAAAAATAAGGGCATTTTTCAAAAAGAGATAAGTTTTATTTTACTGTAGAGTAGTAATCTGAAATGTTTGTTTATTAAAATCAAAATATTTCCCGATATTAAAATGTCTTGCACAAATAAAATGAATTAATTTTCCGATAAACGATACATAAAGCATTTCTTTTTAAGATCATTGGTAGAAATTCTTATTTTACTTTTCCACTGAATGTCAGCATTCTGTTTGACAGATTTGAAATTACATACAATTCCAGCATTGAATTCTTTTTTTTTATTTATTGGAAAATATGTCTACAAGCGGACAGAAAATCTATTTGAAATGCTATGCTACAATAATTTTGTGTTTGCTAAAGATAAACGATTCCATCAAAGGTTGAAATATTTTTATTCTTCTGTTAAATTTTTTTAATTTTATTTTTTAAAATCTGAAATAGGATTTGAAAACTATTTTAATCTACAAAAATTTCATTGGACATGAGTTTTTAAAACAGGAATTCTTTTCCCTGGATTCATTTAAATCTTTTTCATTATTCTGTCGTAAATTGCTTAAAAAATTAATTTATTGATTTTCCGTTTACTTTTCTTTTGTTTATTTGTTTATTCTAATACCTAAAACCAAATTTTTTAAAGTACTTAATCAGAAATAATAAACATATTATTCCGAAGATAATAATGCACACATCTGAAATACACTCTATAACGAAAAAACCGACGCCCCAAGAACGAGTTGTCCGATAGAGACAAAAACTGGTGGGTAGAAAAATTACGTATAGAATAAAAAATGATTAAAATTTCAGAAACATTGAATGATTTTTTTTAGAGTTACATAGTTACAAAGTAACAAGCTCAATAAGGAATTGACCCACCTCTAGCTTGGATGCAGGCTGCCACACGACGTGACATAGTCATAAAGCACCCTGATGGTCCCCTGCGGTATTTCTTGTCAAATTTGCTCCAATTGTCGGGACAGGTCATTAACATTCTCTGGTAGATGCAGTCCCCTTCCCATCATATCCTAGACATGCTCGATTGAAGAGGAATCTGGTGATCTGTCTTGCTAAGGAAGTGTTTGATAAGCTGTAAGACAGTTCATAGCAATACGTGTGGTATGTGGTTTGGTATTATCTTGCAGAAAAATAATGTCAGGGTACTGCAAAAGGAACAGTAGAAAAAAAGTTCTCAGAATGCCGTCTACGTACCAATGTGCTGTAAGTGTGCCTCTAATGACGACCAAAGTGGTCCGACTTCAAAAGAAATGGCACCCCAAATCATAACTCCTTGTTGAGGGCCTGTGTGGCTTGCAATAGTGAAAGCAAGATCGGCACGCTGCCCTGGCCGTCCACAGACATGTCTTCGATGATCGTCAATAGACAGATGGAAGCGGAATTCGTCGCTAAACACTATACGTCCTCAGTCAGCATGATTCCAATCTGATCGATTCAAGTACCACTGTAATCTAGCTCAACAGTGTGCAGGCGTGAATTTCAAGTGGCGTAGTGGTCGGTACGAGCGTAAAGTTTGCTCTATCAGCCGTCTGTGAATGTTCATGGTGGACACTCGTGTGCGAGTCGTACGTCCGATGGTTGATAATGATGAATCAAGCGCTGTGACAGCTGATCTGACAGTCAATCTGTCCTCCTGATCTGTTGTGGCCCTAGGTCAACCGTTACCATCATGACGCTGAAATCTGCCTTTGTTCACCCATTCTTGCCAGCCTCTTCTAATGGACGCATCGCTTCGACCCATATGACGAGCTATTCTCCGATTTGCCCAACCTCCCTCTTTTAGTCCAATGATACGACCTCTTTCAAACTCTTACAGTTACTCGTAATGAGCTCGAATCCTGCGGTAAGGCATTTTTTCAGTTGTTCAAAACACTAAATCTCTGCACTACAGAAATTTTCACCATCAGATTTAGAATCTCTTCTTATAGACACCTGCTGAGTGCGCAGTTTTGATGCGCTGTAGCTCCCGTTATTCATTCATTGGACACCAAATTTTAATAATTTGCATGTTCGGTTGAAATGTTTTTGCACACGAAATTTCATTACAATCGGGCAACTTCTTCCTGGTGCGTCGTTTTGTTTTTGTTTTTTTTTTATAGAGTGTATTTGTGATGATGATTATTACTAAGATTTAAATTGCTTATATAAACATTCAAAATTATCATCCTGTGCTGTGTATCAAATTAAAAATAAAATTATTATTTTCCAGCATTTTTTTTTATTTATTTACGGGCTTAGGCAAAGCAAATATGCCTCAAATAAACACATAGAAGAAAATAATCGTTGTTTTTAACACCTAAAGACCATAAAAGAGATATTAAATGTCATACTTTTACCGATGTTTTTAAAACTTTCACCACTACTGGCAAAATATTAAACCATTTTCAAATTTTATTAATTATTTTGGTATAGTGAAAATACTTTAACAATAGCACAAATAATATGTTTTTATAAGATAAGGAACTTCTCTCTCTTTCTACATATATATATACATAGCTATGATTTTGAAGATTTTTTAACTCTACAGATGCTAATGAGTGATATAATTAGCTCTTCTTTTAGAAAACTATAATAATTATAATCTAAATAATGTCATAAAAAATTCCACAAATTCAACACTCTGATTGAATAAGTACTTAGAGAAAATTAAATTAGTTTTAGTGTAATCTCTGTATCAGCAATTTAAAATCTTATAGTAAGATTGATATTTAGATAAGGTAGAAATAATTTAAGTAGTTTCAGTTATATTTTTTGAAAAAAGTTATATAAATAATAATAGTATTTAAATATATTAATGATTTAATTATTTTGGGTAAAAATAATGAATACATTTCTAATTTGAGATTTTATCTTAGTTATCGGAAAATAATTTATACAAACAATATCCAACTTATTACTGACTACCTTTGCTTAACTTTGAGTTTCATAGATAATAAACTAAATAAAAATACTTTTTATCAAGAAATGGCTTCCAATTTTTGATATTATTTGGAAATCTCTTTGGAATAGTACTAATCAAATATTTCTATTTACAGAAATATTATTCTTAATTATTTAAAACGTAACAAATTTATTTAATAAAAATGTTGACGTAATTCACAACATACAAAATGTATTTTTATTGAATATCAGATTAATTTTCCATATGTTTACATTTGTAATAAGTTCAATTTTAGTGATTTGTTACAAGAATTTTGTAAAAAAATTTTTTTTCTTTTTATCTTTTACTTGTTTTTATTTCTCAATTACCCTTAACCTTTTTTTTCTTTTGACTTCCTTTCATGGCACCATCGATTATTTTATTTGGTAATTTTCAAATTATTTAATAATCCTCTTATTTTCTAACTATACATGTCTTTTCTTTCCAATAAACTAATCCTAAATTGAATTTCTAATATGTTTTTGAATGTATTTTTGACATTTTTTTTAAAAAATATTTTCATGTTATGATATATGGTGGGCTCTTGTTCAAGAAAAATTTACTTTAATGTTCTTCTCTCTGTATTCTACCTTTTAAAACTTTTTCTATTTTTTCTATGGATTTTTGACTCTTTCTTACTATTAATATATAGATTTATGTTCTTATAGTAATTGGGTTTAAAATTTTCCGAAAGTGATTTAATCTTTCCCACACTGTTTTCTCGTCTTTTCAGCACATTGTTATAGACAAATATAGGGGTCAGTTGATGTCTTATAACTACGTTTAATTTTGAAATTCTATTTCCTAAGTCTAAGAGTTTGTTAATATATCACTGTGGTCATATAGCCTTGATTTATTCTGTCATTTATTGTTCAGTTTCAGTTAGATTTAAGGCAACTTAGTACTTAATTAAAAATTATATATATATATATATATCAGGTTTGAAAAAGTTTAGCTTCAAAATTAAGTAAGTAATAAATAAAAATAGAGCAAACTCTTTACCATCGCGTAAGGATTTGTGGGTAAATAAGCCTATTTAAAGGTGGAGCGAGCGCTGACGAAAGAGAACGCATACTTGAAAAGGCTTAGCTGGTGACTCCTTGCCGAATTGTTGTCTATTGTTCTACTCGGTTGCTCGCCAAAGGGCCGCCATGTTGGATTTTATGTAATTGAAGCAAAATAAAGACGTTATTATAGAGATGATGCCCTCCTCATTTTACCAGCAGGCCTGGGGCCTGATATATATCTATATCTATCTATATATATATATATATATATTTAGTACTTCTTCAGACTTACACAGTACTACTCCATTAGGACTTATTTTTAGCCTGTTTTTTTAATTACATAATTTACATTTGTTCTGATACAAGCCAAGTTGAGAGTGTCATAAAACTTTCGTGTCACAGTTTACATTGCTGAATTAAATCATTCAGTGTGTTGTGTTTTCCCAAATTCTCCCACTCTGCTTGAGAGCTTTTGCAAGACCGAATGCTTTGATAATTTTGATATGAGTTCTGTGAACAACCAAACACTGCTTTTCTCCCAGAGATCCATTTGCAGATGTTGTTGTTTCTGTCTTACGGTGTAAGATCGTGGCCCATTAAATTTATCACGGGGAAGGGCTAGAGATTTACCCCAGTCATTATCCGTAGCTTTGAGCACCATACAGGTGACAGTATGATTTGGCTCGTTTCCGCTCCAATTTTGAGGGAGAACACCCTGGGGGTTATCAGGGACTCCCATCTTTCTTACCCTTCCACCAAATTCACCAGAAGTCTTGAGGCTCGACGGCTATTTAAATTAAGTAAGTAAAGTAAATTGATTAAATTAGTGTAGATTGAGATTCACTTGCATACGGTTTGGGAAATTTAAGCTTTAAAATATCCCTGCCAAACTGTTGCTTCTAATTACACATGTTATTACTAATTCCAAAAAGAATAGTTCTGATCGTTCATGGTTAAGCACTTTGAAAAGTGTGTACGTATGCACAAAATCAACAGAGGTTCATTTCAGGTCCAGTCTCCCTATGTAACTACTACCCTTCTATCTTCGTGGTATATTATACATATATATATATATATGCTAAATTTTAAAACCGAGACAGCTTTTCAGTAATTGAAAACAAAAATTGTAACAAAGAAATACTTAGTTATGTTTAAGAACTTATTTGAAACAATTGTTTTCATGAATTTTGCAGTGCATGTTATTTTTATTCATTTTCTTAGTTAGCATGCATCTTTTAAAGAAATTTAAAATGTTTATTTCACGTATAGTTTTAATCTATTTGTACGCGCGCTATTAAACTAGATCGCTGAAATGATATTTAAAAAAATATTTTTAAATATAGCATGGTTCTTATTTAATTATTAATTTCACAGGGTTTTACAATTAATGGCTATTATACAAATTCCTTTTTTGTAATGTATATTTTGGTTGATTTATTATGCAATGTATTTTTGATTTTCAATTAACTTTTCATATACATTACAAATATATTTTCAAAATACTGTTAGTATTGAGAATGCTCAGTTAAGATATGTAGTTTTAAAGTGTTTTAATCGCAGAATAAATGTACAGAAATTTGTTTAATATTCAATACATTGTAAAATATGCTTAAAAATTATTCATTTTTCGTTTAAACACACATGTAGTTTATTTATAATATATTTATCTCTTTTTCTGTTCTCTTAAAGATTTGTGAATTTACACTTACCGTTAAATGTATCCTTTAAAAAAATATAAAGAAAAAATTATTTCGCAAGCAATTTTTTTTTACTAAGTATAAAAATGAGAAAAAAATTCAAGGTCATTGAATGTTAATTCCGATAAATAAAACATTTCTGCTGAGTCTATAGTATTGTACGAAACAGGTAACAATTGAGGATGGTTTGTCTTTCCTTGTTGTTTCCAGACATGACCAATATTGACGTTACGACGCTGTCGAAGATCTTATAACTAATTAGACGACTAATTGACTTAACGGGATGTGTTAAGCCAATAGGGCATGAGAGAAATGGTTCTAAAATTAATAATAAGGACATGGTTGTGAAAATGTGTTGTAAAAGGCTCCGGCTTGCTAAGGCCATGAATACGAGGTAAGATCCGAATTTCCTCAACAAAATCATATTTTCCACTATCCGAACTGCTTCAATCTTTTCCATATTTTTCGGTGTGCAATCTGTTACCTATAGCGGTTCATAGCCGTAGTGAGGATATATCACAGCAGCTTCTAAGACCTCTGTCATTAATTTCAGGACACCGGCATAGTCGTCTAGAGCAGTGGTCACCATCCGATGGCTCGTGTGAAATTTCTGATGGTCTGCAGTAAAATTTGGGCATTATTTAAATTTTTATAAAAATGCATTTCCAAAAATGTAGAGCAACAAAACGTATTATGGAACATGGATTATACTTTTTAAAAAATTAACAACCCCTTTTAGTAAAATTCCTTCAGAATTTATCGACTTTTTGGCTACTTTTGCAGGTATATCTAGCATCATTTGAAAGTAAGCGTTGACAACCAAGAGTTGGTGGCATAACACTATGGTTTATTGATATTTCTATAAGTTGTGCCATTTTGTTCTTTCTTTTGGGGAAGTTCCTTTTCAATGATTTGAAAATGCAAAAACAGACGTAAAGAAGTGATAATATAGTTATAATGGTCCTCCATATAGTGATCAACCATATCAATGGCTCACCAAGTATAAAATTATAATTTTAGGGGCCCATGAAGTTCTAAAGGTAGCCGACTGATTCTCTAGAGCTATCATAGTCAATCACTATAACCACCATCACAGTGGCATCGCATAGAGTTTAGCAATAAATCTCGCTTCAGTATTAGAATGAATAACCATTGAATTCGTGTATAGAGAGACGAGAGGCAGATGTTACAATCACCCTTTGTTTAAAGAGGCATACAGTCACTACCCCTGGTATGATAGTATGGAGTAGTATCCCTTATGATATCTGGTTGACTTTAGTCAACTTGAGTGTATAATTACCTGGTCAACGATATGTTGATTGCACCATGTGACCTATTTTGTTCATTGTATTAAATAAAATCAAAATTTTACTGTACAACCAATACACACAGTAATAGAAAAAAGGGGGTTGGAGTAGAATTAATTTTAAAAAATATAATGCTACACAATTTCACTCCTCAAAAGTTTTTAAAGTATCCGACTACGTTATAGGAACCACGATTTTGCAAAGCTTATAAATGGGTAATATTTAAGATAATTAGTGTCACTTTGATTAGAAAACTTATATAAAATTGTTTTAAAAATATTATTAGAATAAAAAATTATTTAAGTAAAATATTTTGACAAAAAATTAACATGGAAGGACCCATTTTCAAAACATTCTACTTTTATGAAAAATGCTTCTATTATAATAATATTTTGCCTGTATATAGCTCAGACCTCTGTACAGAGGATCAACTAGAATTTTTGAATTATATAACTTAGAAGTGGAATTATCCATATTTTACGACAACAGAGGGTAGAAATTTTAAGAAAAAACGCCGATAATTATTTCAATTGATAGTAACTCTGAAAATTATGGGAATTTTTCAAAAATCGTAGTGCAGACTCTCTGAAGGAGTCTTTGCTTTATATAAGCAAAATATTATTATTATAGAAGCATTTTTTATAAAAGGAAAACGTTTTGAAAAAAGGTTTTTCTAAGTGTTAATTTTTTTCTGAAATATTGAATTTAAATAAGTTTTTTTGTCATAATGTTCTTAAAAGAATTTTATACATGTATTCTAATGTAATTGACACTAAATATCATGAAAATTATCCATTTATGCTCTTTTTTAAAATCACGGTTCCGAACGTAGTCGGATACCTTAAATTTCAGTATTCTAGAAGCACTTTTATGGACTCATAAAAATGTCTTTGACTTATGGAAAGTGAAATTTGTATACTTTACAGAACGTACATATTTTCAGTTATATAAGTCCGTGTGGGTTAATATATATGGAACGCATAAAGACAATTAAATAAAGTTCATTACAGAATACTTTGGTTTTGTACTATGCAAAATTAAGCAAGTATTATTAAATAACCATAAAATGAAATTTAAAAGAAATATTAATTCTCATTAGAACTGTAATAAAAATGAAATTTATAACAGTACTTTAATGTCATAATTTCAGTTAGCTTCTAACGTTTGTTGGGTACATTATATTTGAGATAAAGTCCGTATATGTATTTTCAACACGAAATATCCAGCATTTTATAGAAAATGAAGGGGAAAAAAATAAGATAATGAATGTTTTTCTCTATTGAGCTACTACATAAATACATTTTTTCATGATAGTTGTGTTTTATAATAAGCTGACATAATTAAATGATTTAAATTCATTTTAAAACATATTTTTCTAATTTTTGAAAAACAATTTAAATTATGTCTATACTTAGTCCTATATATATTTTTCCCGCTTCTTATTTTCTTAAATGTTTACCTGCATTCTTAATTTATATAACTATTGAAGGCATCCAAGAAATTATTGCTTGTATTGTAAATGAAAAAAATGCATTAAAATTAATAAATTACACATATTTTGTGTATTTGATGAAACTAAAAATTGCTTCTTGATTAACGCAATTAATTAAATTTTATTGGAAACATATAAAATGAATAAAAAGAAATACATTTATACACATAATCATCTACTGATATACAGGATTTCCCTGGATTATTGGGGAAAATTTCAAGGGGAGGAAGGTAACACATCACAAGGATTCAGACTTGCATAGCAACCCATGGTCCAAAACGTCTTCGTTCGGCACTAGGTGGCATTGTTCATAAAAGCATTGGAGGAGACAGACCTGCATTACCGCAGTCATTTGTGCTGTCATCGCTCGCAAAGGAGTATGGAACGTTTTACGAAGACCGATCTGGCAGATATGCACCTGATTTATAGATTTGTAGAAGGAAATGCACTAGAAGCAAAAAATTGTATTACGAAAGCTAACCACAGATAGATGAACCGGACCGCTTAGTGTTGCAAAAGTCTCGAGCCTCTCTCGCGGGTACCTAGATGTGTGGTGGGAAGGGAAGAAACACTCGACATGTTTCAACTAATTTATTTATTTCCATACTAAGAACAGACACGATTTCAACTAATAATAGGAAGAGAATGTCTTAATGATAACTGTAAAAGTGGAACAACGACAGTAAAATGTAAGCGAATAGAAGACTAACAAATTTGATCCTTATCTTAATTAAGGATCTAACCTATTATCCGATTTAATCTAATCTTAATTCAATCTTAGTGAACAAGCGTCACTTTAAGGTTTCCTTCTAATAAGAATAAAATCACTCTAATTCTAGTATTATATCTTTAATATCAATCTCACCTGTCTATCAATTTCTCTGTCCTAGTCTCACCTTTAATATCAATCTCCACTCCTTCTCTCCATAAAGCTAGAAAACCTCGCCTATTTTTAGTAAGTTAATTTACATATCACGATTCTCTTCTCCCAAAGGGTTGGTTGTGAATAACGCGAATTGATAGCCCAAAGATTTCCCAAGAGGATTAATTAGAAAATCGTATACAGATCCGTCACAACGTTTACTAATTTGCATGACATTTTGCGTGAATTTTTTTTGAATCATTATCAGATAAAAAGCATAGTGAAGTCAGGCCACGTGTGATTCACATGAAGCAAAATGTATTGGATATCGTTCGGTGGAATCTGAGTACCAACGTACAAGACGTCGCTGCTGCCGTAGGATCATCTCGGAGTACTGTTCATCGTATTATACAAAAAGAAGGCGTACACCCATACCATCTTCAGCCACAGCACATGTAATATCTTTGACCAATAAATATTTCAGATGATCTCAGTCTTGTATCTCTTTGTTTCTTGTACCTGCCATTCTACTTTCCCATAACGTTTCCGACCATAGATTGCTATACAAATCTGAATCATTGTGATGTTCCCTACCTCCCCTTAAAGTTTGACCCAATAATCTTCTTACACCCTATAAACAACTATGCATTATTTATTTTTTATTTTAATCATTTAGAAAAAATCAGTTTAAAGTTTTGCCATTCAAATTTAGATAACTTCAAACTTCAACTCTATTTATAAGCAAAAAATGACAACAAAAGATTTCTATTATATGTTGACAGAACACTTTGACTTAATATTACAAGGAGACTTCTAATACAAAAACAATTCATTTTGGGGGCATTTTAATAACATGAATTGATTTACTTTTTGTGAGCTGCTTTTTAATCATTACTTTTTGGTAAAGCTCTAAAGCATATTTATTTGCACATTAAGTAAAAATAAAAAAAATAAAAAAATAGGCTAAATCCTAAGATACATTTAGATCTTTTTAGTATCATTTTTAACTCACTTCTGTGTGTGTTAGAATAGTGCAGAACATCTAATTTTTTAATTGCTTGAAATAATTATTGAAAAAATCCTATGCTTTTAAATTAACAGCAGAATACGTTAAGGTAATATAACTAAAATAAAAAAGTAGATGCTATTCATATTTTTTTTATTTGGGAATTGTTATTTAATAACAGAATATAATCTCAGTATTTATATAAACATACTGTCTTTTTTTTAGAAATGAACACCCAGATTTATATTCTTGAAATATTTTCTTAAATATATGGTTATATGAAACTTGCATTAACTTTTTTTCTTGTAGAATCTTTTCCTTTTTTAAAATATTAAATAATAGTGAAATGATATACTTTTTGATTAATTTAGCTCTTCCAACAAAACTACATTACTTTTTCAAAGAAGGTAATTGAAAACATGCAAAAGAGCTAAAGTATAATTATCATTTTCTTTTTAAAGGATTAATTGTATTCTTAAGCACACGCAAAAGAATTAATTATGATTTAATATATGCATTACTTCATATTAGAGAAATATCAAAATTCTCCTTTATAACTGTTCCACGATTTTATCTTAGAATACGATGGATTTTATTTTTGGGATAATTTCTGGAACATTACTTAATTACACCTTGTACAATCTTATCAATTTCTAAGTTATCTAATTATTATGTTTATTTGAAGCGGAAGCTTTCCTGAAACTAATTAATTAAGTTAAATTATTAGTTTTATTTTTTAAATCATAAGTTCTGTATCTAACTTCTTAGAAATTCGCAATGGGATTACTTAAATTAATGTCAGACTTTATCTACATACATATAAATTCACTTACCTTTTGAAAAGACAAAAGTTAAAACTAGATGTAAAGGAATAAAATCAACAACTCCCTTCTTAATTTTTTAAAATTTTATGAACTTTTGTATTTCTTTTTATCTTTCTCGTATTTAAAAAAATGTCAGTAAACTTTTAAATAATAATATTAAAAGATTTTCTGGAAAAAAGACTAATTGATATATATAAATACATTCATTTTGTCCTCATATTCTCATTTCCACAAGAAGTATACATTTAAAAAAACCTTTTTACCTTGGTCAAATTATTTTACTTTTAAATTCATAAACTCATTTTCTTTTATCCGTTCTGCAAGAAAATTTCGTTATGAAAATGTTATTTCTTAAGCAATGGTTAGAATATATTCACAGAAAAAATACAGCTAGTTTTAAATCAGTATTTCAAGAAATATAAATAAAATTGCTTTCAATGTGGTTAACTGTAAAACTGATTTTATCGTCAGATATAGTGAGTACTTATTTTTTCTTTAAATGCTCCGCTTTTCACGAAAAATGATTTTACGGTATAATGTATTCTAAAACGCATTCTTGGTATAACTAATCCTCTATTACATAATTGGAGGAATCATTGTATCTCCTCAGTTAATTTTATGGAATAGATATATGTATATAATGATACATTATTTCCATTATTAAAAGGAAATTCATCTCGTTTTGCAAATGTATTGTTAATGAACTAAATGACCGTACTATTTATGTTTAATGGGAAAAGGACTTTATTCTTTCGAAACTATTATAAATATATCCTGTTATCTTTTCTTACACTTTGTTTTCATTTGTATTTCGAAGTGTCAGGTCAAAATTAAATTTACCATTGTCACCAAATGCTTCTTTAAGCCTTTAAATTGGTACATTTTCCCTATTTTTTTCCCCAACTAGAATTTGTAGTGCGTAATTCTTATGAAAGTGAGTTAAATCTATCTAGGGATCCATGTTAAATCTTCTTTTGTCATTAAAATCTAACTTAAAAAAGATTTTTAACGCTTTTATAACATCTCAAAACCTTAATGGAGTTTGTCTAAATAGAGATTTAGTGATTTCATGACAGTCTAGATTCGAGAACTAAATTACAATTAAAACCTGACTGTTTTTTATGGTTTAAAACTTCGTTTATTTTAATCTATTCATTAATAAAAAGGATACTTGTGCTCAAAACTCATTTTATTTGTAGATATATTGCTAATAAACTTCAGATGGAGTTACGACATGTAAAAGTTTGTGGATCTGTGTCATTTCAGAACCTTAATGCCGTATGACTAAATTAAAATTTAAGGATTTTCTAGCTCTGATATAAATTGCCGATTAAAGTCAAACTTTTTTTTAATATCGAGTCCATTTATTTCATTCTTTCCAATTAAAAGAACACACAGTTGAATGATGAAATTAGTTTGTTCTGAAGATATATATATATATATATAAGCGAACACACACACAGCCCTTCACACAGAAAATGAAAATAAGCGGCTTAGCGAGGTAGGCATGGTTGTGAGTGAGTGAATATTAATGTCGCAATGTTCAGCTACACGATGGCTTTGGGAGACGGACCGCGTCATTTTGAACCGAACCATGATCATGTAACGAGGACGGCACCTGAACTGACACCCCCTCTCCTAACTACCACACCACACTCTCGATAGATTTAATGTGCATCTCACCCCTACACGGTGGGTCTTCAGTGGTACTGGGCTCGAACTCGTGACAAGCCAGCCACAATCCGATACCTTGACTACTAGGCTACCGTGGCCACGTCATGGTTGCCGGATCATAGTCGGTGATGTTTAAGTAAATATTTGGGATAAAATCCTGATTGTTTGCCCTCGTTTAGGTAATTTCGGGAAATAAACTTCAAGAAACTTGAGTTTAGTCCCCTTTTCTTGTTTTGTGGAATTCACTATCGTTGGTGAATCCAGGTCAGGAATCTTTTTCTATTTCCAATTTTCCTTGCCAACCATCTCTCCTTTTTTTTTTTTCTTCTTTTATTTCATTTGCACAGTTTTGAGCAGATACAACGTATGTTCCACATTAATGGAAACTTTGAATCCTTATGACAGTGTTAAGTACGCAGTTTCAGAGTTTTACTAAACGTATTTTATTTAAAACAGTTATTCACAATATTTCCAAGCAATTTTTTCAATACCTTGTGATATGGTCGCTCTTTGGTGACCATATCTTTGATTGTCATCGTGAATTAGAGGTGTGGGATTCTCAAAATGAATAGACATTTTAAAATTCTTAATATGACTTTATTAAGAATATAACTTAAACCTAATAATTTAGATAAATTTATATAAGTGAGAATCTTATGAACCAAACATACAGCGATAGTTAAACCGAATTGCGCAATTTAAACCACTTTATCTAAATAATTATATTATCCGCCTACTCTCAATTCTGATAATATTACAAGTCCTAATATCAAATAATCAGTCCTACCTTAATCCAAACTAAGATTTTATCACGGTACGGAAACGTCTGGGCGCGCGTGCAATGGTATGCACCTTATATCAATGGCTGAATATCTCGGTAACTTTATGATAGGCTGTCAATTCACATTCGTATCTCTTCCAAACATAACTTTCCCTAAATTACCATACTGCTTACTGAAACTTCTGTTCCTTTATAAGCTATCTTATTTGCATTTCATAATCGCATTTCGCCTCTTGGGTTTTGGTTGGAAAAGAGTTGTCATTAATCTTGGCCGTCAAAGAACCCAGAGGTTATGTTAAAGAAAAGACGTGTGAGCCCATAACAACCTTATCTAAAATTAAAATTTTTCCCTTTAAGAAAATCATTCAACTAAGTGTACATTTACAAAAATTATAAATAATGAATTGTTTAATTTTTTTTAAAAAAATAAATCAGCGCACCAACGAGGCTTTAGAATTACAGAATCTAGTCCAACCACTCTATATCGTTATTGATGAAAAGAGTTACCTCAAGAAGTTCGAATATTTCCTACAAACTGTGATAGACTTGAAAACTTCCAAGTTCTTTTATAGTCTGAAGAAAACGGAAAAGGGCTGAAAAAGAACTACCTGTAGATTTTAAGAGGGACGTTTCACGCTTCGTTGTGTAGTACTTAAACAAACTTGAAAACAGAAACTGTTCTGTTGGAACAAAATTGGGGAGTAGAAACCTTTTTCCTGCCTTAACATTTATTAGGGAACAGGTGAAGCTGAAACTAACATTGGGGTAAGTAGTAGCTACTAATGTCAACTCAATGGACGCGAAGGAAGACAGGGGCTATCCATAAATCCAACGAAAATCATTGATCGATCATACAGCCGATGATATTAGTAAGCTAGAAATAAGTTAAAAATAATATTGTACTGAAAACTTACTAATTATGTAGTATTGAACAATATCATAAATATAAATTCAAAAGCCTTCAATAAAAAATTGACCTAATAAATTTAAATTATAAAGGTGAAAACGTTACACACACATAAATAACTTACAAGATATATTATGTTTTCTTCTTAGGACTACATATTACAATATTTTTAGAACTGATGGAAATCACAATAATACTTTAAACTTAGCACAGGTATTTGTTTTAAAGAAATATTTAAATAAAGAGAAGTAATTTAAGAAAAAGAATTAAGTTGTATACACGTATTAATAACTCTTCTAAAAAATATAGTATCAAAATGTAAAACACATTTTTTTAGTTTTATAATAAAAAAAACTTGTTAACAGCAAACTTTAACAGCTAAGCTTCTTCAAGTAGATGTGTTATGAGGTAATATCTATTATTTTGCTCTTTTATAATATCATATAAATAATCTTATATTTAAAAATTGTTCTGACGAATAACTCATTTACTCTTCAGAATGTGTTATTTCTATTTTTATTTTACTTAATATACGTTTTAAATTCTTTTATAGACATACTCATTAGTGTTTAACAATTCGTAGATTTAAAAAATACCTCAAACACGTAATTTAAGTTGGAGAATGAAAATAAAATCCAGATAGTTAAATGTGAAAAGAATGTATACTTTATTTGTCAACTAATTTATGTGTTTTACATTCTGTAAAACTTAGCTTAGAAAGAACCGCACTAAAAGTAAAAGAACAAACAATCGCTTATAAAAGAATAGCATTCGAATAGCAATTAATCAATAAACGTATTTTCAAAAATATAAGATTTAGATCGTTCATGCATGCATGCAAGACGTAATAGAAGAAAGAATATTATTCTTGTACATTTTCTTAAATCTGGCTATCCAATTTTCCTATTTACAATGAGAATTCTTAATCATTTTAGTCTTTTTTCATCATTTGTGAAATGTTTTTCCACACAACATATGTAAAATATAACTTCAAAATACAATAGCTCACAGTAGAATATATAAGTTCTCTAATTCAATTCATCTGCATAATCTTAAATTAATCGTTTATTGTACAAATAATATGTCAAATTATTAATTATATGTTAGTGTGTAGAGGGTTTATTTTAAATTACAACGTTAAAATGCACTGTTGTAGTGTTGGTGACAAATACAGTTGAAATGTGTGAATTTTTGCACACTTCTGAAAAATTAAATCAATGCAAAATCTAATTAACTCTCGTTGAGTTCAAAGGAAAATATAAATATCAAACATTTTTTAAAGTTTATTGACTTCTTTAATATTTTCATAGAACCCTAGAAGCTCAAGGGCTTAATTTTTTAGGTTTTTAAGAAAGTAAAGGCTTACTTTTATCTTTAATTAAATCAGGCTTTATGTTGTGGCCGTAGTAGCCTAGTGGTTATGGTCACGTACTTGAGGCGGTGTGTCAAGTGTGTCGTTAAAGTGTGAAACCCGTTACTTCATAAAATAACTAGGTATTTAATGAAATTACTAGACAAGTCAGTTAAAGTATACAAAATTATTGAATTCTATGATTTAACTAGGTATTCTATATAATAACGATTACTTGATCGTTTAAGTATGAAATATGGTACTCGAAAGTTCTTTGAACCGTTTCTAGCTGCTTTAGGAAGGATTTTTCCGATTAGAAACTAGAGAGGGCCGAACAAAACAATTGTACTCTGGATATCAATTCAGTACTTGTCAGCGAGAATTAATTTCTATTGAAAAAGTTCCAAATATTGACATAACGCTTCGATATGTAGCAACAGCCCAAAGTTGCGGTATTTAAACAAGGATTTAAAAAGTGCTCGTTTAAAAAAAATGTGTAGTAGTAAAAAGTATGCTTGTTTCAAAAATAATAAACAGTGCAATCCAAAGTGTCATCACAGCAATCTTTTTTCTAATAAATAATGATGAAAAGTAAAATAAAGGTATCTCATGAAATTTAAATTAATATCCTCTTACATTTTTGTATTAAAAAGTGTAAGCGATGTTTTTATGAAGCAACAGTTTTCCTTCCCAGCATGTATTTTTGTTGATAATATTTAAATACAATCTTTTTCCCCTTTCTGTATAACTAATGTTAGCAATATGAGCAATAATAAATTATATCATTTGCTTTCCCTTATTATTTATGAATTATTCATCCGCAAAAGGGATAAAACGTATTTTTCGAGAGATTTTATAGCTATTTATGATCCATTAATTTATAAAATATCTTTGAAATTGTTTATTTTTCACTTTAACGGTCTGTCCTTAGTTATTTCATAGAATATCTAGTTATTTCATAGTAGTAAAGTATTAAATTTTTCATCTTTTATATACTTTAACTGACTTGTCTAGTTATTTCATGAAATACCTAGTTATTCTATAAAATTACTGAATTTTATGCACTTAAATGATAACAGAAACACAAAGTCCTTTGATTGGAGGGGCATGGAAGTTCGGAGATGGGGTGCCAATTCATGTGTCGTCCTCGTTACTTGACCATGGTTCAAAATTAAGAGATCCATCTCCAATAGCTCTCGTGTTGCTTCATAGTGTGACTTAAATATACACACAGTCATGTTTGATTTATTTTTATGCTGTTGATTCTAGAGATTTTGAATGCATTTGCCGAAGATTTTTATTAACACATGCAAAGAACAGGAATGAGTTTTATTTTGTGTATACTGACGTTCTTAGATGCAGTCGAAAGAATCAAAGGGAAGGATCAATATAGCAAGTAACAATATTTTTTTAAAAAAGGAAATCTGCTCAGCCTTATTGTAACTTTAAGCAGAATTAACTTGAAGTATGATTTTATAAAAGTAGAATCGGAGTTATTTAGTAACAAATTACACATTAGTAAATGAGTTAACGCATTTTTTTCCTTCAAGCTAAGATTTATTCGCTTAACCTGTCTTATAAAGCAGGAAAAGAACATCGAAATATTTGTACTGAACTTAAAAATGTTAAGGTATCCGACTGCCCTAAAATCATGATTTTTTAAAAAATATTGACAATTTTTATGATTTTATTTTACAGGCCATTTTATTAGCTTTATAAAAATACCCAAGCTTTTTATTTTCCTTTCACTAGAACAAAAACTACAAGTTTTTTTACTAAAAGCAGATGCCATAACTTTACACAAGATATCAAACTTTAAAATGCGTTTTACTCGAAATGTGTTCTTTTCGAAAAGCTCAAAAGGTTTTTAAAATAATTTGCTAAAATTTTTGTGTATGTTCTCTGTATAATAATAGAAGTGTTTTAACCTTCATATTTATCAATCACTGTTTTATTACAAAATTTACAGTTCTTTATGTGAATATAATCACTCTCTTTTTAAGCAATTTCATATAATAGCTAAGATAAAGGGCTCTAGTTTTTATAAAAATTAAAATATCTCTTATCCTGATGGACATTTCAAAAAGGAATAGCATCAAAATTGAAGATTGAGAATTTGTTCATTTACTATTTGTACGGGGCGGGCGCCGTTTATGTAACTTTCTGTCAATTTTTACACACTTTTTCCCATTTTAGTAGTAATAATTTATTTGTTTTCTTATTTTCAGCATTTTTGTCTTAAAATGTACTAAATAAATCTAAACACACAAAAAAATCTCCATACATCCATTTTTTTTAAAAAAGTAGACACAAATATTTGGATACCGCAAAATCTTTTTAGGCTTATTCGTTTAACAAAGAAATATGTAAAATAATATTGTAGATATAATCACGAAAAAATTTCGTGTTCTCTCTGAATAAAGTACCGAGGTTATTACTAGAATTAATTAGGAGCGTTGTTAAACTTCAATACATATTTTTCGATATATTGTCATATATTAAATCACGTTACATAAAATTTAATTATGGCATATGCTGCTTTAAATTTAATAAGGTACTTTAAGTGCCACTTAGAAATCAACATCAGGTTATTAACTCAAAAATTTAAAGGGACACATTACGATTCAATTGACAAAAATCGGTCGAAAAATCAAATCTAATTTTTTTAGCCTAAATTATTCTTTATATACCTTTCTGTACCTCACAAAATTTAAAAGCTCTAAACTTAAAATACGCAGAATTATGATATTTTTACGTTCGTTTTTATTCACATCCCTATGACACACGCGCACACACAAATCAAATCTTTAAACTTACTTATCTCGGGAAGATAAAATAACTAGTTTGTCTTCATTTGAAATGCTAAGGCTTTTTCTCTATTGTGCCTAATGCTTTGATTTTTTTACCAATTGCTAATAGCCCATATAACAGAAGTTAGTATGCATTTTTGAATGAAAGCAATACTTATTTTTTAAAAAATAAGTGAACTCAGAATTTATACATTTTTAATGAATTTTAAATAAGCATTCATAAACAGAAGTATTGTACGAATACCAATCATGTTATTGCAAAACCAACACTAAATTTCGTTATAGATAGTTTGACGTGCTTGTGAAAATCAAATTTCATGCGTGTACGTAAAATTTTTGTAGGAAAAGTAGCATTTTAAAATATCTTCACAAATTTTAAGTTTTTTCCTTAAAAACTTAAATGGAATGAAATTTTGAGCACAAAATCTGTTTTACGTAGTTCACACATAAGAGGCAACCAAAAAAATTTTGAAAATCCTTAAATTAAAAATTTTTACGCAAATCGTACCATGTTCCCTTAAGATAAATGTTTAAAGGAACTATACTAAAGGAGTAATTTATTTTGTTCAATTCCTACTTTCGGCAAAACAATGAAATGCTTATTTTTATAAACCACCAAGCGTGCGCATTGCACTTGAAATTTTTGCCTTTAGCAGATACAATTTCCCGCCTCCCCCCCCCCCCCCGCCCCTTCCCAAATCATCCACTAAAACGAGAATACCTAACTACAAGATTTTAAAATAAATTTTAAATATTTTTAATCTCGCCCTGGTTTTTTCATTCAGTCTCTCCAACTTTTTCTCATCTGTATATTTTTAGAAGCAACCAAATGGTTACCTTAAATAAAGAAACTCGCATCTAAGAAGAAAAAAGTACTCGAAAGAAAGAACAATCAAGTGCGTTTTCCCATGTATCGGCAACCCGAGCGCAATAGTGTTATCGTTCCGAGGAAAGACTTTGGAGAGTGGTGCTGCATTGCCGTACACGTAAAGCGAAGCAAGTTTCGGCGTCCCAAGAGAAATTAGGGCAACTTTTCCTGTTGTAGAGTGTTCTTGGCGTAATGGGTTTTCACGATAGCTGATCAAAGCTCTACAAACTATAGTGTCAAATGCGAAGTGTATAGGGCAAACATCTAACAGTTACAGTCTGCGTAAGTAAGAGAAAAGGCAAATAAAATTCCTTAATGTTTGTCGTTGAGGAAGACTTGTCGCTTTTCTGTTCCATATTGAATGCTTCAATAGAATAGATTTGTATTGAGCTGGAAGAAAAAAAAAGATTGAAGTTGATACACGTATTTTAATCTATGCAAAATTAAAATTATTTGATATTTTTCCCACACGCGCAGACACGTATATTATCTGAGCAGAATATATTCCTTCTTTTTTTTTTTCTTGAATTTTTGAATTTTTGATACATATTATCAATTATTTTCCTTCAAAATAACTAAATTTCAAGGTTAAAGTTTACTTATATTTCATGACCCTTAACCCTTAATTATTTAAACTCTTAATCAAATTCACAGAGAAGTCAGAAAAAAAAAGTTATTTTTTCAAACAAGATTTTAGAATATATTCCAAAAGGTAATAAAATGAAATACTTTATTAGACATGCACATACTTTATTAATATAAATTCTTAAGGAATGGGATAAAGTTTTTATTCTTAATAATAATATCGGAAATGCTTTTGATTGCTGATAATGAACATGAGATCTCACAAATATTTTAAACACGTGTAAATTACCCATTTATCGTAATCTTGCATAGGTTTGTTTTTACAGAAACTTTTTCAAAATATTTGCTCAGTTGCATTTTTCCTCTGTAATGAGTAAAAGTATACCATGAAGCAATATTAAATTTAAATGATAGTAAAAACAAAATTAATTCCTTATAAAATTCCTCTATCTAAAATTATACATCACCCATAAAATTTAAAATTTACAACAATTGTATTTCGTGTAAATATTTGGATTTATTTTATATACTTCCAAAATCTAAATTAAAAACTTTATTTTACATCTTCGTTTATTAAAATTTTTTAATATATCAGAACAATATCTTTTCTTAAATTTAACAAACGAATTTTGAAAATTGATCACACACACACATAATAGTAATTTTAGTATAATTAGTAATTTAAAAGGACATGGTACGATTTAAACAAAAAAATTTAATTTAATGACTTTCATAATTTTTTGGTTGCCTCCTATTTGTATGTATTATGTAAAACAGATTTTGTGCTCAAAATTTCATAAAAAGCTAACCATTTAATTTTTTTAAGGGAAGAAACTTATGAAAGGATTTTAAAATGCTACCCATCCTACAAAAATTGACGTACATATATGAAGTTTGATTTTCAAGTACTTTATAAACTATGTATAACAAAAGTTGGTATGGGATTTGTTATAACATGATTGGTATTCGTACAGTACTTCTTTTTATAAATGCTTATCGAAAATTCCTTAAAAAATGTGTAAATTCTAACGTCAATTTTTTTTTTTAAAAAAAAAGTATTTATTGCTTTTATTGAAAAATGCATACCAACTTTTGTTCCATGTACTATTAGCAACAAATGAAAAAATTCCAAGTATTAAGGAAAATAGGGAAAAAAAGCTTTAGCATTTTAAATGAAGACAAACTAGTTAGTTTATCTTTCTGAGATAAGTCAATTTAATGTTTTGATTTGCCACTGGAATGTGAATAAAAGCAAACATAAAAGTTATCATAACTCCACATTTTTTAAATTTAAAGCTTTCAAATTTTGTGAGTTTGTGGAAAAATACATAAAAAAAAATTTAGACTAAAAAAATTAAATTTGATTTTTTGACCAATTTTTGTGAATTCAAAAAAGAAATTAGATCTTCTAAATGTAAATAGTTCATTATATTTGCATACACACAGGCTCAGTTACTTCTCACAGGCTTAGTATTTCAAAAAACGCAGAAATTAATGAATACTGTTTCATTCTCTCTCTCTCTCAGTTGACCATATACATTTCACTTAGAAAGTGGTAACCACTGGGCTGGAAAAATATGGATGTCGTTAGAGAGCTTTACTTGGTCTAAGGTTAGTACTTCGCCAAAAAAAAAGATTTGTAGATGGCAAATCATGTTAGAAATACTCTGAAATGGAACAACTAGATTCTGCGTCCGCGAGTTATAGCGTTGTATGTTCCAGAATGCCATCTGGTCAGGACACGATAAGTAGTATCTTAAGATGCGAAGACATCTTTACGACTATATTCTGTGGAGAACAGCTTAACCCCGCCCCTAATGAAGAAGTATTTTCTTACACTTGGATGAGATCTTGTGTGTTTTTGTCCACAGAAGCTTTATTATTCCTTGACATCGTGGTATAGTAATTATAAGATCAAAAATAAACTGATGTATTGTAGTTTTCTTTTTCTGAGTTTTTTATGCGTCTGTATAATATTTTGACAGTATTTCATTATTGTTATTTGATTATTCAAATCTATCTTTTGAAATCATGTGTCATGCAGTAAGAATTTCTTTAATAAAACCCATTGTTTTTAAAAATGTGCAAAGAGTTTTGATAAAATATTCTATGTTCTTAAAATTAGACTGAAAAAATGCAATATAGTCAGTATATAAATAATAACATTTTTTTAAAGAGAGATTTATAATTCTTAAAAATACTTCTTTAAAATTAAGAAACAATTACAAAATATTTTAGAGAAAATAAAATTGTATCACTCCATTTTTATGTGCTATTTTTCGGGTAAATAAATGCTGAAAAAATTGCATTTAGCATTACATATAATTACTAAAATAATTATAAAAAAATCTGACTCTGCAATCTTTTGTTCTGATCAAAAGAAGTGGCAGAAGTAAATTAACAAATAAATATATTTTAATCGACTGATTAGTTGAATTTTAGTTGAATCCATCTTTAACATTTTAATGCGCACTTGTTTTGATTCATTCTTCCCTATAAACATTTACACATATTTATATATATAAGCCTAATTATAAATTATATTTAATGCGACAATATTTCGTTGCACCAAAAACCAGATATAATAAGAAATTATGATAGTTTTTAAGGTACTGTTTAGCAAAAAAATACCCACTCTATTTATTAAGAACTTATCTTTAGAAAGAATACTCAAAATGTAAAAATTAAATGATTAATTTTTAAATATAAGATGTTGTTTTACAAAGTATTTTATTAGTAGTTTTGTAAGATTTCTAAAATTTATATTCATGTACATTTTTTTAACACACAGATGAAAGTACTTTCCATTTCACAAAAATAATTAGAAATATATATCAGTGTTTAGATTTTTCTCTTAATTTGTTTCTACTTACATGTACAAATATACATTTTTAGCATTATACACTTATAGTTTTAATTAATAATTTATCATTATTTATAATATATTTTTTTCGAACGTAAACATTGGTTACAAAAATGTCTTTGTGCTTCACTGCTTTTAGTTTGCAAATAGATTAAGGAATCTGACTATAATTTGTTACATGATCTTCGACTCACGCCGTTGCTTATGAATTTTCAAATGTATTTTAGGTATGTCCGTAATTCAAAATTTATTGATGGATTCAGAAAACTTATCTATTATAATCTTTTGGGTTTTGCTAAGTACTATAAATAAAACGGGAAAGATTTCCTAGCTGCAAAAACGGGTTTAACCCTGCTAAAACAGTCCTCAACTTATGTTAATAGATAAAGTAATAATAGTATAAATCTTGAATTTTTTGTACTTTGGGATCTTAAGTCGTGATTGTATATTCAAGAAAAAAATTTACAATACGACCTCTCAGCATTTAAAATTCAATGCCAGCTGTACTTGATTTGGGGTTGGGTTGTATAGTTAGTTCGATTATTACTAATTCAGCATCCTTTTGCTCAGGACTTTAGCTTAAGGTATCCGTCTACCCTAAAAGCATGATTTTTTTTAAGTAACTGGCAAATTTTTTTATGATTTAGTTTTATAGGCCATCTTATTAGCTTTATAAAAGCACCAAGTTTTTTATTTTCCATTGACTAGAACAAAAACTGCAAGTGTTTTAGTAAAAGCAGATGTCATAACTTTACACAAGATGTCAAACTTTAAAATGCGTTTTACTCGAAACGTGTTTTTTTTTCGAAAAGCTCAAAAAGTCGTTAAAATAACTAACTTAAATGTTTTGTGTATGTTCTGTATAATAGTAGAAATGTTTTAACCTTCATATTTATCAATCACTGTTTTATTACAAAATTTACAGTTCTTTATGTGAATATAATCACTCTCTTTTTAAGCAATTTCATATAATAGCTAAGATAAAGGGCTCTAGTTTTTATAAAAACTAAAATATCTCTTATCCTGATGGACATTTCAAAAAAGAATAGCATCAAAATTGAAAATTGAGAATTTGTTTATTTGCTATTTGTACAGAGCGGGCCTCAGTTATGTAATTTTTTGTCAATTTTTACCCATCCGACTACGTTCGGAACCGTGATTTTAAAAAAGCGCATAAATGGACAATTTTCATGATATTTAGTGTCACTTAGATTATAATACATCTCTAAAATTGTTTAAAGGAAATTTTGACAAAAAAATTATTTAAATACAATATTTTGGCAAAAAATTAACTTAGAATAACCTTTTTTCAAAACCTCCTTTCATAAAAAATGCTTCTAAAATAATAATATTTCAACTCAACTAGGAGTTTTGAAAAATTCACATTATTTTCAGAGTTACCACCAATTGAAATAATTATCGGCGTTTTTTTTCTTAAAATTTCTCTCCTCTGTTGTCGTAAAACATGGATAAACCCACGTCTAAGTTATATATTTCAAAAATACTATTTGAGCCTCTGTACAGAGGTCTGAGCTATATACTGGCAGAATATTATTATAATAGAAGCAATTTTCACAAAAGGAGAATATTTTGAAAATGGGTCATTCTATGTTCATTTTTTGTCAAAATATTGTACTTAAATAATTTTTTCTTATAATAATATTCTTAAAACAATTTTATATACATTTTCTAATCTAAGTGACACTAAATGTCATAAATATCCAATATACGCTAAATATCACAATTATCCATTTGTACGCTCTTGCAAAATCACAGTTCTGAACGTAGTAGGATACCTTAATGTATCCAACTACATTCGGAACAGTGATTTTAAAAAACCGCATAAATGGATAATTTTCATGATATTTAGTGTCACTTAGATTAGAATACATATATAAAATTGTTTTAAGTACATTTTGACAGAAAAAAAAAATTTTAATTACAATATTTCGGCAAAAAATTAACTTAGAATAACCTTTTTTTCAAAATATTCTCCTTTTGTAAAAAATGCTTCTATTTTAATAATATTTTGCCTGTATATATCTCAGACCTCTGTACAGAGGCTCAACTATGATTTCTTGAAAATTTCACATTATTTTCAGAGTTACAACCCATTGAAATATATAATTATCGGCTTTTTTTTTCTTAAAATTTCTCCCTTCTGTGGTCGTAAAACAGGGATAAACCCACTTCTAAGTTATATTTTTCAAAAATTTTGGTTGAGCCTCTGTACAGAAGTCTGAACTATATACAAGCAAAATATTATTATAATAGAAGCATTTTTCACAAAAAGAGAATATTTTGAAAATGGGTAATTCTAAGTTAATTTTTTGTCAAAATATATTACTTAAATAATTTTTTATTGTAATACTATTCTTAAAACAATTTTATATACATTTTCCAATCTAAGGGATACTAAATATCATAAATATTATCCATTTATACGCTTTTGCAAAATCACGGTTCCGAACGTAGTCGGATACCTTAACGCTCTATGCGGTGACGGCCACCAAATTCTGCCAAGATCGCCAAAAATTGTAGTATCCTTCACCCCCAATTATTAACAAATTCTCCTGGAATTCGATCACTATACTTAAACGGTGACATATGCTCATATTTTTCGTGAATTCGCGTGCAAGGCACTGGTGTAATCTAAGTGGCTCAACGGAACAACATTCGCATTGAAGTTAGGCAGTAATGGATTGTTGTTTGTTTTATACATGGCTTACATACTCTGTTCCAGTGTACTGGAACTCAATCCGGTTAGTCATTTGTCTCCAAAGGTTAATTCATCTCATATTCTATCGCAAAGTATGAGCGAGCAGAATTTCATCTCCTTCGAATTACTTTTTCTTGTTGCGTCACTTTATGTTATATGCATATATTTAAATTAATTTTTAAAAAAAATCTTTAAACTGTATAGAATGTTTTGATTGTGTCCTCTAATTAAAAATTTGCTATTTATCAATTCGATTTTTTTCCATTATCTATAAATATGTTTGAATTATTCTAATCATCATTTTTTAAAAAGTGCACAAGCTAATATTTTTGCAACAAAGGCTGAATATGCCATCTTAACTTTTAATAATTCTGTCAAAAAAGGAAAACGTTACAAAGATTATAATTAATAATTATTGAAGCTATATTTACAGACTTATTTGTTAAATTAAAGTTATTCTTTCTTTGATAATGAGAGAGAAATTAATAAATACAATGAGAAATGGATTCTCGAAAGGTTTGCTGCATTTTTTTAACGTTATCTTAATAACTTTTTTAAGCAATTAAGAACTAATCAACTTTTTGTAATCGAATGTATCTGAACTAATTTTTTAATTAAAAATACTTCATGTAGCACAGATGAGAGAGTAATAATTAGTTGATTTTTCGAAATGAGATTGATTCAATTTAGCTTTAAACCTAATAGTGCAACATATTAAAAATGTTTCAAATAATTGATGCATTTGTTTTTAAAAAGAAATTTACGAATATTAATTTATAAAAACCTTTTAAATAAATTGCCTGTATATATATGTGTGTGTAGATAGATAGATAGATAGATAGATAGATAGATAGTGTTCTAGTGACATTAATTATTGACGGCAAGATAATTCTTTTAACGTTAATTTTGAGTGCACATGAAGGGATAATATTTTTGCAAATTAACTCGTTTCTCAGGTGTTAAACATTCTCCATACAAATCTATTACATATATAATGCACTAGAAATATTTATAATTAAGCAAAGGCAATGATGAACACTGATTAAAAAGTATTTCGAAAAGAATTCTAAAGCTTAAGTTATGGAATAATGCTTTACAAACAATATTTTTCAAGGCCTTTACTATCTTTTTTGCATACAATATATTTAAGAAGCTTAGCACACGGGTCTTCCGACAGTAAGTTGCTCTACACTCAAAAGGAAGGCAAGAAATAGAGAGAGACACATAAAGTCTCGTAGCGTCAGTGCTTTAAGTGTTTAGGTTTAGCAGTGCAATATCACTTTCTTTTACTTTAGCCTAAAGGAAGTACTTCCGGAAAGTCAGGAAGAGAAAAAAAGATGCCTGAGATAATGAAAACCCATTAGACTCGCTTTGGAGGAGTTTATGGGATTCCTGAGGGCATGATGATATGCTGAAGAAAAGGGAAAATAGTAGGTCTTTATTATACGCCATGAAAGCACTATTTGAGGCCCATGAAGATCATTCATGAGCACACATACATATATGTAGGTATATGTTATCTTCAGTGAAAAGTTTCGGTAGTATACGACGAAGATCATGAAATATTTATTTCTCAACTTGAAATACAATTTAAAATCATCATATTTTCATAAAAAAATGTTTTGGTATTGTATATCTATCTCTGTTACTGAATTCTTCTTTCTAGTTTAACTAATATCTTAGAAAAAAAAGCGAATGTTTGTGACTACAGAAATTAATTGTTTAATGTCAGTTTCATATTTCTTTCTATTTATCATGCTAAACAAGTATATGTTTCGTATTATTTCTAAAGCAATTACCATGAAACTCCAAAGGAATATAATTGTTTCATGAAAAATTACTTTATAAGCAACCAAATGTTTTTTAAAGTTGCCGGAATAGTAAAAATCATCACCTAGCAATTTATTTTGTTAAACTAATATTAAGCAAAGCTATTGATTTTACGTTCAGAAACAATAGTCACAACGTATTAAAAATAATATTGAATGCACATAATTAAAATATGAAAACCTAACAAAATTTACCTAAACCCTGATTACTGGATGATTATTTCTGAGCTAATGTGTTTTAAAGCAAAGCACAAAAAAAAACGATTTCTTTTAATTAGAAAAAGTTTTATTTTCTATTTTACATATCCGATAGCATAGCACAACAGTATCCGTATTGTAACTGGAGATAATTAGTTTACTTTCAATTGATTTATTTTAAATTACTCTTATTTTTATAATTTTTTGCAATAAATAATAAGCACGTTCATTACCAATTTATTGAAAATCGTGCGATCGTTGAGAGGTTAACCCTTTCGCGACGGGTATCTTATATATATACGCACCCGTCTCAAACCCCTTATCGGACGGCAAGACGTTCAATGCACTTTTCCGTGGGGAAGGCCAACCCTGTAGAACTAGTACGAAACGGGATTTACCAGTGCATCATCTGGCTGCTGGTGACATTTGAGGAGGATGCATATGTGACACAGCAGTCTCTACAATGTTTTCCGTTGATCAGTACGTTGTCGCGAAAAGGTTAATATGCCCGAATGTATGCCCTTTCTTTTGGTTATAGGTTAAAAAATTTGGAAATAATAAAAGAAGAATTCTTTTCTCTGCCAAATAAATTTCCTTTTATAAAAGCTTTGCAATAACTTACTTTTATACCATATTTACGTTACATTCTATTCAGTACTTTTTAAATTGAAAAAACTCTAAGATCGAGAAGTATCCATATAATCAACAGTTATTGATATAATCTCAGAAAACCCATGCAGTCTTTTGTTCATTGGACCAATATTTCATCACAGTTCAATTTCTTAGAATATTTAGATTTATTCTTTAAATCAAATATTTACAACTTAAATCTCTCAAGAGAAAATCTATATGTATTTCAGTAAACTTATTAATTTAAGGTATCCGACTACGTTCGGAACCGTGATGGATAATATTTATGATATTTAGTGTCACTTACATTAGAAAATGTATATAAAATTGTTTTAATAGTATTACAATAAAAAATTATTTAAGTACAATATTTTGACAAAAAATGAACATAGAATAACCCATTTTCAAAATATTCTCCTTTTGGGAAAAATGCTTCTATTATAATAATATTTTGCCTGTATATATCTCAGACCTCTGTACAGAGGCTCAACTAGAATTTTTGAAAAATGTAACTTAAAAGTGGGTTTATCCATGTTTTATGACAACAGAAGGGAGAAATCTTAAGAAAAAAAATGCCGATAATTATTTCAATGGGTTGTAACTCTGAAAATAATGTGATTTTTAAAAAAAAAAAAAATAGTTCAGACTCTCTGGAGAAGTCTTTACTTTATATAAGCACACACACACACAATATTATTATTTTAGAAGCATTTTTTATAAAAAGAGAACATTTTGAAAAAAATGTTATTCTAAGTTAATTTTTTGCCAAAATATTGTATTTAAATAACTTTTTATGTCAAAATGTCCTTAAATCAATTTCATACATGTATTCTAATCCAAGCGACACTAAATATCATGAAAATTATCCATTTAGGTGCTTTTTTAAAATCACGGTTCCGAACGTAATCGGATACCTTAAGGCAATGAGAGGGAAAAATAACTGTTTTATGTATGTATTTAGATAAAAATACACATGAATAAATAGCTATCGTAAAATAAGAAAACTGAATGTATTAAATTATGTGCTTTAGATGAATGCTGAGCAAGGAAATAATATACAAATGGAGCCCATACATATTAGTTTTGTGTATAAAATTGAAAAATTAGTGAAGTATTATATATAAAATATAGGGTCGAAGAGGCAAATACTTCATTACTAATTTTTTTAGACATTTGTATTTTATTCTTCAGGGAAAACTGTTACCCTCTAATCCATTTGGGCCTGTCCCTTGAGTGCGTTGTGTACATGAGACATACCGATAGGATGTATGCAGGAAAAGGATCTATCATAATCTTCGACGTAAGTAGAAAATCCAGAAGTGTATCAGGCCTTCCGGGAAAAAGATCCAACCTTTCGTTATTTATGGCCCTCTGAGGAATACCAGAATAAAGCATAACGAGCAGATGAGAGTACCTAAGGTACCATTGTGTATTTCCAAAGGCAGCATCATCATGTTTGGACCTGTTTCAGATTTATTGATTGTACAGTCCAATGTTTGGATCCATAAAAAAACGAGTGAGGATATCTTGAGGTTTGTAAGTTCTTTCAAATATTGGCACACGCTTTCTCGTTTCAGAGAACACGTTTTTAACGATGCAGTAGCCAAAATATATCTGTGGATTTCTTGGTATCTTACTAGGATTATTTCCTATTTATATTTTCATTAAACTTATTCTTAAAGTTATAATCTTTAATGCATTATTTTTTATTAAGAACTTCATTCATGTGTTTTTTACTTATTTGTTTCATAAATTTAGGATTTTATGTAATATCGATCTAATACCTATAATATTTTTTATCAAAATGAATATCGCTGTTACTTTTTAAAAAATAAATTACGCATAACTTTAAATGCTATTTGGATTTAAAAGTACATTATTGACTAAGAACCAAAAACCATTTCTTTTCAGAATATCATTATCTAATTTTTGAATGACTTTTTCTTACATTTGTTCACTAAAAATGTCTAGTCAAATAATTCGATAAATACGGTGAATAATTTTATAGTAAAGAAAAAGTTCAGTCAAAATTTGTTAAATTTAATAAATCTGCTACCCAATTTATTTGCAAAAAGTTCACTCGAAGACCTGATCGCATTATCTGAAGTGCCTGAAATATTGTAAGCATTCTATAACTTAAATTCGATTCAATTCTTAAATGTTTATTACATGTAAATGTGGAATGAAAACAAAGAAAGTGGAATAGATCAATTATATAAAGTTTTATTTTAAATTTTCATAAAGAGTAAAATGAAAATGATTTCAAACATAATATCATTCTATGAAAAATTGGTCAATACTGAACATCGAGGAATGACAAAAAGTAAAATTGAAGGAAACTGAATGATGTTGAATCGAATACTGAAGTATGATAGGAAGTAATATCTCTAGAATAATATTATATGAAGTAATATTTTATTCATATAACATATAATATTATATATTATAGAGAGTATTATCAATTGTTGTAGTAGCATCGAAGGATATCGAGTGGTATATATTGTATAAGGGTATATCAAACACCGCTGAATATCGCTTAAGGCATGGGGTAATTTCTGAATATGGAGTGATACATGTAATATAGAAGAATAAAGAATATCTAGTAAAGGCATGATGTAATATTATGGAGTGCAGAATGACGACATGAAATATTATTAAAATGAAACATACGTCCTGTATAATCATTTTATATTTATCCTTTATAAGACTTTTTTTTAATTTCTGATTTCCATTTAGCTTTATAATTTTCTTTTTTCAAATTAAGTTTATTAGTACACTATTCATTTATAAAACCACCTACCACCTTGTCAAATTTAAAAATCAGTTAGAAAATAGGATTTCAATACAAATAAATATAGATAATAGGAAATATTCTAAACACAATTTAGGTGCAAAGTTTCCTTTTATTAAATAAAAATGAATAAAACTGCAGTTTTAAATTTCCGGATAGAGCAGAAAAAGAGAAAATCTGTATACATCGGTTACCTTTTATAATCCAGCTCATTTATTGCAATTATTATTGCAAAACTATATTCCTATGTTATTGTAAATATCGAAATTGAAAAGTAATATGTAAAATTTATGAATACATTAAGAGCTTAGAGAACATATAGCTTTTCTCTCATATTAGAAAAAAAAGTGTAAAGTATTTTGTAAATTCTTTTAAAAAATACCCAAAAGTTTGTGGAATGTAAGCATAATGGGAGTATACTTCACGATATTCGAGTGAAAGCTATACTCAAGTTTACGCAACTCGTAGTAAGTTTTTACCAATCAAATGGAGATTTTTAAATGAATGAAATCAGAAAAAATTGTATATTTTGTTATATATATATATATATATATATTATTGTTTAGTTCAACGCTTTGAGCATTCACATTTTTTCCTACTTCTATCATGTAGAATAAATTTTAGAAATTTACTTTAGTGATGTTTTAATGTTCATACTCATTACATTGCAGAAAGATATTCTTAAATGCTTACTTATTACCAGAACTCGGATATTATGCAGAATTATATAATTTGTTTTAATGTTTGTAATTTGCTTTAAAATTGTGAATAATATCAGATATATATCTTTAGTGATTTTTATGCTTTAACAACAATCGATACTCTAACCACTGAAAATTATTATTCGAATAGAAAAATTATTAGAACTTATTCAATACGTGCTAGTGGAATCAAATTTGATTAAGAGAAAAAATTTTATTTCGTCAAAAAATCATAAAACTTTCAATGTCAATTTATATATTTCTATCTGTTTTTGTAGGTTTCTTAACTGGAATTAAGTATAAGAAATTTTTAAAACATAATTAATGATGTTTTTTTTCCTCGCGCTTCAAATACATCATTAATATATTATTTTTAAATGAAACTGTATAACTTATAGATACATAACAAATAAGAAAAAATGATCCATTAACAAAAAACCTAGAGTTAAGTAATTAAGCATATTCAACAATTTATGTGTTAATTAAAACATATTTAATAAATTTACCTCTTGATTCTTGTTTTTATTCTAAGTGAATGTAGTTTTTGTAAAACAGAGCATTTATAAAATATGAACTAGAAAGATTAATTTTTAAGTTTCATAGAGTGTCAAATAACTATGAACATTTCATTTTTAATTCATGGATTAAAACTTTCTTTAGTAAATTTTATGTTCAGAATAAACATTTGCATAAATTAAGTTATCCTTTACTTAAATGATTGTACACTCTTTAAATTTTTCTGTGTTTAAAGTTATTTAGAAAGAAATTGTCCAGAAAAATGACGTACACATAAATAGCTTCTCTTGTCATACATACTTTTTTAATCCGTCTCAATTTTTTTATATAAACTCAAGACATCTGTATAAATTAATTGGACAGAAGAATGATTTCGGCTTATATTCAATGAAATATTTCAAAGAATATGCACTTTTTTGGAAGAAAAGTTTTCTCACTCCAAAACAGAGAGACAACGAAAATGACACAGACAGTTTTAAGAGAATTTCTAAATTAGACAGTGCTGCATTTTTTCTAAGGCTTAAAATAAAACGCAATTAAATAAAGTCTCGCAATAAAGACAACTTTATGACAGCGGAATGTTTCCCGAGAGACACTGTCAGGCGTTTTTATTTGAATTGCGCTTTCGCCATAGAATTTAATTAGCCGAAAAAGGTTGAAATTAAAATAATTCAGTTTGATTGCGAGAAAATGCTATTATTTCCATTGTTATATTAAGAATTCTTATGAATAAAATAATGAGGGGAACATAATATGAAAAATTCTAAGTCCTGTTTGCTTTAAAATTACTAAATACAATGACATGATTCTTCAAAAAGAGTTTCACGTTTGGATGGAATATTTATTATCAAGGTTTTTGATTCAAACACACAAAGAGGTTGTTAAAAAGCTGCGAAACCCCGTTCCTACAAGTCCATCTAAGAGAGGGTATATTCTTTTAAGGTAAAATTGTGAAGCTATCCTTAGGCTAAAACTGTGAATTTTGCCAAAAATTGACAAATTTGTTTATGATTTTATTTTATAGGCTATCTCATTAGCTTTACAAAAGTACCAAGTTTTTTTATTTTCCGTTCACTAGATCAAAAACTTCAAGTGTTTTAGTTAAAGCAGATGCCACACATTAATTTAAGCAAGATGCCATACTTTGAAATGCGTTTTAGTCAAAATGTTTTTTTTTTTTTTTTTTTTGAAAATGCTCAAATGGGGACAGTGATTTCTGAAAAAGATTTGAAAATAATTAACTGAAATTTTTAGTGTATGTTCTGTAAAATAGTGGAAGTGTTTTAACTTTCAGGTTCATCAATCACTGTTTTATTACAAAATTTACAGTCCCTGATACGAATATAATCACTGTTGTTTTTTTAAGCAATTTCATATAAAAACTAATATAAAGTGCTCTAGCTTTTATAAAAATTCAAATATATCTTACCCTGATGGTCATTTCAAAAACTAATATCCTAGCGACTCATCAGAATCGAAAAATTTTAAATTTGCTTATAAACTTTTGGTACAGAATGGGCCCCGTTTATGTTATTTTTTGTAAATTTTTACCAATTTTTTCCCGTTTTTAAAAAAAAATTTTTTTTTTTTTCCTCTTCTTCATTTTAGCATATTTTTCTTAAAATGTAGTTAACAATTCTAAAAACTACAAAAAAAAATCACCATATCTCCATTTTCTTAAAAAAAAGTTATCGCCAGTAGTCGGATACCTTAAACTTCTCATGTACTGCAATATTTCAGTAATATTAAACATTGAGATTTATGACGATACGTTTAATCATTAAATTCTAACCAATTAAAGAGTGAGGAGGAAATGGTGTAATAAATTTATCGGTATAAGTCCAAGTACCTTGATATTTTTATTTGTTTATCTTCAGTCGTTGAAGAGACCACTGATTACAGCTCGGTTATATAGTTCAAATGAAAGGGATACAAGATTTCGAAAGCTGATGGTTCTTTACTTCATATCTCATATAATCAAATTACCCGAGTCCAACCAAAATGCCTAGCATATCCAAATGACGTATTAATACCCCGCCGAGCTGCAGAAGTTATTAGAGCACAGTGTGCTGTATTAGTGGTTGGGGTAATCGGGAAGACCAAACATGGGGAAGGATCGTGGGGATCTTGGATAGCAACCCCCGAAAGGCGAGAGACGGGAAGCAATAATGCATATGAGGAAGTAATGATGCGAGTTTCAGAGGGGAGAAGAGAAGGAAGGGTTTTAATCATCTTTCGTTGGCTCCAGAGGGATCTGAGCAGAGTAAATTGTGTGCAGAATAGCTGCTAACTTTGCCTTGACACTTGCCATTCATCATACCGGCCCACGAGTCTGTTCTGCAAAGTAAAAGAATCTTTACATTGATGCATAGTGGTCCTATATTTTCATTCCTAAAAGTTCTTTGTCAAGATGTTATAGACTGATTAAAATGATGTGCACAATAGTGGCAATGGAGTATTTTGCTCCTTTTGTAAAAAAGTAATTTGATTTCACAGACAAACAGGAAGAAAAAGTCAACATTGTTTTCGAATCAGTTAAATTAAATGTTTGCACAGAAGTTGCTGGCTGTAAAAATAGTATTGTGCTTTTTGTAAGGATATGTACCGTTTGAAATGCACTTATCTTTCAACGTAGGATATATTTTATAGAAAAACCGAAGTTTAAAAAAAGTTACATGTTTGTCATGGTATAACGTGTAGGGGGTATTCATAAAAACAATTAAGTAAATGAAAAATAAAATATGCGTTTTACTTAAAAATAAATTTTAAATTGTTTGCATTAAAAATTAAATGTAATAAAATTATTATGAATATTATTTTCTGTTATTGATAAAGGAACCCTTACCACAGAAATAATCATGGTAAAGTTTTATTGAAATATATTTTATAAAAATAAAACTTGTGTGTTAATGACAATTTTATCGTATTACATCACTCCCGTTAGCTGTCGACATTATTCCGGATAAAAGCATATAATTAAGTTATTTTTATCTAAATTACCTTTCAGTAATCCATTGATGATTCATAATTATTAGCATTAAACTGCAATTAAAAATTTTAGAACTGTGCCCTGTTTGTACATTGTAAGTCAAACTAAACAATAATTTGATTTAAAAAATTTTATATTTTTCCGATAAAAGCAAGAAAACTAACGAAACAACATGTTAATGTTTGAATTTCCACACAGATATAGCATTAATATTAATACCTAAATAGAAGAAACCATTAAAAATCATAAATCGGCTCAGAAATATTTTTATTATAATTTTTTTGGTGGCCTTGTGGTAAAATACTTCCTTTACAATAATAACAGATATCAAGAATTTGATAAATTTAGTATAATATTTATAGCTAAGAATGTATGCAGAATATAACTGTTAAATTGTATCATATGAAATGCTTGGGAAATTTTGATCGAAAGTTTTCAAAAGAATTTAAATATAATTAAACGATATATTCATAATAGATACAGATAACACACATAAATATATACTCCTTCAAAATTTACTTAACTTTACTATAATGTAATTGGAGCATGTTTATTCACATTACTTACTAATTCCCCGCATAATACTGTCTGTTCTATTTCATAAGCAAATTATTTAAAAAACTCCTTTATTTTTCAGGTTAATTTAATTTCTTTCCCCAAAAGAAGATGCACTCCTTTTTACATCAGCTTATTTCAAAAGTGATATTACATAATTACATTTGCAGTTATAATTAATGTCTTTATTAATGGGAAATGAATTTCCTTATTTAGCTTTATAAGTCTCGAAGACCCACTAATGAAAGTAATAATTTAATTTTGTGTCCTGAAGAAAATAAGAGTTTTGTCCTTTGTAAGCAAAAAAATTCGATCCATTGAAGTTTTTTGGTTAAAAAAGTACCTCGTTTACTTAGTTTAAATCATTTTAGGAAAATGAAAGGAAAAAGAATTACAATTTAATTTTTTCTCTAAAAAAATACCTTATTTGAGTCAATTAACCGTCTTCTTGTCATATATTTCATTAAGCAGAGTGAAAAAATCATTTTTTTTTCTCTCAAGTAAATAAAAAATGTGCGGAAAATAGCAGTGTTTCCCAATTTTTATTGAATTGATTTTTTTTAGAAACAAAAACAATTAATTGTAATTGATATTTATTTTATAAATATTGTAAGTGATTATTTGATTTTTTTTCTTATCTAAAAATATATATTATACTAGTAAATTTTTTTTAAAAAAATCATACGAGTCTGAAATGTATCATAAATTTGATTAACACAGACATTATTTTTACATTTTACTTCATCTGCATAATTTCGTTGGAAGCGACATTCGAGGTTAACAAGGCCACGTTTGAGACAGTTCAAATTCGACTAAATGTCGCCATGTGAAACATTGGAAATTATGATTTGAACAGTATATAGCATACGCTGTCAAATAATTGCACAAACGGTAATCGCAACAAATATATGTGTATGACTCAAAATCTCACAAACCTAGAAACAAACCGACTTGACCAACTGCTGCATTTTGCCTAAATGGTGGTGTATGGTGGTAGAATGAGAGACATGACACAATAAGGCAGTCTTTCCACTATATGCCAATAGACATAAAATTTTCTCAGTAAACTGACCGAATTTCTCAGAAAAATTTTTCCTTAGGTCCTGTTCAAAAGTGAGCCCAATTAGTGATCTTTTTAAGTAGGCAGTATACAACATACGTTGCCAAATATTCGTATAATCTGTAACCAAAACTGATAAATGCATGTGACTCACAATTTCTCTAACCTACTGCCGCCTCCCAATTAATGAGTAATGATAGTGTATAGTTGAATACCTAGGCCTAGGTATGATTATGACATAATAATGCAATCTTGCCACTGTTGCTAGTTGGAATAGAGTTCGAAACTCCCAGTTTTTCGAAGAATATACCCAGGAATAACGTTTTACGGATAAAATTATTTAAATCATGATCTTATTGAATTCAAGTCAAGGACCCTTATTGCCCATGTCTTAAGGCATTCCTGAACAGCCGACTTAACTCGAATTCAAAAAGTCACTTCATGTTGCTCTAGTGTGTGTGCATTGTTAATTTTTTTTTTCTCGAAATAAATAAATTTGCTAAAATATAGTTTGGTTTTACAAGTTACATTTACCAGTAATAAAATCTCAAAGGATATGAAAGCTAAAAAAGCATAAGATGCTCTTTATGTTGAATGAAGAACAAATAATATGATACGCAAGTACTTCAATTTGTTTTACACTAAAATGAAAATAACTAAAAATCATACTAAAGCTGTGTCTTTTCATCTGAAAAACGCTAGAATAAGAAACACTTTTTGGAGTATCATGCATTTTACCCTAGAAATATTTATCTTTTAAAACGAAATACTCTGATTTAAATAAAAAATATATTTCCTTCGCAATGTTTAAGATTCATTAGTTTGAACTTATATCTTAAATATATATATTCTCAAATGTTTAAAAAATACTCGTTACGAAACGCATTATTGGATGCGATTACACAAGATATAGAATTAAATAAAATTCTAAGCGGCTAGAGACTGCAAGAGAAAACACTCGAGTTTGTGTAAGAGGGTTCAAATGGTACTTGAGCTTCGCTTGAGGACCTAAAAACTGATGAGTAGATTCTCATCAAGAGCACTTCAGACTCTTCTTCAAACAGATAATTATTTGCCCGTTAGTTAAGTTGATTCTTTTTGCGAGGACTATCGCAAAACTTACTGCTTATTCATTCCAGATATTTAAAGAATATAATGGTTCATGAGTTACTGTAAGGGCTTTAGACGTGTACTTGAATGTTATGAAAACGTAGAAACATTTTCTCGTTGTCTGTAAACGCTACTTTTTTTTAATATTCATGTATACCTAAATGCGAATATTTTTAGTTTGTAAGAAAAGCTCTCATTTTTGAATATGGCAAAATGCTTGCATTTTTTCGTAATAATTCAGCTGTGTTTACATATGAGTTAAAAAATAAGTTAAATTGAAGCTTGTAGTGTTGTTTAAGGAGGTAAGCAGATTTTTCTTTGTAAGCTCGAAGGAGCGTAAACAGTTTAAATGTACTGGAAATTATTTCATGAAATGCAATCCATTTTTCAAGAACATATCGCTTGTATTTTAAAGATCTAATGGTTAAATTAACTTAAACTTACTATTTTTAGATGATTGAATTGATCTCATGTAACATTCATTGACTGAAACCTATTTTGCAAATATACTCGTTCAATGTGTGATATTTATCTTTGAAACGATATTTAAAAGTTATTTACTATAAATTTGAGTCTCTCAAGTTATAATTTGAAAATCTACATATAGCTATGAACATATAAATGATGTATTTATTTATAATTGCAGATCTACTTCTTGAATTTTTAATTGGATGTCTTTATTTACTCGCCACTGTAGTTACAAGTTTTTTTTTCAGTTTTCAAGAAACTTTATTCACAGTAAAATCAAAATATCAAAATTATCGTGTCAGATTTTTCACTTCATTTCATAGAACATTCTCTGAATACTGGTAATAAAGAAATCCACGCTTTTTTAAAGGAAACATTATATTTGTAATGAAATAATACTCGTTCCATATTAATGTTCTGAAATTCAGTAAACAAAAATAATTTCTTAAACATCATCAGAAATACATTATATTTTTTATAATATGTAAGATATTTATCTGTTTCGTAAAATGTATATACTTATAATTCAACCTTATATATACACAATAAATGAGTGTTTAAAATGGAGAAAATGTAAATTTTATATTCACATAAAGTCCCAATTGATGTTCCATTATTTATGCCTGTAAAATATTTAATTAAGCTTAGAGAAATTCAATATTTGTATTTAACAAATCGTTACAGAATGAGTCCTTTTATCTTCATTTCTTTTACTTAAAGAAAACACCACAGTAAATGTTTCAAAACATTATAGATCCCTCAGGTCTCCTTCATATAAAAAAAATAAAATAAATCTAACTTAGTTAAAGCACGTTTGAATTTTTTTTTCTTCACTATCACACAAGGTGGAGAAAATCCTTTTTCTTATGGATTCTATACGCCACACGAAGAAAGTTCTCCCGTAAACTACAGTAACCATGGCTACGGAAAAGCTACTGTTATGGTGATTACAACATATTGTCCTAGAAAAGTGAACGTGTTGAAACCTCCAGGGGAAGGCAAAAGAATGTAAATCAAACGGAGAGTTGGCACATGGGAAGGCATACTCTTTTTCTTTGAGCTCTGGTTCATTTTTTCGCTTACTTTTATTGCCATTTGAGACGCTTTGAATAATGTATTGCATAAAGGAGATGAAAGGAAATAAAATGAGCGGCTAAATAAAAGCTTTAACCGAAGGGGGTGTGAAAGAAGAAAAAGTTATTGGTTTTAATAGTGTCATTCGGTATATTGTTTTTATTCTTGGTGGCTTTTTCCTTGTGGTATGTAAAGTAATTTCCCTCGCAGATATATTTCGTGGTCGTGCGGGAGATTAGGCTTCAAAATGATTTTCATTTTCTCTGAGTCGAGATAAAAGTGAATTTCATAAGCTTTCTTAAGCACTATTTGAGAAATTTCAATTTCATTTTATTAGTTTAAAAGCAAGCATCATATTTTTTCAATATACTTAGGAGTCAAGATTTTTTTTTATATTTATCAAATTTTTGTACTAGAGGTTGAAAATAAGGAATTATTCAGTTAATTTATATTTAATGCTGTTGTCAGTTGCATTAATGGTGTGACTATGAATGTATGAATATATGATAGGATTTTATCTATTTCATTTAAATGTAATGAACAAAGAATTTGCTATGGTTAATGGATTTTAATAGTGCATCATACATTTCTTTTGAAGACACGATTGTTAACTTTTTGCTTTTTGTATACATATTTTATTTTATTTTATTTTAAATTCTTTTGAAAATGCAAAAAGTGAAAATAGGGGGAAAGAAAAAGGGAAAAAACATTGTAATTAGTTAAACATATTAATAATTAATATTAAAATTATTCTTATTGTGAAACGAATTTTTATGTTTTAGATATACCATGTTTAAGCT
>BMAV01005512.1:0-10951 GCA_019973955.1 Trichonephila inaurata madagascariensis | reverse complement strand
CCCTGAAGGAAGCATGCAAATAACATGAAATTTACAACATGCATTAGTGGAGGTGAGATATGCAAATTAGAATTTCAGCGCCGACACACATCACGCGCGCCTGTGGTGCCACCTCAAAGCGCTATTTAAGGCTTGGAGATATCGACGAATTCATGTTTGGCAATTGTGTTTTTCTTTTCGTTTTTTCAAAAAACGATCAGTTATGTCTCGTAGAAAACCACGATCAGCTTTTGATCAGGTGTCCGAGTTCGACAGAGGAAGAATAGTGGCCTACCGAGATTGTGGGTTATCTTTCAGGAAAATCGGTAGTCGTATGGGATGAAACCAAAAAGTAATGTGGATATCTGACCGTTGGATGCAGGAGGGTACGAAAGACAGATGTGGTCGATCGCATCCTCCTCAGTGCACCACTTCACGTGAGGACATGCAAGTTGTGCGCATGGCAGTGATGGATCACTCAGTCACATTTCGAACCATAGCGCAGCACATTGAGTCTGTAAAGCTTCATTTAGTGTCTGCGAGTACCATTCGACTCCGTTTACAGCAGAGTGGTCTGTCCGCAAAATGTCCATTACTTGGTCTACCCTTGACGCAGAACCACAGACGCCTCCAACGCCATTGGTGCGATGAAAGAAAGATGTGGGCTGCAGAATGGAATGCAGCTGTCTTTACTGACGAGTCACACATCTGCCTGCAACACCACGATGGTTGGTTTCGAGTCTGGAGACACCATGGAGAGAGGATGCTGAACAGCTGCGTTATGCACCGCCACACTGGTCCTGCACCGGGTATTATGGTATAAGGTGGTATTGGATATCACTCTCACAATCCTCTAGTACGCATTGCTGGTACTTTAAACAGCCATCGTTACATCTCCGAGGGGTTGGAGCCAGTTGTCCTTCCTTAGCTTCAGGGCTCAGCCACAGCCATATATCAACCGGATAATGCACGAACACACGAAGCACGCATTGTCCAAAGGTTCTTCGTCAATCACCAGATTCAATTGGTTCCCTGGCCGGCTCACTCTCCGGATCTCTCGCTGATTGGAAACATGTGGCACATGGTTATGCAACGATTGACCCAGATTTCGCCCCCAGCTTCCACACGAGATCAACGTTGGCAACGTGTGAAAGCTGCTTGGTCTGCTGTACCCCAAGAACACATCCAAAGTCTCTTTGAATCAATGTCGAGGCGTGTGGCAGTGGTGATCTCCAACAATGGCAGCTACTCTGGCTACTGTTTCTGACAGGAGCTACACTTGACAGAAATCTGTAAATTGAATTATTTGATACTTAGTTAACNACCCCAAGAACACATCCAAAGTCTCTTTGAATCAATGCCGAGGCGTGTGGCAGAGGTGATCTCCAACAAGGGCGGCTACTTTGGCTACTGATTCTAGCAGGAACCACACTTCACAGAATTCTATAAATTTAATCATTTGATACTTGGTCAACATGCTATCTACAAAATAAATATTGTTGTGCTATCTCTTGTCTTTCTTGGTGTTGCATTTACGGTGGCCAGCAGTGTATGTGTCAGATTACTTGAGTGAAGGAATTTGTCTAGAACATTTTTCATTTCAATGTCCCCAAAAGGTAAGCAATTATCTTTTTAAAAAAAATGCTCCTTAATAAATAAATTTCACAAAATCATCGTATTGTTTGAATATTATAAAATTAATGATAAAGATTTCTATGCTGTTAAATTCATTCTTATAAAAAATATAAAAGCAGCATATTATAGAAAACACCTTATTTCTTATTTAGATTAACTAAAATTTTTGTTTTGTATTGGAATATAAAATTTTAAGAAAATGAAATTAGGAATTACATTAAAGAACTACTAAAATTGGCAAAAAGTTTTTAACTTTTAAAAAATTCAGCTAACAAATCGGTACTACAATGCTTCCAGCAATTTTAAAGCATATGCATTAAATTTCACCTAGTTTCTATTGAACATTTATTTATCATAATATAACATTAAAAAAGGTAGCAACTCATACTTCACAAAAAAATTTAAATTATTAAAAACTCAAAGATATTAAATTAGTTTAATATCAATACGGTATATTTTTATTAAAAATATTTGCTACATTTTTATTATGTAATTCTACATACATTTTTATTTAAATGCATGGTTTGGAACATGATCAACTTAACAAAGTGCAATACAAGACAATTGTTTTAAGAAATATACTTTATAATAAAGATTGCTCACGACATTTATAATACTAATTCTAATTTAATGCCTTTATCTCTATCAAAACAATTATTCTTCTCTCTGAATAATACTTTGAAAATTAACATATATTTAAAAAAAACCAAGAAATAAAATAATTCGCAACAAAATATATTAAATGAAAATGTTTGTGACACACATTCCAAGATTCTTTATCTAGCTTATCTTATCGACATTTAAAGGCAATCTACTGTCGTTATTTTCTTCTGTTTTGTTATTTTGAAATCATTAAGATTTGGAGCATCCAAAAATCCTTTGAGAGGGATATATAGTTCGAAAATCGTTATTTATCGACGAAAAGAGAGCGTATATCTCAGCTTTTATCCTGAAAAGGCAAATGAGCGGCTCATTAAGAGACAAAATTAGATTTATGAGTTTACTTTTGACTCCATTAAAATGTTTCGCTTGAGAACTCTCTGTAAATTGCTTGATCTCACGTGGTATAAGACATTTCTTTAGAAACAGTAAACATTATATTGAGCTTAATATGCATGCCTGTCTCTTGACGTTATCGATACTTTACTTTCTTTTGAATTCATCCAAATTTGGAGAGTTATATAAGATTTGTTAACTCCGTTTGTTGGGATATACGTGGACACTTAAGCCTTATGTAAAGTTTATACATTTTTGTAAAGTAAACGGCGTCAGTGTGTGTTTATATTTGGGAAGCTTAGCGTTTTAATCATTTGAGTGACACTTAAGCAGTATATTAAAGTAAAATTACTCGAGTTTCTTAAATTAGGGAAACAATACTGCTTTTTGTCCTTTACATATATTTACATACATTCAAATATATATATACATACATAGACACATTGATTATTTATTGTTCTTGGCAAAAATAGCAATTTTAATACCAATATTAATTATTATCTTGATTATTCAAATCTGGTTAAAAATAACGATTGCTAGATGTTTAGATGTATTATTGTATATTATGAATAGTAAATTACATTGTAACATTTATGATAAAAAGAGAAGCTTTTGATTTTAAGAGGACACAGTACGATTCAATTGACAAAAATCGGTCAAAATATCAAATCTAATTTTTCTAGACTAAATTATTCTTTATATACTTTTCTATAACCTCACAAAATTTAAAAACTCTAAGCATAAGAAAACACAGAACTATGATAGCTTTTACGTTCATTCTTATTCACATCCCTATGGCAAATCAAAACTTTGAACTTACTCATCTCAGAAAGGTAAAATAACTAGTTTGTCTTCATTTAAAATGCTAAGGCTTTTTTTTCTATTGTGCCTAATGCTTTGAATTTTTTTTTACCTATTGTTAATAGTACATGTAACAAAAGTTGGTATGCATTTTTGAATCAAAGCAATATTTATTTTTTAAAAAATAATTGAAGTTGGAATCTGCAAATTTTTTAAGGAATTTTCAATAAAGATTCATAAAAAGAAGTATTGTACAAATACCAATCGTGTTATCGCAAACCCCATACCAACTTTTGTTATACATAGTTGGACGTACTTGTAAATCAAATTTCATGCGTGTACGTAAATTTTTGTAGGAGGAGTAGCATTTTAAAATCATTTCACAAATTTTAAGTAATTTCCTTAAAAAATTAAATGGATCATTTTTTATGAAATTTTGAGCACAAAATCTGTTTTACATAGTATACACACATAGAAGGCAACCAAAAAAATTTTGAAAAACCTTAAGTTAAAAATTTTTGCTTAAATCGTACCATGTCCCCTTAATGTTTTAAAAATGCACATTAAGACTCCAATATATCTATTCATTTATATAGAAATATTACTTTCAACTATATTAATGGTAATAACATATTAGTTAGTAATAAATCAAATATTTTAAATCCTAATAATTTTATTAGTCATTGTATTGAGCATGGATAGCCTTAATTTTCTCTAAAATTACAATTCTAAGGCTTTTTAGTTAACTGATAAAATGTAATAATATTTACATTAGGTTTAAATTTTTTTTAATTTCTTTTTCCATTTCTAATGTTATTTATTTTTCTCATTAATTTAGTAACTATGAAGTTACTAAATTATCTCACAAGATGGCACTGATTGTTTAATAAAGTAATATATATTTTATATAATATTAGAATTACTATTCATTATTGAAAGTTCTCTCAATTTCAATAAATTTCCTATCAGTGTCTTAGGTTTTTAAGTATATATATAGACTTAGTTTTATTTGATCTTATTTTACTAATTTTTACTTTTATGTGCAGTACTACTCTTACTTTTTTTTTGTGTAGGCGGGAAATATTAACTAGTTGATGTGTTTACATGGTAAGTTTTATTACCATAGAATACTTTATATAAAAATATTAACTCTATATTAGTAAGTAGTTTATTAAATTTCTCGGATCTATTTTATTAAATTAGCATTAATGTGTTTAATTTTGTAATAATTACATATTTAAAATATTTTCTCGTTTCCCTATGACACAGTAGTATCAGCAAAATACAGGTGAAAGTTGGCTGGCTGTAAACACTGTTTAAACTTGCATTCTTGGTTCCTAAGGTCAAGAGTTTGCTATTATATTACTGGGGCTAATACTTCTTACTGTTCTGACTAGTTACACGTAAGTTTTTAACTGTTTGTGTATATATATATAAATTTATGAAAAATGTTCCTTTTTTGTAAATATTGTTTATGATAATATTCTATAACATTGCCGTGTTTTAATGATATTTTATGATGCTTTCATATTTAAATAAAAATCAGTGTTATACCTCATACATCATATGAAAATTTTCTTTGAGATACTTTCAACACATGTAATCCTTAATATACAACTTTAAAAATAACAATGTTTAAATTAAAGAAGAACAATTATTTATTTATAATTTTCTTATATTTTAGTAGAATTTTGTATACAAGTCAATTACAACTAATGAATATATTATTATTAACAACACAAGTAAATATTTATATTATACATATACATATATATATACGTTACATATAAATGCGTATTAAAAATCTGCCTGAAAGTTTTCTTTCCTTTCTTTTCTTTTTTTATCACAGCATACCAAACTTTTACTTTCTTCCTTTTTTTCAAAACTGTCTTCCTAAATACAGCGAGCTAAAAACCAAATTTAAATACATAAAAGGTCACATTTACAGCCTAAAGTTGCCAAATTGAACCTAAATTTCAGCTTAAAGCCTACATATGCATATATTTTAAGCTGTGGATGGGCTCAACCCAAAGTTGAGTAAGTAATGGATTATTGGTTCCTTCTTGGGATCGTATTTGAATTGACGGAACTTTAATATAAGTATATAGATTTGTTTTAAGTAAAAAAAAAAATGTGTAATAAGTTGCTGTAAATTTCATTAATATATTTCATTCATAAATTTCATTCATATGAGTTCAATAAAAGTAATTTGTATGTATTCTTGTGGGGGGGGGGGGTACTTGTACTCTAAAAGTTTAATTGAAACACGTGCTAGCATACATGTAATATTTCCAAAATATCCAGATAGGTTGTATGGTATCCATAATTATCATATTTATTTGATATTTTTTTGATAATATTTGCAATATTTTAACATTAATTAACCACTATTAATATATAATTAACCATCGCTGTCATTCAGATGAATAACACTTTTTGTCAATTATAAATGTAACAAATACATTTTTTGCAACAAAATGAATGAAACTAATTTGCATGGATATTATAAACAGTATAAACCATTATTTAAAGGGGATTACTTAAAGTAATTAGTCTGAAATTAATTTACAATAAGAAATAGTACACAGTTTTCTAAAGCTTCAACTTTTTGAGTTTATCTTATCTTTAAAACAAATTTTCATAAAAATGTTATGTAATGCTCTAAAAAATTATTGCATTATTTTATATAAGTTTACTGCTTATTTCAAGTACGTAATTTGTAAATAATCCTTTCTTCAAGACAACTTAATATATTTGAAGGTTCTTCTTAAAGAGTTCAAAAGCTTCTTATCTCAAACACATTTTAAAACCAAGCTATAGAGTCTCCAATTCTCGAAGGTTTATTATTGTAGTTCCTTAGCACTCTTATGTTAATACTTTACGCATTTGAGTTCAAAATGAAGTAATTACTTTCGTTGTCCTCTTAAAGTTGTAAAGCTTCTTATTTCAAACCTATTTTAAAACCATTATTATAGAATTTTCTGAAACTTGAATGCTTTTTCTTGTAGTTCCTTAGACTTATTAAATTTAAACACAAGAATAAACTAAATTGAGACCAGAACAAATAATTTGTTAAAGTTGCTCTCACTACAAGAGCTCTTAGAAACTTTATTTTGTTTTGAAATTTTTTGCATCTAGAATTATTCCTATTTTGAATATTATGAGTTTAAATCAACTAATAAGTCTCCTAGATTGTTGAATCAAGTGTTTATAAAATATTTGCTGAATAATAAATAGTTTTCTAGATTTTGAACAAGAATGGGCGTATTCAGACTTTTTTAAATAACCTGAATCCACAAAAAATATATATTTGATTAAGAAAAGCCTATTGATTGTATACAAAAATAATTAAAATAATATGCATCATTTATATGTAGTGTATGATATTCTAATATTTTTAAAGGATTATCTTCAGATAAAATACTCTATAATCCATGTTTTATAAAGTAGTTAAGTGTCAGTTTATTTCAATATGTTAAGAGTAATATAAACATTGATAGTATGTAGGATTAGAAAAATATGTGTAACAATGCAATAAGATACAAAGTAACAGAAATTTTAAAATGCATAATTATTCTTCAATAGAAAATTAGACTGCAAAAAACGTAATTAATGTTTTTGGTAATTTTTTAGGATACATAGGCAATTAAAGCAGCAAATAATAAGCTTAGGAATAATCTTGAATTACCTCTACAAATTATCAAATTATCAAAATAAAAAAAGGTTTAAAAAAATATCATTGGTTATATCCATACACTATTGTGCAAAGAAATACTGCTTTTAATTAAATTTCATTCAATGTGAAAAATATGTTAATGAACAATAAACTTTTCTTTTATTTGCATATTACAAACGAAAATAATGTATGAAGAATTACAAAATTGCAGAAAAAACGTATAAAATTATTTAATAATCATTCATTAGTTATGTACTTTTTCTCAAAATGGATTACTAACACTTCTGTTAAATGTTAGAATTGTTAAGATAATTTGATCTTTTTTATTTATATTTATTAACTTCCTAAAAAATAAATTTAAACTTTAAAACAATTTAAAATGTACATGAATAAGTTGTATTTCTAAATAATACATTGGTATTTGTATTTACCTCTTTAAAGTTGAAGTAAAGTAAATTATAATTTTGTGAAATCATTGTATACTAATGTACAAAATATGTTGTCTATTTTTCGAACTGAAAATTTAACTAAGTTATGATTCATATTCAAAAAATTAGGATGTACTCAAAGGTTTATAATAAAAATAACAGAAAATAATAAAATCAAAACACATAAAATGAAAAAAAAACATTTTGACACTATTGATATTCTTATTTTTATTTATTCTTAAACTAAATTTGGTAAAAAGCTCTTGACTTTTAATGGAAACCAAGTTAGTAAAAAAAAAATTTATATTTGAGATTTAACTAATGAAAAAGTATGTTTTTTCATATAAAGAAAAGGTATAAAATGTGTGTAGTACAATTACTCTCTCTCTCTCTCTCAGTACTATTTCATAATATTTAAAAATTACAATAGTAAATTGTTTTATTAAAATTCATATCAACCATAATAATGTCTAAAAAAATAATAATAATTGATAATAAGTATAATATGAAGCATATTAACAGTTATTTATAAAAAATTATCTAAATACTATGATTAATATTTACCTTATAAAGTTAACTTTTCTTTTTGAGTTAGTTAATAAAGTACACATTTTGATTTACATATGCAAAGTTATATAATTGAACAATTCAATTTCAAAACATTTTAAATAAAATTCGAATAAAATGACTTTGCTTTTTTGTTATTTCTAAAGCACTTCAGTTTTAATTTACCAGATTTTTCGACTTAGAATCATACCTTTGTTTCTTATAGAGGAGCAAAAAGTTATGGAAAGGGTTAACTCGAAATGCCGTTTTCATTATGTTACTTAGTTTCTCGTCAATACCAGCTGACTGTGTGTCAGCAAAAATGTTGTTTAGTATGTAATGCAGCTATTCTTGGACTTTGAGAAGAAGTGGAGACCCGACAAATATCTCTCGAAATATAGAGTGAAAGAATCACGCCTCTGGATTGGTCCAGATGAAATTCCTACCTTCTCTTTATGTGCCATGTAAGGGGCGTATCCATGGAAACGCATCTTTGGATCTTCTCTTTGCATCATCAATGGCTACTAGGAGTCAAGAGTGATATGTCATCGGTTAAGCTCCGCCTCCACCATGTTAACACAGTTTGGAGGTAACGTGAGAAATCAAGCCATTAGCCCAAATAAAAGTTAGAGAAAAAGAATAAATAAATAATACAACAATTCAGTATATTCCCACTTTTCATTTTAAGCTATTTTGCATTTTTTGTAACATATGCACTATGAAACGCTAGAAATAAATTCAAATACTGAAAAATAGTTTTCAGAATTACTTAAAGTATTCCTTGAGAAAAAGAAGAAAGGATAAAATAAGCACATATTTCATTCAAAGTAAAGATTTCATTTTTATACATGGCAAATAATTGCAGTTATTCTCTGAAAGCATAAAAAACTATTTTCTATAACCTAAAAAGTCTCTAAGATCTTACAATTATAACATCTTCGAAAAAGACAAATTAATTTGTATAGTTGTATGTTACTGAATCTGAAATTGTCTGTACTTACATATGTATCTGAAACTTGAAACTTCTTTGATTTAAATTAAATTAATGTTTATTTAATATCCTTTTTCATTCAAATCTCTCTAGACTTTTTCGAATAAAGGATACCGAGAGTTTGTAAAAAAGGACTAATCAAAATAAAAAATATAAAATCTTCTGAAATTTTTTTGAAACCAATTAAACTGTAGGAGGTGAATGTCAATCCCATACATGATTAAAAAAATTAGCTGATATTTGAAATACATTAAATTAAGCGAAATAATTAACATTCTTTTTTAAAATGTCGCTAGTATTTTTAAAATTCCATGTATTTCGAACCCTGAGCAAAGCGAAACTCCACGGAGAAACTTAAAATTTGAATTTCACTCTATTTCACTATCGCCATCTAGTGTTGAGAATTCGTAATAAAATCTTATTCCTGCACTTACTTTAAACCTTAGAATTATTTAATAACATTAATAAGCGGATTTAATATTTAACTTTTTAATACGAAAAACAACGGAGTTCAATGAATATTAGTGAAAAATATTTAATTTCAAGTTATTAACATTGTACTTTTTTTAGGTTTTTGAAATTTAAAAAATAATAATAACTGGGAACAGGAAACATGGAGTAACAAAGAAAAAATTCTCTATTTCAGTTTTCCCTTCTTTTTTCCTTACGGTTGTATAAATATATAGATATTTGACATTTCTTCAATTTAAATTCTATACCTACAACTTTAAAAATAACAAAAGCAAAATGATTACTTTGCATTTATTTCCGATTTGAGTTTATATGTGATTTTAGGTATTTCGAAAGGAGTGAGTCTTTAAATTCTAACATATAATTTTATTATAAAAATTTTAGCACTAGAGATATATTTAATGCAATAGTTATCACTTCCTGATATTTCTTTGTAAAAAGACAGAATATACATACATACATATATATATATATATATATATATTACATAAGCAAATTTTTTTGTTATTGTTTTGTCCAACTTAGCCTGTATGTAGAATTAACTCAGCAAATTTGCAAAAATATTTTCCGCATAAAAACTATTCAACAAAAGTACTGTCGCAAGCATTTTTTGATATTCATTGTGTCGTGAATTTGAAAATATTCATAAAATATAATAAAATATCAAAATTTTTTGAATAGCTATATATGCATATATATATATATATATATATATATACAATTATGCAGTTAATTACTTTTTTTTCCAAATTATTAATTATTTCAATAAATAAAAGGAATTTTCAAATTTTGAAAACTTACAGCCCCATGAAGCTATTTTAAATTAATAAAATTTTATTCCTTTGGATAATAAACAAGGTAGATAAATTAATCTAAAATATTTAGACAAAATAAAAATTCAGGAATGAAAACTAGTAAAAAATAAAATGTTCTAATTCAAACAGATATTTTATAAGCAAATTATATTTTTTTAGCTTTACAAGGATTTCTTTAAAATCTAAGACATTTCATATGGAAAGGCCTTTCAGAAAAAGATTTAAATAAAATCAAACAAATAATTGAAATATAAATTTTTTTATTAAATTACTACAAATGAAATAAGTACTATATATTAAATACAAATTAATCTTTACAATGTTTAAAAACATGATACTAAAATTTTTAAGTAAATATTCAGTTCTGTTAATTTATTAAATATTTAATAATTAATTATCAATGCAGGAGCCTTCTTGACTTTTCAAGCTTTTAAATCGTAAAAATCTTGATATAAAAAAATAAATCGTCTATATATATATATATATATATATATACACACACACACCTCTATCTTGTAATGGATTTAGATATTCCTATCCATTATTTTCAATAGGTTTTTGCTCAGTATTACTGACATAAAGAGGAAAGGTTGGCTGGCCAAAAAACATGTTC
>BMAV01005511.1:0-16340 GCA_019973955.1 Trichonephila inaurata madagascariensis | reverse complement strand
TGTATTCACTAAACAAGGCCCCATCAGCCATTTTTCAACCAGACAATTTTGGTCTCACATGGCAAGGCTGGCGGAAAACGGGCCCGCACTTTTACTATTCACCTTTGGCCTGCAGCCCCAGATTTGTTCCAATAAACATATCTGGATCTTTTTGAGACAGCAGTTGGGCATCTTACGAGTTTCAACGAACGGGGAAGGTTACAGCAAAATGGAATGAAATGTTCAAGACATCATACAAAAATTGCCAAAATGGCCAATCGTATCGCATCAAAATTCACCTAAAGTATTCAACAGGTGTTAAATCCGTTTTTTTTACCTTTTCCAAAAAAAGGGTCCCTTTTCTTTGATTTATAATCCTTTACTTATATCAAAGTACTCATTACATAAGCAAAATTTCGTTTCATTTTGACAACTCCTGTTTGGTCCTTTATATTTATCTCTAAAAAATTAAAAAATAAACCTTTGATTAAGAACCAGAGAATAAATTGATTTATTTTCAAAAAAATAAGATAAATTGAGTTGATAAAATTTTAATTTATTTTATATAAAAAAAATATATATTTTTTTTTTATTTTAAAATACCCCAAAAACTTAACAGAAAAGAAAAAATTTAGAGAAGCCGAAATTGAGAAAAGGAGGTCTGGAGATCAGTAGAGGGAACACGTGTCAGTGAAACGTCTGCGTAGCAAATATCAGGCAAAACGTCAGAAGCGATGTGAGTGTACAAAAAACGGTGATGTCGGCGCGCGCTAAAAAAAGTAGAATAAAATGAAGGAGGGAAAAACCCCTTTCTCTAAAACCCATGAGTCAGTTCGTGAAATAACGAGAAAAATCACCTGGACGATTCACACGGGGAAAAAAATGATGGGAAAGCTGGAGGGGGGGCGTATGTCACCATGCAGCTGCACGTTTAACAAAAAGGGTTTCGCGCGCGGGGAAAGGGTTCCCAAACCACAGGTACAGCTGTTAGGGGGTTTTGGGGCCCGCCGAGGACGACAACGCAGGGGATGCCCGATATATCATCCTGCGGCAAAAAAAGTTCGACACACTCAGCAAGCGTCATTGCCGAAACTTGTACAGCAACAGGTCAACAAGTGTAGGGTTTACTGGGCCCCGACGCCTTACAAAGGGGGCCCGTTCACCCGCCGTCCTGAACGCTGCCTCCCGTTGAAAGATGGGCCCCCAAAGCCACGTTTCGGGGACGGGGCACAAAAACTGGACAACTGATCAATGGGTGTGTTCTTTTATGGGTGAGAGTGGGTTAGTACCGAAAATTCTCAACCCTTTTATTTGGGAGAGACGGGGCCCCTTTTATCCCCGTAAACACAAGGGACATCGTTAGGTTCCCCGAGCTTGTCTGTGGGATTATGCTGAATGGCGGAACGAGCTTCCATTTTCGACAGAGGGTTTGAAACCGGGGGTCGCTAGGGGGGGGTACTTTTCCCCATCTGCATTTTTCCGAGGGGCCCTTGGCCCGACTTCATCTTTTTTTGGGTGACAAGACGCCACATCGCACCCTTTGCTGTTGAGGAGCTGGGGAAAAGGAAAATATCACTGAAGGATTGGCCGTGCTCCCAGATTTAAATCCCACAACATTTTGGGGTGTTTGGGGAATATTCCACGCTCACATCATCGGAGTACAACCAACAACTCAAACAGATGTTGATTGAGGAATGGGCACTTACCTCAAAAATGTGACCAGTTTCTGAGTATGCGGCGACGGTGCAAAGCAACCATTGTAGTGAGGGGGGGGATATACCATATTAAGGAAATCTGTTTGTTGTTCTTCCTTTTGGGATAGACAATCATAGTCAAGATATTTGCGTTCAAAAAAGCTTTTTTTTGTTTGTTTCCATACCGTATGCGTTGTTTTCCCTTTTTTTCAGCGCCGATGCCGTCACCCTTTTACACATAATACTTCCTCATTTCAAATTTCGCCTCAGTGTTTTTTAAGTTATGGAATTAAACCCCCTGTTGTTTAAGTTTTGCACCGTGTATATTATTAGATTTCATTTGACCACACTTATTAAATAACATAAATTTCTTATGAAAAAGTTGAAAATACTCTATAAGCCAATATACTATATTTTACTTAAATATATGTTTTACAAAGTTATCTTTTGATAAACTTATTTTCCAAAGATCATCAAATGAAAAGGGCCTTCTTCATCAGAGTACTCTGAAAACAATATTTATTTTAGGAAATACAGAAATTAAATTTTTTGCAGTAGCATGGTAAGGAATTATTTTACATAAATAAGCTCGAATCATTTTTTAATGCAGTTTTTCAAAGGATAAGAATCATTTTTTTAAAATTTTGTCTATGAATATTATTATTTTTATTTTATTGTATGTTTCTTAAAACTCTCAAACCCACTTTTTTTTCGTTTTTTAAAAAACTAAGGTTTTAGTATATATTCTATAAAAATTACATGAAGAACTGTCTTTGAAAAAGAGAAGAATTTTGCATTTTTATCCTTGGTGAAAACTTTGCAAATTTTAGATGAGATAAAAAAATTAGCTGAGATTTATTTAACCATATTTTTTTTTATTTAGCTAAAAATCATTTTTTTCTTTGTATTTTTTTGCAGTAAATTTTTTAAATAACAGCTCTAAAATAATTTTCAAATTTGAAGTTTAAAGAGTCTAGACTTGTCTGGAAATTTTTTTAAAGTTATGTTGATATGCTTGTCGAAAATATGTTTTTAATTTCAGTCTTAAAAAGTATTTGTTTTTAATTAATTTGCTCTTGAGTTATTGCTAACTAATGTTCTAAATGTCGAAACTAAATTTTATGTGGAAAAAATTTTTAGTTAATATTGCATACTTAAATATGCATTAATCTATTTTCTATTGCATTGCTTAGCATTTAGTAAAAGGCTTCTGTTACATTAGCTTGCATTAGAATATTCTAGCTCTACTGCTTTTCTTTTAATAATATATTAGAATAGAATACAGTGAAAGGACTATCTACATAAAAATCTATTATGCGAAAAAGTTAGTCATATGCAGGGTAATGTTTATTAAAACTCTGTAACAAAACAAGTTTTAGCACACATATTAATGAAAATTCACAATTGTTTTTAAATTGGTCATAAGTTTTTAAATTCAATCTAAGTTCTATAATTCTGAAATTGACTTCCCCATTTTATGCAAATGATTTCTCCCAGAGTTTTTATTTGCCAAAATTTTGGGGCCCTTTTAAATCAATATGCCCAAAATTTAAAATTCTGATTACGTAAGTCTTTCTTCAATGTTTCAATATTTAACCCCAATATTCAATCATAATTTTCATCGCCCCCCTCAATAAATAAATATATTTAATTCAACAATACACTTTGACGCTAAAGCTATAATATGACTTTTTAAAACCCCAAGTGCCCCCAAATTTTTAAAAAGTCCCACATCGAAGCTTTAATTTCCCTTAAGGTTTTATCGTCTTTTTTGCGAAGAACGATCTTTCAGTGACGCTATCCATAAACTTATTCCGAAGGGGTTTGGGGAAAGCAACAAAAAAAAAGCTTGACAGTGTTTTAAGAATTTCTTTTTTAGAAAATTTGCTTGTTTTTTTTTTTTTTCCCCACCCCACAAAAATTACAAAAAGGGGCCTACGTGGAAAACGGTGGCATTGGGGATCGAACCCCGTAACTTTTTTTTTGGCAATTAAAGGGGTTTATCATAAAACTGTAAATTTTGGGGTAAGTGTTAATTTTTATAAATTTTATGCATGACAAGCCCATGGGGGTTTTGGGAATTTTAATGTGTTCTTAATTTAGATTGTTAAATTATAAAATATATTGTGTGGCAGTAAACATTTATAAGTGAATTACAACAGTGTAAATGTATATTTAATTTTTTATATGTCAAAATGTATTTTGTTTATTTATTTTCAGTAAATTAATAATTTTTAAAAATTGATTTGCTTTTGACTTTTCAGTATGCTTGCACCCCCCTCGTAGAGTTAGCAAGGCCCCCTAGAGGGGCGCGCCTCACCGTTTGAGAAAAGCTGGCGTAAGTGATTGTCTGTTACAAGTAACATAGTTAAGGAATTTAACAAGAAGCAATAAATATGTGTGTATTTTTTTTTTCTTAAATTATCAATTTACTTATTTTGAGAATTTAATAATAACACTTTTTTATTGGTCGAAAAAATGCTGATTTAAAAAATAAAAAAATTTTTACCCCTTTCCCAAATAGTTTGCTTTCGTTTCATCATTTTTAAGGTAGCAAAATTTCGTAAGCGCTGTACGTGCATTTTAAAATATTCGTTTTATAAGAATGTTGAATTACTGTTCATTTCTATGTTGCAGCCATGGAATGGATTGATGAGGAAACATGTTGCTATTTTAAAATCTTATTTGTCCAGGGAGGAGATATTAGTTCAAGTGTTGATCTCTACATTTGACCGTAGTTCAAAAATTAAAAAAACGGCCAATAATTTTACGTTACTTAGGGTAATTTCCCATGGCCTAAAAATTATATTAGATAGATTTATCCAGTATAAACTTTTATTCAAAAGTACTTATTTAATAAAAATTTAACTCCATTCCAGCTTTTTGAACGACCTCGTGGGAGGCACCAACCAGGTTCATCCCGAGGAAGGGGGGCTTGAAAATTTTTCACTATGCAACCGTCTTTTCGAATTATTTCATGGGTTTTTTTGATTTCAAATAACCGAAAAATGCCATTTTGGGGAATTTCTAAAAAATGCCCTTCTGCTGAGCACCATCCCCCAGCCTCGCGCTTTCCTGATACACACTTTGTTGACCACATTCCCCCAACAGAAAAGGAAACTAATCCAATACTACAGTTAATATTTTGCTGCTCAAAGAGAGACAGAGAAACAAGATTCTACTGTAAAGATTGCGATGTTGGGTTATGTTAAATTCCCTTTTTTTTTAAATTTTTAACATCCAAGATTGAAATTTGTTTTAAAATTTTTCCGTCATGTATGTTCGCTTAAAAAAAATTTTTGTAATTCAAGATACAAGCTAGGTTTTTAAAGCCTTTTTAAATTTTAAAATTATTAAATTTGATTCCAAATTCCAAATAATTCTGTCATACAGAAAGCTAATATTATAGGTAAAACACACTCATTTACATAGAAATTTTACATTAATATTTAGGAAATTTTGTATATAAATCGTACTATTATGTGTAAAAAGATAAATATGTTTGAAAATACGCATAAAAAAATAATTGTTTTTTGATCCATGATCTAGAAATAAAATGGTCCTGGAAGGGGTTAATATAACTAAACAAACAGCTAAATGGTCTACTTTTAAGATACCTTGCACGCAGTGCATAGATATAATTGCTTGAAAGAACACTTGAGCTCGCGCATTGACATTTTGATTTTTTTTCTTTAATCAAGTTAATGAATTACAAAATAAGCAATAATTTAATAAGTGTACCTGCATAAAAAGCGACAAATTCAAATATATTGAGAAGAATGCTAACAAAAAAGCAAAAAAAAATATAAATAATTTTACAATCAAATGTGTATGTATGAAACAGCATAAATATTATTTCCTTTTCATTTTATACCAATTTTGTATTTTAATTCTATCTCTAAGTCGTAAATCATTGGACAAAAATTTATGTATTAAAATTTAACATCTCATTATATTTTAAATACATTATTTTCCTTTAATTACTGATTAAGCAAATTAGTTTTTAAAGAAAATGTGGTAGATAGTAAATTTTAAAAAACTTATATATATATATATATATATATATATACATTCTCAAATTTATTTGTAAAAATGATATTAAAAACATTTAATTTTTTTGTTCTCTTAAATATGTCATAAAATAACTAATCGATGTTATTTAAGTGTTTTGTATTCGGGTTCATTAAATTATTATTTTTATTTTATTTTATTTTTTTTTTAAAATTATTATTGATTTTATTTATATTCTGGGGTTTAAAGCCTCCGCTACGCTGGGGGTATTTTTCTAATGTTGTATGAACAAATACTATACATATGATAATTTTATATATATATATTTATATATCTATATATATTTTATATATATACTGGGAAAAAAAAAAATGAAAACGTTCTAAAAACCCACAATGCCAAAAGGGGGATATATTATTATATAAACCTTTTAAAAATATAAAAAATAAATTAAAATAATAAGTCAGAAAGTTCTATTACGTACAAGGCCAAAAAAGAAAGGAATTAGATTCTAAGAAACATAACAATTGAAGATACAGAAAAAGACTTTTGACTGAAATGGAAACCTATTATGGATTCTAAATCTGTCACTTGAATTAGGGCAAAATAATTTGGGGTTGTTTTCCTATGGTACCCCCTTTCAGTAAAATTTTTTAACATAATAGAAAAAACGGGAAACCCTTTTGAAAAAATTTAAACCGATTTCCCAAAAACACGTGGATAAAAAAACTAGACAGTAAAAAAAAAATGAAAGTATGGATGAGGGAAAAGGGGTTTTCCCTGAGAAAAATGTTTAAAAAAAAATTCTAAGGAAAAAAAGGGGTTTAAAAATGAAGGAAAACGTATTAACCGTAAGGATGTAAGGATGTGAAAGCAACTTAGGCAGAAAACGCGCGATGAATGACGTGCTAAAATTGAAGTGTTAACTTATAGAAGCAAAAATTAGTGGCTTCTCCTTTGGTAACTTTTTAAAAAAAAAACTAAGCGACAATAACTTTAATAAAATAATTTAAACTAAATTTTAAAAAAAAAAAGTTAATTTTAATTTTAGAACCATATTTTAAAATTAATTTTATTTTGGGTAGATGTATTCCAAGCAATTGTTGCAGAATTTTTTATAATTAACTTGTTTTAATTCATTATCAGTAAAAAATTTGTTGTTCCTTTTAAAAAAGTAATTAAATATTTCTAAATATAGAAAGGTGTAGGTTTCTACACAAGAATGACGTTTTTATAATATTAAAATAAAACGAATCTCTTTTATCAAAAATATTACTTATTAGCAAATTATTCTTAACGTTTAATTGAAGGTCCAAAAAGTTTGCTGACTAATAATTGTAATTAGTTTTTAATAATTTCAAATATTTCAGATAATAATTAAAGCTAGGAACAAAATCTACTAAATTAGTAAAAATAATTAAATCATGTATGTATCTAAAAAAGTAGCAAGATTCGTAACTAATACTATCATTTTCATAAAAGTGCAAATAAATATTGGCCAAAAAGTTACTGGCAGCTCACCTTGTGGTAGTCCATTAATTTGCGGGTAATAATAGTTATTATGAAAAATATAAGTTTCATCTGATACTAGTTGATTAATAGAAAATATAGTTATCGTATTTTATTAATTTATTCAAAGAATATTTGTTATAGGCTATTTTAAGAATCATAAACATGTCTCCTGTATCTAGGAGTTAAATAAAATGAAAATAATAATAGAGAACAAAAATGTTTCTCTCATAGAGAAGAATATTAAGAAAAATGATCTTTCTCTATATATATCAAAAGTATTAACTTGTTTAAAAAACTTTAATGGCAAGTTTAGTAATAAGAAAATTGGGTAGATTAGTTATATTTTTGATGAAATCAAATTAAGGTGATACGGAAAAAAAAAACTTACATTCTTTTCAAAATCCTTTTTGAGGAAAAATTGAGATTATCAGTATATGGATATAAATAATATGAGATGTATTATCTAAATAATTAAATTGGTATAATGATTGCAATAGATATTATTTTCCTTATCTTGTTTCAAATTTTAGCATCTTGTTATTGTTTAATTTTTCAAAAAGAATTCTTCCAATTTTTCTTCAATACATCCTGGATTGAGGCCCTAAGAAATACAAATTGTGTATGCAATATATGTCTCTATTGATATATATCAATGTTAAAATTACCAAAATATAGCAAACGATGCATTTGATAAATTTATTGCCCTCATCACTGAGAAGACTTCCATTATATTGAGAATAAACAGCGTCAGCAAATTCGATTCATTCCCTTCCGAGAATATAAAGTTTCATGTTTATCCAATTGTGAGAGTTTTGGAATGTCTAACACCTGTCTGATTTTTTTAAATAGATGATCTTTGCACACCAGTTTGTATGAAATAGAAAATAGCATTTATACTTATCTTATATGTAATATAAGTTTTGTATGTAAGATTAGAATTTCACAGTTATGTGTACTTCCTAAAACAAATCTAAAGCGCATAAACAACTTATGCAATAAATAAAAAGAAATTTAAAACATGTAATCGGAATCAAATGATGTCTGTTTTACAGTAAATATTAACTCAAATTTTTTGACATTTATTATAGTTTGCATTTTTGTATTATGGATAACTATATATATATAGTTTAATGTACTTTCAAAACACAATTTCTCTCTTTTGCCTTTTTTAAAAATTGGAGAGTTTTGCAAGTCATTATTTACTTACCAGGAATTTCTTTCATTTAATAAATTACTGGTTTTTGAGTCAAATTATTTTCTGCATAATTCTTACTTTGGATATAAAAGTGCTGAAGATTATACTTTGAAATGCCACTGAATTAAGGATACCGAGTTGGGCCTCCTCTGGAATCTTTCAACCTTCATTACCTTGCATAATAAGTTATAGGGCACAATTCTTTTTCAATGAAGTAAGATTTTGTATAAAAATTACTGTTTTCTAAAATCTCAATATTTAAAATTGTATAAATTTACTGTATGCATTTACTCTATGTTTCTTATATGCAATTGTATATACTAAAGTGATATTTTTGAAATATTCTTAACTAATGCACATTAAGTAATTTTGAAATAAATAACAGAGTACTTTTCGTAATTTTTATACTCACAATTATCTTAATCTGCTTTTATATATATATATATATATATATATATCCAAATTCCACCTAAATTTTTTATTCACATTAAGGAAAGCTGAAATACTTATTTTAAGTAGTCAATTACATTCAGTCTTTTTTTACATTGAGACAATGATTCATTTTGGGTCAGTCATTGATTTCCGTAAGTGTACTAAAGAATCCGTCAAACAATTAATATTGCTCTAATTACCAGCTGTTGATCTACGAAATCATCCGGATTTTTATTTCTGCAGTGGCCCGAAATCATCCATCTTTTTGAATCATCTCCTCATAATTACTCTTCCTTCATCATTTTACGCGAAGGTCAATTTGAGTGCTTCGTTAATCAGATACATCAACCACTCATGACAATCACAGCTATTATCTTTGGGAACCTTGTTGTTTTTGTAACAGTCATTAACTACTGTATGGATGCGGATTGAGAACACTGATCATAAAATATGCATTATACGCAAAAGGTACATGGATTTGATATTACGGAAACAATATTAGTTAAATAGAATATTTAATTATTATTCCTGAACTATTTAGCATGTTTTTTTACAATGCATGTCATAACAACGCTTTTGAAACTAATATTTAATAGATGATTAATTATGTACTTTAAATAATATTTCTGAATAACTTAGCATCATTTATTTTCTCTGTCGTAAAATTCTTTTTTAAACTGGTAATTAACCCTTTAACTGCCGATTAAAATTTACGAGATTCGCTTCTTTGTGTCACCATTTTTTACATAGGTGAGAGTATGCAGCGTATTGGGGGGAAAGGAAAGGGGCATGAATAAGAAAATTTCAAACACTGTCAATATTATTTTGTTTACATTCCAAAGCCTTCAGAATAATGAAACGTGCAAAGAAACGAATCGACTTTCGGAATAACGGATATACACTTCCGGGACACATAACTCACCGGTTGGACGAGGCGAATATACGACGCATACGCCGACGGCACTTAAAAAGTTAATTAATGAAAGTTGTCGAAATGAAAAGTAGACAAGTTACAGAATACATTTATTGGACATTTAAACTAAATTAAATTACCGTATTTACTTAAACTTAAGCCACCATCGATTCTAAGACGCATCTCAATTCTCTTAACATTTGTGAGAAAAATTTTTTTTAAAAATGTGTAATAGGTTCATCAAAACCGGTACTTAAGAACTTTTTTCGAACAAATTAATGCTACAAAATAGGAAGTGAATAATTTATTTATTTTACCAGTGTTAAAAACTTTTAAATACATGCAAAAATCTCTATAATTACTCTAACCATCAATATCATATTTCGAAAATGATTCGTCATTTCTGACTTCGGAATTGGTGCCGCCATCGCTATTTTCCCACAAGGTGTCGCCTTACATGCCTTTCAAAGCATTTGTTACGTTACATTTATATAAAAAGATTTATGAAAGACTGTTGAACATTTTCAAGCAAGAATTATAAAACATTTTGTATATAATATATATGTCTCACATATATATTATGTAAGTTACATCTTTATAAATATAAAAATAGCACTAACCATTGAAAATGCAACACTATGAAAAAGGAATAATACAAACGTCAAATTGGCATGGCAGAAACAAAAATTCTAGGTAAATAATAAACATTTTAGCAAAACTGGCATTATAGGAATGAAATACGACACTAAAGCTCTATGTGAAAGTTAGTTATGCAATGAGTTTCACATACGAAAAATTCGCATTTTATTATTAATTGTTTGTGAGAAGTTTTGTTACATATTGTAAAAGAAAAAGAAACTATTCACCAATACGTGTAGAAGTCTGATAGTATCAGGACCATGGCCTGTCTAGAGATAGGCAGTATGAATTCCATAGTATCAGGTCGGAATTCAACGACTGTCATACGATTGTAGAATGTATGGGCTTATGGGTCTTTATTAACTATGTGCAGGATCTGAACAGCATCTCACTTCTAAAGGTTGAAAGGAAAGTCATGTTTTTAGATAGGCCTTATATAGGATCCTTCAGCCGCATCATGGGCTTGACTCAGGAAGTAAGCTTGTTTGAAGCACGACTACGCGGTATGGAGCAGCGTGGACTGTCTATCAGGTGATCCCTAGAAAATGAAGCACAAAGACTAATGGCGGCAATGGTGAACTTAAAGCCAAAAAAAAAATGAATATAGGATTGACACACCATACGAACTTTTCAGAACAGTCTACGTTCTGCGTTTAGCATCACCATAGAAATATACGCGTCCAATTTCACTAACGTTACCTGCTTGCATTCTGTGTCATCATCCAGATCCTGCGTTGTATCCGATTGTGTAGACAGCCATTGTATGCAGGATACAAATACCTCTTATTCGTGTCGTTGGTAAATTGAACATCAACATTATGTTTCATAAATATTGCAGATGACTGTGCTCTGTATCGAGACCTTGAAGAGGTAAACCTTCAACAAGTTACCGCAATACCACGTGTTATTCGTCGTATTATAATCAATCTCTCCACAAATGGTATGTAAATTGAGTCCTGGCCAACAGGTTCTCGAAATATCTTCGTCTTTGAAAATATCTTGCCATAGGTTTCTGAAAGACTGAGTTGTCTCCATTCTGCAGCCACTACGCTTGGAAAAGTGTTGCATAGACTTCAAAAGATAGTCACTAAATTTTCTGGTACTTTTCAATTTGATTTTGATTACCTAAACTGAGTTTGGGCTAAGTTAAATACCACAGAAAGCAGCTGCATGTACGAATTTCGAACTCTATAAACCTCTACATTGCCTACTAATTTAATCATGTTTTCCGCTTACTATAATGTATGCATACTATAATAAATTTTGTCATTTGTTTTCCCTTTTGTAACTATTGATATTGAAACTTTAAAGCCCTCAGAATACAGGAGTTTAAAAATTAAAATATATTCGCTATTATGTTTCAAAATAAATGAAGTAACTATTCTAATATCCACACACACATACGTAAAAACCCAAAGCTTCCAGATTTATTGCATTTATGGACACTTGCAAAAGTGTTTTATCCTTCAGGATAAGTTGTGATCTCATACCGCTGTTACACAATATGCTGTACTAGCATTAAACTGACCGACTAAGAGTAAAAGTTACGTAATTTTATCCTACACATTGAAACTTGATACCTGTACAACACAATACATTCACGTTTGTATGCTTGCGTTCAGAATTCTTGCGGTTACATCTATTTTAATGTACCATTATTTTACATTTAAATATGCTCTTCTCACCCTTACGCTAACCTGTGATCTCGAAATTTTAATTAATTATTCTACAATATCATTTTCTTGGTGTTGGTATTTTTTTCCTTCATTATAGTTCACACAATATCATTATTTAAACCTTTGTTAATTTTATTAGATATTATTACAGAGCTGATTGATTCGTTCTTTTAAATTATTTTTATGAGGATATTATAAATACAGTCCCAAAGATAAATTACTCTACTTAATATAAATATCAATATCCATACAAGGATAACGGTTACTGTAGTATAATATACACGGATGAATATAATGTAATATACATGAGTGAATATAATGAAATATACACAAATACGTTCAATTAAGAGCAGTATTTTCTAATTGTACTGACATTAAGGTTATCTTATACATGTATCTTCTGCAATCTAGCCCGTTGAAACAATTTACCATGTAATTAGATGTAATTGCTGTGCCCAAACAATTACAGACATACTTCGAAATCCACATACAACTGATTCCATAAATAGTTCAAATGATATAAGCGTGGGCTCAACTGTATAACAGGAATTTGTACGAACTCTAGCTCACTGAAGTGTCAATTTAAGAGTAAGACTCATGTACATCCATCGAATTACAATTACTTTAACTATTACATCATTATATACAGCAGATGAGTTGAATATAGCCAGAGATTGAAAAGAAGTGCATGAAGTCAAATACTAATTCTAGTCCAGTTAAGATAATACACATATTAAACTATTACATGTCATATACTGACAGGAAATCATATATAACCTTTCTATGAAAGCTTTCATTTCTTTTTTTGATTCATTTATTATTATGTATATATTTTGCAGATCTTTAAATTAACAAGAGAATTCAACAGACGTTGTGGCAGTTCGTACCACAGATTCAACCATTAAAAAAGAAAGAAATTAATTATTTCGTTTTCCACAGTGGCAACAATAATTTTTGTATCAAATTATGACTATTAAATTTATTGTTTCCTTTTTAAAAAATTAAAATAATGGAATAGATTCAAAATATATCAACTCATAGCTAAACAAAACGAAAGCCTCTACTAATAATAATTTATTTTCATTAGAATATGAAGTAAATTATTAGGGAGGGGATTTAAAGGGGTACTTCACGAAAATTGCTTCCCTGTTTTACTGAGGAATAAAATTAAAATTCCTTCTACTTCTAAATCAGATTAAATTGTTACAATTTAGTTAGAATCAATCCAAAATATAACACTGGTATGCATTTATTAATTATAAAGAATTTAATTTAAAGTGCAATTTCTCAAAACTGTAAATTACAATGGAAAAGGAATATTTATGAATATTTTATTCATCTTATAAATTTGAAATTTTTATGGATATTAATACTATATAAATGAATATTTTAAAGAGATATTTTGTCAAAGAATTAATTTAGTAAAATTTACGATTCAAGATGTATGTGAATTTTCATCATTTGGAAGCATTCCAATATTACTCCACTTATAAAATTTTATAAAAATAAGAATATTAAATTTTTTAAATGTCTTACTAAAATAACAGCAATAATACAACTACTGCACATAAAAAAGTTAAAAACTGTATGATCAGTCAAATTTTTATAAAAGGTTCTTCAAAATTAGTCCTTTTTAACATTAAAGACATAGGAAAATGGTGTGAGTGCGTGAATTGACACCCACAAGAAACATCCTTAACATATTATAAGCGAACTTATTCTTAAATTATTATATTGATGGACAATATATCAAGAAATTTAATAATGGAAACTCATTTAGGATAAATTTAACATTCTATACCAGTTCTCCCAACATTACTTTGTAAAAATTACATGCCATACCATTTTCTTAGGTATTTTTTTTGTTACTTAAACTTCTGTTTTATTTCCTTAATTTATATTATTTCCTTTATTTATTTTATTTATATTTATTTTATTTGTTTATATATTTACTTATTTTTGTTCCAATTCTGAAATTTCAACCGATACCATGGTAAATTCCGATTTACAAAAAAACATATTCTCATGCATGACGTGTGATTGGCATTTTGTAAAATATTATAAAGAACTCTAAAACACGATCTTACATGTCAGGCAATATGTTATAGATTTTGAACATCTGAAATGGAATCCTTCTTTTCTTTACAACAGGTATGAGGGATCGAATGCTCCACAAAACGTATGAAATATTGGATTTCATAAATCAGTTCAGTAAACAAATTGTGACACTGAATTCATAACAAATCCTTCGGTTTAGTGAAAATTTTGATAAATAATCGAAAAGTTGTAGGACACATCGAAGTTTTTCTTTTCGATTGTGTTCAAATTTTGATAACAAAATTTTAAATTATTGTGTATTTAATTGCTAATACAAATTGATTAATACGTTTTAATACAATTCCTGATTTGAAAGTTTATTAATCGATTCTTTCTAATGTAATAAAATCTTTGAGATCTAGAATAATTAAGAATTACTAATCTCACCTTAAATTTTCCCTTAGATATCCTCTTAGCTGTATCTATATTTGAGTATCTGTATCTGTCTATCTGTATTTGTATTTGTGTACTATCTATTTCAGTATCTGTCTATCTGTATTTATATTTGTGTATTATCTCTTTCTGTATCTGTCTCTCTGTATTTGCATTATCTATATCTGTATCTGTCTATATGCTAATTAATTACATGCAATAAATATTTCCTTGTATATCCATCGCTTTTAATAAAACAAATGTGGGTATTAAATGCATGTTAAGTGTAATTTTACTATTGTGTCTTAACTTTCATATATGTGTTTCAAAATTTTGTGTAAATGTGCAAGAGATGCAAACAGCATTGAAGTAATCAGTTTGGGACAGTGGTGCACTCAGGAATTTTTTAAGAGGGTGGGAGTGGGGAATGTTAGGGTCGAAAGTTCAACATTCTGACATTATACTCCAATACGCCGCTAGCATATTCTCGTGACTTAGTCGATTTTCGGAAACAAAAAAACAGTAAAAAATTAGCATTAACTAATAAAATAAACTATTAATAACATATAATTAATTGCATTTTTTACGTACTATATAAGGATTATAATGAATTGAAAAAATGTGTGTGTGCAAGTGCTATGAGATGGGGTTCTGGACCCTGGGCTCCCCTTTTGCACCACTGGTTTGGAAAGTTGAAACCAAATTTGTTGTCATTGCTTCACATATCGTACCAAGCATTTCCTATTCATAATCCAAAAATTTTCATGTTTCATTTCTTATATTAATGTGAAGAGAAAGCTTCGCTTACATTTGTTTCATTGTATTTCACTCTCTGAGTCTCTGATTATGCATAACGCTCCCTTGAATTTAATTATCTCATTATATTCGCGTTCCCAGACTTATTAGTTTCTTTTGGATTTCAGGTTCCTTGGGTCATTTTCCTTGTTCTTGTTTATTATGCTTAATTAAACCATTTCTATATTTAATAAAATACTTCTTGTAGTAGTAATTGGATAAAACTTATATCCATTTGAGAATAATGGAACGTAATTAGACCATTATAAACCCTAATATTGTAATATGGATACTATTCGGGTTCTTCTGCAAATCTTATTGGGGAAAATATTATTTATTTATAATTTATTTTAAAAACAGCTTTCCGTAGAGATGAGTCGATTTTATGTAAGTGTAAATACTGTTTAAGAGCCTGTCATGCGTGAATTTATGGTTAAGGTATCCGACTACGTTCGGAACCGTGATTTTAAAAATACGCATAAATCAGTGCTTCTCAAACTTTCAATACTGGCGCCCCCCTTTTCAACCACAATTTTTATCGCGCCCCCCTTATACATTAATAATGTACTGAATGCAATAATAATGCACTTTGATGCTAAAGCTACAATACGCGATCTTAATTATCAGCCATACAAATTAATAACATAAGTATTAAATTTTGTATACGTTATTTTTAAGCAAAAAATAAATAAATTAAGCAATAGTATAAAATTATTATGTTATTTTTCCTTTCTCTAATTTTTAAATTAAACATATTGCAAAATGCGGTGGCTGCTTAGAAGACAAAATATAGATCTCAGCTAAATATTGAAAAAGAACTCAGAGGGTCAATTTCTAGACAAGCATTCCTTATAAAAACTTTGTTTTGCAAGACAAGCCCATGGAAGTCGTTAAACTTATTAAACTTGTTCATAATTTATTATTAATTAATTAGCTATAAAATACTCTTTGCAGCACTGATAATTAAAAGTATACTGGCTGAAGTGCCCGTTCTTTGCTCGAGTTCATTTATAAGAAAAAAATTT
>BMAV01005509.1:0-18574 GCA_019973955.1 Trichonephila inaurata madagascariensis | reverse complement strand
ATGACAGTCAAAAAGCCAAAACTGGTGATTCTCTGTGGGGGTTGCTGTTTTCCATCGATTAGGGGTACTGACAAGGAAAACCCCTTTTTTTCTTATTCTGGACCAAATACCCTTTATCTATTTCCTGACAAAATGATTCGACCTGTAAAAACTGGGATGACTGAATATTATTCTCTTACTCCTGGAGAATACGAACTGTTTTTGCCATTGAATGCGATTGATTATGAAGAAGAACCGATTGGAAAATTTGATGTGGATACTGGAGGCAGTTATACAGTGTTTATTCTCCAAAAAGAAGCTCGGAATATTACAGCAATGAATACCTTAATAACTGTTTCGCCTAACTCCATACATCGCTTGTGGCAGATACCACAATACATTGTTATGACTGCCGGTGAAGTAATGTTTTCTATTACAGGATTGGATTTCTCATATTCCCAAGCTCCGTCATCTTTAAAGTCTATAGTACAAGCTATTGGTTTTCACTCATGCTACCCGGTAATCTTTTGGGTTATTTTTTGGAGATTTTCGGGAAACAAAAGATATTCGCATGAGTTTTTTATGTATGCAGCTCTGATGACCGCAAGTATGGCGATATTCGGTACATTGGCATATTTTTATGAATATGCAGAATCTGAAGAAAATAGTAAGGTTTATTATCATTGATTTTTTAAACTGTATATATTAGAAATTTATTTTTTTATATGTATATTTTATATTCTTTTTCTTATGTATATATATGTATGTGCGCACATACGGTGCATTTGTTTGTGTGTAGAATATTTATAAAATTTCTTGTATAATTAAATAAATAATTATTCTTTTCTAGTTTAAAAAGTATTTTGGGAAATGAAGTAGATACCACTCGTTATGTGTACCTCCTCTACTGAACCATTTTTGAAATGATGCGTTCGTTGTCAATTGTCCATTTTCTGTGTAAATTCAAAATTAAAAGGCTGATTTCGTGTACTGCTAAAATTGGGGGCTATTGCCGTCTTTTTTTTTATATAACTGCATGTTTTTTGTTCGGGATGTTTACAAAAAAATATAAAAATTTAAAACTTTTTTGGGCAAAAATATTGAAATAACTTTAATGTTTATAAACTATAAATGTACACAATGTGACCACCAATAGAAACACTAGTAATATTCAATCGATATAACTTATTCCACTACTTTTGGGGGGATTTTTTAAGTTTTTTTTCTTGTTGTAGTTGGGGTTGGCTACAATTCTTTTTTTTTCTATTGACACAACAGCCCTGGGTGGGCCAAGGCCTTAGAACCCCCTTCCCATCTCCCTTAAAAACCCTTCTCCCAATTGTCATTCTTGAAACTTTTTGTCCGACCACACAATCGGGCCCCCTTTGGTTAGGCCCACCCTAGTTCATTTCCCAAATGGTTTGAAATTGAAAATTCTAAAAAGTAAAAGGGGTGGTCCATGGCCTGGGGCCCACAAACATAAAACAACCAAACTACCGGATTTAATGACATCTGCTTCTTTAAACAATTTATATAATTCAAAATTATGTCGTTGTCTCCACAATCTATTCTGTTGTTGTTTCTAATGCCACCTGTCTGATGTATCGATCGGACCCCAATTTCATCGTCAGGGGGCTATATTACACCTGTCGGGCCTTGTCTTCCGCACCATACGGGTGACAGTACGTTTATGGTGAAATTCCCGAAGGATGATAATTTTTGATAGATGGCGACACCCCCAAATCACCACTTCCTTTGGCAGGAACTGAAGGGGAAAATATTTCCGGTCACTGCACTCTGATTTCAGCTACGCCTCCCCCTAGACTTTCGGATCCTCTATTTAAACGGCACTACTCCTTTGTGTCTTGGGGGGTATTTGTTGGCATCGGGCATCGAACCCAGGCCATCCGGTCTGGAGTCCGATGCTCTAACCACTAGGCTACCACGGCTTTGTCCATTCCACAATCCATGCTCATTCACAGCATGAAAGAGATATCTAAGAACTCTTAGCTCCAAGATGCCTAGCTGGTCAGTCTGTAATTTAGTCCAAGTTTCAGATCCGCGGTAAGTAGGGGGTCTGATTATTGTTTTATATAGCGCAATTTTTATACGTCTGTAAATCTATTTTGACTTTTAAAAAGCTCTTACACCCTGAAGACAGCAATTAGCAGCAATAATACGTCTTTAAATTTCAGCACAAAATTTTTAGAAATAAAAGCTCTTATTTTGTTACTGATGTTCATCAGAAACAGAGGCAAAACATTTTATTTTTCATATAACCTCAGATGGAAAAAAAAAATCAGAGGAAGTTAAATCATAGGGCTTTTGGGAAATCTTTGATTAAATGTTTGATCACTTTTGTTTCCATTTTTTACCACTGTTATTACTTACTTTAATATGATATAGATTAGGTTGTTTTGGGCGGGTTAAAAAAATTGAATACTACACTTTCTAGCATGGCTGGGTCCCCACCACATTGGCATTTAGCTATTCATGAATTCGCAAGTGACCAATTGCCATTATGATGGACCGGTCGCAGAACAAATAGCGACGTCGTTTTTAATTACTGTGTTATAGTCACACTGAACATTTACAGTTTTAAAACCTTTAATATATTATTTTTAATTTGATAGGTCTACAAAAAAAATGAATTTTGACTTCCTTAGTCTTATAATTGTAGGCTTTCAACATAAAGATCTTCGGTACTTACGTACTATCGCAACAATGCCAACATTCAAGATAATTCGCCAGGTTGGCAACGCCGACTTCACATGTGTCGTATGCTCTGAATTGGCTACCATGTGCTTCGTTTCATTTAATGTCGCCAATACGCTTGCGATAATACGTAAGTACCAGATTTTGTGTTGTAAAAGCCCTGTGTTATATTTATTCGTATTTATAGAATGAAAATATTATCCTTCCACTGTTAAATATGTTCATATTTTTGTCTTCCGTACTGAAATGCTATTTATATGATGAGGAGGGGAGATAAACAATTATGAAATATTTTTAAATTTTAAAGAATTCGAAAATTTCAACGGTTATTGTTCCTGTTGAACATAAAATTGATAAAGATTTTAAAATGGGATTCTAAAAATTTTATAAAAGTTATTTAGCTATTTTTCTGAAGATAAAAGTAAAAAAAAAAAACAGCAACATAATTCTTTTAAAGTAAGCGATATTTGATTTCGTGATTTCAAATGTAACCCTTATTTCAGAATATTTTCAAAAATGTTTGAAAAAAATTTACAAGAATTCCATTCGACGTTGAGGAAATTAAGAATAAAATTTTATCTACAAATATACGTTTGATTGCGCGTGCTAGGCAAAAAATTTCGGGCTTATGTAATTTTCAATATAATTTGGACAAAAATTCTCGTAAAAATCAAGAAACTATCTTGAAATTGTTCACCTAACCGTTATTCATCTATGTGTAAAGTAATTAATTAACTGTAAAAAGTGTGCATATATATATAATTTAAATTTCTCTTTTAAAAAAAAGCCTTTTTCATTGAATAAATAAAAAAAAGCCTGTATAACTGAAGGACTGAAACTTCTGTTAATATTTGGATAGACAATTTTATAAAAAAACCCTCCATTTTCACAATTTTATATGGAAAAATGTTTCTTAATACTCTACATTTAATTCTTTCTAAATACTAAAAGTAATATCTAAACACTCACTGCAATTAGCACAATTAATGATTTTTGGGAGTTGCGTGAGGAAAAAGTCTACATCATTCCCAAATTTGGGCCACCTGACTGACGGTAACATCAGATCAAGGTCTACGAAATTCATCGTGGCAAGGGGCTAGATTTTTACGCCTGCCGTTATCCGTAGCTTTGAGCACCATTCTGGTGACAGAACGATTTTGCTCAGTTCCACCCCAATTTTGAGGGAGAACACATCGGGAGTGGTCAAGAGTCTCCCAACTTTCTTCCTCTTCCACCAGCCTTACGAGAGGACTTGCGGCTCGACGGCTATTTAGAGTACCCTTATACCAGAAATGCACTATAGATTTACAGGCATCCATGACTTCATGATTCGAATCCAGGCCCTACGGCACAGCAGTCAGTGTCACTAACCACTCAACCGGATGGACGGCGAAAGAAATGCTTAAATAAGGTTAACAAAAATTATACCTCTAACATAAAATTATTTTAAAAATATAATTTTCGAGCATCTTAAAAGATGATGAGAAATACATTGATATATCATCAAGTTTATTTTATTGCTAAAAATAATTGAGACAGAAGCTTAATTTTTATTTGATAAGGATTTTCCATACATAGTCATCATCCAGAGTCCTACACATTTCTCTCAGGGTATCTCAACGTTTCGAAAAGACTCGGCAGATTGTGCCAAAAATTATTGTCCTTTATCTCGAATGACATCATTTGTGTTATCAAATCTCTGACCCAGCAATAAAAAGTCGATTGGACCAAAATTGAGAGGATAAGGGGGATATGCAAAATTTCAAAGCCACATTGCTATAATTACGATACGATAATGATTTAACGTCTACATCCTTTTGCGGTGTTTTTTCATTAACTATGACACACAGCAGTAATAATATCTGCATCAGACATAATGTCTTGCTCGGTATTCTTTCGGAACCACGGTTTTGCACGAAGTGTTTTTTTTTCGACACTTCAAGGATGTAGCCAAGTTATCCGAACTACCCGGTTATGGAGTGCCGAGTTTCCGGGATGCTACTGCATAACATTTCTCATTTCCCCTCAACATTATAAAACCACTTTTCTTCGAGTAGATAAAGTTACCTTCGTTCATATGACCAAATTGTGACATCTCTCACGTTCTTCTTCTAACATAACTCCTACGTTCTTTGACGGCCACGATTAATGGCAAAACTTTTCCAACCCAATTCCAAGAGGGAAAACGAAGCAAAATGCAAATAAGATATCCTTTAAAAAAGGGTAGAAAGTTTAGTGGAAATAATGGCAATCTTAGAGAAAGCTTAGTGTGGAGCAGTTCGAAACAAGTGTTTAGACGGCCTACTCAAGAATCAAAAACGCCCACCTCGTTAATAATTACAAAGAGGAACGATTGCACACAGTACATCAATCTACCTGCAAGTATCAGAATCGTTGAATCTTCAACCAAGGTAGGAGGATTATATTCCAGCTAGTATAATATAGAAAGCGAGATTAGGCGGATAATTAGTTATATTTTGATAAGTGACCTAGTTGTGCGATCTGACTTAAATAAATCGGCATACTTTGGTTTATTCTCACTTAATATAAGGTTGTTCGTTATATAAGTAATTTAAGTTAAATTCTTAATAAAAGTCGTATTAAGAGTTATAGAATGTCTCATCCTTCCGAGAATCCCCCACACCTCTAACTTACGCGGAACCCCCACGTCATAGCTATCGACAGATGGCTATGTCACAAAATGATCTAGTCAAAAATCATAGAAACGATTAACTTGACATTACGAAAACATAAATAGCTACGTGCCTTCGCAAAAATGTAACGGAAATCTTGATTTTTTTTCAATTCCTACTATTAGCTCACACTCTCTATATATTTATTTATTAGTCTTGGTGCAATTTTAAATCATTAATAAAATACATTTTAAAGCGTTCATTTGAGCTGAAATTTTATATACATGATATTATTTGGGATGACAATACAGTAATTTAACTATAATTAATAAAAATTAATTGATTAAAACTAATTATTTAAAGAATTACAAATACACAGCCACATTGGCATCATTTCTGGCGCCCATTTTGGCGACTTGTGTCAAAACTTGAAAAGGTTTTTTTTTTCTCACGTTTTAAAGCATTCAGTTGAACTGAAATTTTATAGACGCGATTGTTTTGGATGACAATACACTTGAATGATAATTAATAAAAATTAAGTACCATTTAATCTTGTGATTCTGTCTTATGTATATACATATTTATATTAATTGTAACTATTTAATAAAAAGTAGCTACAATAAAATTATTCTTTATTGATCTAAGTAGGAATTGAGACTTAAATTTTTTTTTACATATTACTTTTTACTAATTAGCCTAATAAACATTTACGAATGTTCAAGCACAATAGGTTCGTAAAAAACCATAAAGCTCATGAAAAATTATACGATTTTTATTGAAGAGAATAAACCTAATTTTTAATACGGACGTATGTTGTTTGTGTTAGCATTTATATAAAACAAATAATATATATATGTATAATGATATTTATTATATATAAAGAAATATTTTATTTTTATTTTATTAAATCTATAATCACTTTCGATGGTAAAATTTTTGAAGATAGTTTTGAGTGATGTAATCGCATTTTAATTGGTATTTCCAATATCTAGATTTAATTCCAAGCTAATTCACTTTTCTCAGATACGAGGCAACTGTACTCATTTTAAAATATAATAATTATAGAGTTTGTGCTGTAAAATGACACTTAATACTTAAGTTAATGAATTAAAAATACATACTTTCAATGAAGACAAAAACTCTCGAAGAAACTTTTTAATTTAATTGGGTAAATAAATTATGGTTTAAAAAAAAACACGGTTTTATAGTTAATCGAACTAAAAAGTAAAAAAATAATTCTTAATATTAGAATAAAATGATTAACGAGAAAATTAATGTCATTGTGGTAAAAACGTGGGATGCTCGATAATAATTGTTATAATTTCTTACTTCTATTCCAGAAAGCAGAATTAGTGTAAAAATGTAGTACCTAGCAACCCCCACACACACACACGCTTTTATCACAATGACATGAATTTTCTCGTCAATCCTTTTACTCTTATATTAAGAATTATTTTTTACTTTTTAGTTCGATTCACTATAAAAGTGTTTTTAGTTTTCAAACTATCATTTATTTAACTTGTGACATAGCCATCTGTCGATAGCTATGTATTGGGGGTTCCACGTAAGTTAGAGGTGTGGGGGATTATCGGAAGGATGAGACATTCTATAACTCTTAATACGACTTTTATTAAGAATTTAACTTAAATTACTTAGATAACGAACAAACTTATATTAAGTGAGAATAAACCAAAGTACGCCGCTTTAATTAAGTCAGATCGCGCAATTAGATCACTTATCAAAATATAACTAATTATCTCCACCTAATCTCAATTCAATAATTTACTAGCGTTCAGAATATAATCCTCCTACCTTGGTTGAAGGCTCAACGATACTGATACTTTCAGATAGACTTATGTGCTCGTGTGCAATAGTTGCTCCTTGTATATAATAGCGAGGGTGGGCGTCTCCGTGATTCCTGAGTAGGCGTCTAAACACACTTCCAACTGTTCCACACTAAGCTTTCTCTAAGATTGCCATTGATTCTCACTAAACTTTCTATCCTTTTAAAGGTTATCTTATTTGCATTGTTGCTTCATTTTTACTTCTTGGATTTGGGTTGGAAAAGTTTTGCCATTAATCGTGGCCGTCAAAGAACGTAGGAGTTATGTTAGAAGAGAAGAACGCGAGAGATGTCACAAACTTTAAGGTAGTAACTTAATTTTTTAGTCATCAAATCTGGAAATGGAAAATCGTTAATCCTGATCAGAACAATGGAACTTAATTATTAAATTGTAGTATAGTCATCCATCCTTGACAAGTGTGTAAAATTTCCAATTAACCTGACCTTTTATAGCGGGTAAAAATCGAGTTCAAAGATTCCGTTTCATATAAGTGAAGCTTTTAAAAGCCGGTTAAAAAAAAATCATGATGGTAAAAAATTTAAGCGAACTGTCACATTAAGAGGAAAATCTTGAGGATTTAAAAAGAATTTTTAAAAAGAATTTTGTACCGCATCAAAGTGTAATTTGCAATAATCAAAGAGTGCAATAACTCCCAGCTGTATACAAAAAAAAAAAATTATTTCATGCCATTTCATTTTTACTTGAAAATTTATCTTTAACAAAACACAGGAAAATATCTTAAAATGTTTTGATGTAATGTGTAACAAAATTAAATGATTGTGTAACAAACATTTAATCATTTCTAACTATTTGATTCTACATTATATTTTCACATTCTTTACTTTGCTTGTTGTGGACTTAAAAAGTACTTAAAGAGTACTTAAAAAGTATCATTAGATACACATTATTACGTAATTAAATTTAAAAAACTGAAAAATTACAAGATTTTTTTTTTCTAAATTAAAGCTCACATAGTTATTAGATGTGAAAAAAAATATTTGTGTGATTTAAAAAATCAAATAAATAACGCTAATGAAAAAATATTTATTATTAAAATATAAAAATGAACAATTTGATACAAGAATGTGTAAAAATTAATAAATAAATTAATGAAAAAACACAAATGAACAAATGATAGCAAAAATATAAAAATGTTCACTCTTTATCAGAAATTCTAAAGTAATGTATATCTTCCTCCAATTCATTCATAATGTTCTTTTTAATCTTAGATTTAGAACTTTTAAACTGTTTGTAGAATTCTATTTCATAACACCATTTTTTATCGGGAATTCGAACAAGAAAACGTTCGTTTTTCTCCAGTATTTTTTCTCCTGGCAATGAAGATATCAGAGGATTAGATGCAGTGTTCAACCAATGGGCATACAGAAAACAACAATTTTCATTACTAACAGTGTCTTTCATTTCCATCCATCTCACTTTAAACACAGGATCTTTGTCTTTGAGATGTCTACACCTCCCAAGAGTCCAATATGTATTACGTTTGTAGTAATCCTCTATTCTTTCCTTTATATTAAACTTAATATTTTCCCAATGAAAACATATATCCACCAGCTCTCTAACTTTTCCATAACTCAGGGCAATGATATATATTCCAGTGGTGTCAGGGGCCTTTTCATTGACGCAAACATCTTCCAGGGATTTCCATTCGCCAAAGTAAGCGTCGCAAACTTCGCACGGCTCGGTCCAGTTACAGCTCTTGACCACCTCAACCACCTTCGGTGGCATGGACTTTGCTTTTCGCCAAAAGGCGTCTTTTTTTGGGTAACACCATTTCTGGAGTTCATCAGAGAACATCAGACTGTTTGTTTGTTGCAGAAGATTCAACCCTGGCCACGAGTTGAGGTATTTGGGCAACACCCCGTTGTTGTACCAATGGGCACAGAGACCGATGACGTCTTTGTCAGTCTTTTGTTTAAATGTCATCCACCTGAGGAGAACAACAGATTTCGTGATTTTGGACTTTTTGTCTGCAACTCTTTCGCAAACGCGATCTATGCTGTTGTAGGCCTGCTTCTGTATGTCGTGCTCGTCGATAATTATGTCCACAACTTCGGGGGGTTTTGTTTTTAAGGGCCCCCTATGAAAATTCCGGGCCCGGTGGGGATTTTTGGGAATATTTTCTTCGTTTGATTCCACCCACTTGCCAAAATCTTTTGTCGCGAACCCCGCGGGATAAACCCACCCTGGCGGGGGCTACTGGAATATCGGTTTTCTTTCTTCGATAAAAAAATTGCCCGAAGGCTTTCCCCCTTTCAGTTTTGCTAAAGGAAAAAAAAAAACCAAAATTTATATTTTAGAAAAATTTTTACGTATTTATTGCCCCCCTAATTTTGATTGTAAGAAAACCTTTAAAAGGGAAAAAAAAAAAAGAACTGATTTAACTGATTATAACTGTAACGAAAGTACGTGAAATTGTCACACTTTTATATAAATGACCAAATCACACACACATTTTTATGTAAATGACAATTTTTAAAAACCCAAAGTTTTTTTTTTTCAATTCCTACTATTAGTTCATTTCTCCCCCTGTATAAAAGTCGAACCTCTATATAACGAACCTCTTATTGCGAATTTTTCTATATAACGAACTTTTTTCGGGAACCCTTTGAACTTTTTAAAAGATTTTTTTTCGAAAAATAATTTTTTTATACCCAAGTGCTTTTTCCATAAAACGAACATTTTTTTTTTGCGTTTTGTTCCCCCTTTTTAAATTAATTTTTTAAAAAAATTTTCGTTATCCTCTTTTTAAAAAAAGTTTATTGTGGTCATAAATCTTGAAATGATTTTATTAGACCCCTACTTCGCCGGGGAATAAAGCCCTGGAAGTTTCACCCAAAGGGTGAAACCCTTTTTAACTCCCATTGTTTAGTTCACTAGAAACATCTTCGATATCCTTTTCACTCCCCAATGAATTGCCCCGGCCCCGGGTGTTCAAATTATAAAATAATGTATGTTTAATATTACTTTTTATTTTTTAAAAATTAAAAAAAAATGTCCTTTAAAAATTCATTAATTTTTTTTTAAAAATTATTTTCTTAATATTAAAAAAATAACCTTCTTTATTTTTTTTTTTCTTGTTTTCCTTGCAGTTTTTCTTTCTTTTTTGATGGGCAAGATGTATAAAATAAACATATATAATAAAAAGGTGCGAATTATTACTTTTTTTTAAATATATCGTTTATGAATTTAAAATTCGTTTTATGCGGTTTATAAAGTATATTAAAAGATGAACCTATATATAACGAATTGTCCATATAACAATTTTTGGGATTTGCGACTTCTTATATAGGGTCCTGATTTCTCTCTCTCTCTCTCTCTATATATATATATATATATCTTGTTCAAATTTTCAATCGTTAATAAAATACTTTCTATTCATCCATTCAAGTTCAAATACATTTTTTTTAAACTTGTAGTGGATGACACTTGATGTTAATACAGTTCTTTTTCAAATATTAATTAATTAAATTAAAAAATGAATAAATAGTAATAAACATAAATAATAGTCTAACCGCATATACAGAACGGAAAATCGTTCGTTGGCCCAATAGATAGCGCGTTGTACTTCTAATCCAAAGTTCGTGGGTTCGAATCCCACCTGGGATGGTTTAAATTTTGAGAATGTGATTTCTTTTTTTTCTATTTTTTTTTTTTATTGGGAAAAATTAAAAATTTTTAAATTAAAAGAATAAATAGTAACAAACAAACAATACTTTTGAACAATTATACAAAGAAAGGAAAATGGAAATTTTAAAAGGGAAAATTTTTTTCTATTTTTTTCTTTTTAAAGTTCTGATTCCTCCTTTTGTATATACATATTTATATTAATTGTAACTCTGTCATATGTATATACATATTTATATTAATTGTAACTATTTAATAAAAATTAACTAAAATAAATTTTTTCTTTGTTGACCTAAGTAGGAATGGACTTAATTTTTTTATATGACTTGTTTATTAAAAAAGACAGTAATAAAAATATCTGAATTCAAGTTTAAAATCACAAGAGACACAAAAAGAAGCTAAATTTTCAAAACAATTTTTGGTTAATAATTATTAAAAAATTTCAACATAAATTAATCAAATCAATTTTTTAGTCTGTTTTTGAAGCAAATTTCTATTTTCGATCAATTAAATTTTTAGTGCCTTTTTGCGTTAAGAATTTGGTGATTTTAATAGTTCTCCGTTTTCATTGAATTAAAATATAGCATAGTAATCAATCACAATTACAAATTTCTCAAAATCACAAATTTAAATTCAAAGTGTTTAAACAAAATAATTTTAATTTAATAATTTTTCTAATTTTTTAAGATTTACGACCAAAAGAAGTATTCTAAATGTTTTTCTATTAAAATGCATTGCAAAATTTAAAATTTTTAATCTCTAGCAACGAAGTAATTTAAAATTCCATGTCTGTAATTCTTTACTTTATAAGAGAATTTATGCTCTAGATTATTTTTATTTTATGAATTATTTTATTTAAATAAGAATATATATATATAAAAAACCATATTTTTGAATTTTAAAGTAAAACAGGAAAACTTCTAAGGTATCCGACTACCCTAAAATCACGATTTTTTTAAAAAGACTGACAATTTTTTTATGATTTTATTTTATAGGCCATCTTGTTAGCTTTATAAAAATACCAAGCTTTTATTTTCCATTCACTAGAACAAAAACTACAAGTGTTTTAGTAAAAGCAGATGCCATAACTTTACATAAGATGTCAAACTTTAAAATGCGTTTTACTTGAAATGTCTTTTTTTTTTCCTTATAAAAGCTCAAATGGTACAAGCGATTTCTCAAAAAGTTTTTAAAATAAGTTGCTGAAATTCTTTGTGTGTGTTCTGTATAACAGTAAAAGTGTTTTAACCTTCAGATTTATCAATTATTGTTTTATTACAAAATTTACAGTTCTTTATGTGAGTATAATCGCTGTTTTTTTAAGCAATTTCATAAAATAACTGCTCTAGTTTTTGTAAAAATTAAAACATCTCTTATTCTGAAGGTCATTTCAAAAAGGAATAGCAAAGTAATACATCAAAACTAAAAAATTGATATTTTTTTCTATTTGCTACTCGTACAGAGCGGGCCCCGTTTATGTAATTTTTGGTCAAATGTTACCCATTTTAGTAGTAATAATTTATTTTCTCCTCTTAATTTTAGCCTTTTATTCTTAAAATGTACAAAATAAATCTAAAAACCACAAAAAAATCTCCATATATCCATTTTTTTTAAAAAAAAAAGTTGTCGCAAATAATCGGATACCTTAAATAAATTTTAAAAAGCGATGAAAAATTTTCAATAATAGCTAGAAGCAAGTTGAATCTCATGAGAAAAAGGCCGTATTTTCAAAAATAAAAGTACGAGTGTAACGAAATTCTTAAAATTAAAAATTCCGATATTCCTGATATTTAATTAAATTTATTTTGATTTATCTTTAAATATAGCACCTGTAAAATTTGCATTTTTTATACAAAAAAATTATGTGCAGTTTGTAAAATTACTTTTCAAATAAAATCAACATAAATGGCAAATTTCTTTCAAAAGAAACACTTCAAAATATTTTTTTTAAGATAATTTTTTTTTCTTTCTTTTTCTTGTGCAAAATAAACTCTTTTACTCTCTATTATTATCGCTATGAATTACTTAGTAGATTTTAGAGTTACCTACATAGGCAGTAGATTAATTTAAATTTATTAAATGTTCATTATTTCTGAAAGAGTAATAATCACTTTAAATCACTTAAAATTACTTATGATTTGGAACATGCCATAACTTTCACTAAAATCCCATAATCACGTTAAGAGAAGAGAAAAAAATTGGAAAGGAAAAAAATAGAAGGGCATGGGGGGGAGCAGAATTTGGAAAGTTCCTACTTACACAAAAATTATTATTTTTTTCTTTTTTTTTACTTTTAAGAGTCTCAGGGGTGTTAATTTTATCTCTAGAGGTGAAAATATAAACATTTCAAACAGGTATAATTATTTTAAATTTGAAATAAATATTTCGTATCTTTTCCACATTATTTACAAAGGATTATGGTTTCAAAAAAGTACAAAATGTTTTAAATATAATCATAATTTTAAAAATTATAAGCATATGAAAAAATAAGAAATAATTTTGTAATAAATATTAAGTAATTTTTGCGTTGCGCACGCTATTTGCTTGCCTTTGATGTATAAAACTTTACAGAATCACATAAAATGTATCATTCTCTTTAACCCCTACTTAATTTAAGAATAATATGTCTTTTGTATTTCAAAACCTTTGAAAAATATTGGAATTTTAAAAAAAGATTTTTGAAAGTGTAATATTTTTTTTTTGTTTTAAAAAATACAATTTATTATTTTTTTATATAAAAGTACTACAGCGTAATAAGGATACATTTAACTTTATAAATCAACTTATTGCTAGTAATTAAAGCTACTATTTTAGAAAATAGCACGCGCAACGTAAAACTTAATATTTCTTATATAGAAATGTTTTTTATTTTCATATGCTTATAATTTTTTAAATTATGATTATATTTCAAACATTTTGTACTTTTTTTTAAACCATAATCCTTTGTAAATAATGTGGAAAAGATTCGAATTATTTAATTCAAATTTAAAAGAATTATACCTGGTTGAAAACTGTTTATATTTTAACTCCTCGAGACAAAATCAACACCCCTGAGAAGCTTAACTCTGAAACTAAGAATCTGAATTTTCCTCGCCATTTTTTTTTTTTTTTTAAATACATGCATCTCTCTGCTGTCAGGTGTTGATTCTCTGCAAGATTATTATCTCCGTTTTTATGTATTTCGAGTTTTTGTTGTTCTAATAAGAGTGAGAATGGTTTTGAGTTGTTCTTCTTTAGTTTTTGAGAATTACTGCAAAATAATTCGAGAATTTACAATTATTAGAGTTGTACGCCATTTATACTTTATGAGTAATATTTTTAAAAGTTAAAACAAGAGGTTAAAGTGACAAATCACGAGTTCCTTCAGATGCGTATATTCCAAACAGAACACTTACGATATCATTTCTAGTTTATGACGTTGAAATTGATTAGAAATATTTAACAGTAAAAAGACAGTACATGTAGTGAATATCGATTGCGTGTGTTATCACTCAAATTCATCGTCTGCTTGGAAGAAAACATCGCATTACTAAGTGTAAATCGTTTGAAGTTATTTTGTGATACTTGAATACACACACGATAACTGATGACTAAAGATAAAAATCATTAGGAATATTCAGAGCCCTTTTAATTTGTCCGCTTTCTTCAAATTTATGATTTTTTTTTCTTTTCTTATTTTGAAATCTCTCTCATAACCTATATTTGAAATTGTTTAATATTTAATTTTTGCCATGAAAAATATGTGATCAGTTTTCTGTTTTTCAATAGAAATGTAATAGTTGGAATCTATCAGAAAAAGTGATATCACAGTATCTGTCAAGTTTTTATATATTATCCTCATATTCGTTAACTCATTCTGTTGTAATGGACACAAATAATTAAAAAAAAGTATAGAACAAAGTACATAAATTTGTTTTTAAATACATTTAATTTATTTTTAAATAAATAACAAGCTCACTCATTTTTTTTAAAAAATTAACATCATACCTTGAAGAATAATATATTTGATTTCAATTAAAAAACAAGCCATTTTTAAGTCAATTCCTACTTTGAATGGATGAACAAAAAGTATTTTATTAGAAAATTTGAATAAGATATATATATATATATATATATATATATATATATATATATATATACATAGGGAGAGAGTGAACTAATAGAAGGAATTGAAAAAAGAGTATGATTCGTCTGCATTGTTGTAACAATGCACACCCATTTGGCTAGTTTTGCCGAAAAACAGATTTTCGACGAAAACTTTTATCTTAGTTTTAACAGTTACATTTTTAAAGCAATAGAGACGAATCTAAGATGGCGTCAAAAACCAGAAAGGAATTAAACTTAATAAAGATTTGGAAACAAGGGATTAACATTAAGTGTCATCATAGAAGTTAAAAAAATTTATTTGAGCTTGATTGGATGAATAGAAAGTATTTTATTCATGATTAAAAATTTGAACAAGATAAATAAATATGTAAATAATAAAGAGAGTAAGCTAATAGTAGGAATTGAATAAATTTAGTTTTAATGGATTGATTTTGCTATAATTAACATCAGTCTAGAGTTGCTAGAGGGCTATTGGCAACGGAACTCGTAAAACGTTTATTAAATTTTTATTTATACATATTTTATTTTGACATTTATCCCAAAATTTTTGTAAAATTACATTTTAATGTTCATAATATTGTGGTTTTTAAATAAATGATAAATTAATCATTTTGCCTCCTAATTGTTGAAATTCAAATCAAGATTATTTGCTAAAAAAAGAAAAATATATATATGCAAGAAAATTTATGTTATAAAATAAACATATTAACCAAAATAGGTAGAAATTTAAAAAATATGCTTGCTTCTAATAAATAATATATATATATATATATAAAAATAATAATAATGTGCTTAACAGTTATATTGATCACAAAAACTCTGAACAGGAGCAAAGATATTCCTAAAATAATTATCTAAACTAAACATAATCAATAGTTTCAACTTGTTGGCATGACATTTATATCTGACAAACCAAACCAAAGCATACATCAATAGTAATGATTTTTCAGAAGTCATTACCATCTTTTTAGGTACAGTTGGTATCATCAATTATTGTTTATCAGTTATAAACAATAAAAATAAAACAAGAATAATTTTCTTAAAATAGTCCAGTATGCAGAGGAAATAAAACAAATAAAATCCCAAAAGAATTTTCAAACGCAATAAGAGAAAGAAAAGATCGTAATAATACTCACCCATATTAGAAGGAACTTATAACAATAACTCCTCTTTCTTAGTGTTGAAGCACTTAAGCAGTTGTCAAACAACTAAATTAAAATAAATCTGCTCTGTGCCTGATATAAATACTATGAGAGGAAATATTGCACAACGTTGCGTGAAAGTTCATCTTTTCAGCCTAGGGTTACTGTTACGACGTAACGTTGTGCAATTCTTTTCTACCACAGGTATCTGAAAATTAATTTTATCGCTGTTTTGGCGTTATCGGCGAAATTTGTCATTATAAATTTAGCATGTTAGTTTTATTGTGAATGTAACAGTTTAACCACTGGTGTAGCTAGCCCTGAGTGGGCCCTGTATCAAAGTTCCTCGGGGGCCCTTTCTAGAGGCCCCTTAACATTTTCCAATTTTTTGCTTAAATGTTTTGGGGCACCCAAAGCTTGGGGCTGTATCACCAATACGGCGGTAGCTACGCCCCTCAGTTTAACATAAATTAAAGAAATGTTTGATAAGTGTCTTTACAAATGGATTTTTTAGATAATAAATATCTTTATAGTAAAATGGCAATTAATATAACATGCCAAAACTACTTATTGCTGAAAAGAGAATGTTTATATTGCTTTGTGTGTTCTAATTTTACTTAAAAAATTAATTATTGTAATTTTTAAATACAATGTCTTTAAACTAAGAAAATCATTTTATATTCTTATTTTCATTTAGTTTTCATTCAAAAAATTTCTATATATATATGGCATTAATTAATAATTAATTTATTTTATTTTATTTAAAAACTCTTTACTTGACCGTAATGCAGTTTTTTTCAATTTCTAATATAGTTCACTCTCTCCCTATAAGTTTTTTTTTCTTGTCCACATAATTTCCATCGTTAATGAAAAACTTTCTATTCGTCCATTCAAGTTCGAATATATTTTTTTAAACTTGTAGTGGATGACACTTGATGTTAATACAGTTTTTTCAAATATTAATTGATAATTTAAATTTAAAAAATAAATAAATAGTTACAAACAAAAATAATAGTTCAACTGAAGATATAAAAAGGAAAATCGTTCATTGTGGCCCTGTAGCGCTATGGATATCGTGTTGGACTAATCCAAAGGTCGGGGTTCGAATCCCACCTGCGATAGCCTAATTTCTGAGAATGTGATTTCTTTTTTACTATACCATTTTATTCGAATTATTAAATTTAATGAATGAATAAATAGTAACAAAACAAAATAATGATCGTTCAACACCCTATATAGAAAGGAAAATGGAAAATTGCAAGGAAAATCGGTTTCTATTTTGTCATTTAATATTGTGTCTGTCATATGTATATGCATAAGGTGACCAACCATCCTCCTTTAGGGAGGACAGTCCTCCTCTTATAGGTTCTGTCCTTCCTCGAAAAGTGTCCTCCTACTTGTCCTCCTTTTCAATATTTCAAAATCGGTCTTTTAATCTCTGTATTCAGAGATAAATCAAACATGTTTCCAAAATGTCGAAGAGTGGTCTGAAACAAATATCATAGGAAATAACAGTTTTCAATGGTGTTTTTTGACTTCATCGTAAATAAAGTAGGCAAATATTAGAAAATTGTGTTGAGTTTTTATCGAAAGAAATGCCTGATATTAAAATCGATGACAATGGTCTATTTGAAGAAGAAAGACGACTGAATGCATAGCTAAATTCTAATAAATTAGAACAATTAGAAAATCAACATGCTGAAATTGATAAAAGATGAGTGAAAATACTTAAACCATTTCAAAAATAAACACATTCCATATGAAAATTTAGTTATTCTTGTTGGAATTTACGTTGTGCTACCCTGGAACTATTGGAGCAGTTGTGAAGGAGTTTTTTCAGTTAGTAATGATTTTTGGACAAATGACAAATCAAGATTGAATGTTAATATATTAGCTACAGTGCTTACCGTAAAATTCAATATGGATATTTTTTTATCTGAAATTTCCAATATATTAGAAAATAATATGTCGACAAAAAAAAATATTGAATGAAAAAATACTCGTTAAAGTAAATAATAAAAAGCGTAATTAGCGAACTTTTGTTTGAATTAATAAAATATTTCACACATTTACGTTATAATTTTTTATTAAATTTTTTGTCCTCCTTTTATTGTAAAAAGAATGTGGTCAACTTAATATACATACTTATATATTAATTGTAACTATTTAATCAAAGAATTTTTCTTTGTTGACCTAGTAGGAATCGATTTAATTATTTTTTCAATATTACTTATTAAACTGTCAAACAATGTATTTTGGTATAAAAAAATAATTAAATCAGAAAACAGCTTTACAGTTTTCTCTTAACCCTTTCTAAGGCCGTGGTAAGTATACTTACCACCAATTGCATTAATTTTTAAATGTCCATAGTAAGTTATTCTATTATATTTCATTTGTGCTGCTGTCATCCATTAATAATACAGAAAATTATAAACTCTCTTACACACTTTGTTACCAACCACCTTCCCCACATAGTAACAAGATTAAAAACTTCCTCTACTGGCATTTC